>JAZFAU010000036.1:600000-990000 GCA_037178615.1 Dione vanillae | reverse complement strand
TAGCCGACGTGAAAAAATGTATAATTCGAGTAAACGTGTAAAATATGAAAAGTCAAATTAAATGTGAAATTGTTTTTTTCAATTTTATTCGTTCTTACGACTTATAAAAAGTACATTAAACGAGCAAATACGTATACCTATAAATACCTATTTATGAAGATTAGCTGAAGTCATTGACGTCATTAAATTAATTAATTGCTATATTATTACTGCGGCCTGACTCTGGACGAGAGTAACTGAATAAAAAAAGGAAAATTAATATAAAGTGACTTCCTTTTCTATTTGCCATCGTCATGTCTCGTCACGAGATGGCTTTTGATAAATATTTGTTTAAAGGATAACATTTATATCACACATTACATTTAGAATGAATGTCAAAAATGTACAGCATTTTTTTTAGCTTTACGCTTTATCCCATACATAACCTAGTGTTAAGACACTCCGTCACTTCGCCATTTTCGAAGCAATGCGTGTTAAATGGCGGAATTCAATGTCGCGCTTTGCCTAGTTGCTAGAGCGAAGAAAATAGAAATAGAAAAATATATCTTCCCCCAGTGGGAATTCAACCCGTCGCGTTACACACAGACGTTGTCTTTGCGCCACTAAAAGAACTAACTAGTCACAAGTGAGTATTGTAATGTCGCATAGGGCGAATGCGAAGACGTGACGTCGAACTGCACGTCGTCGTCATCGTCGCACGTGTCGTGTGCGGTGCGCGCGCGCTACGGCTGCTACACGGCGCACCTGCACCACACGGCGCCCTGGACCGCCGCCGAGGCGCTCTTCTCGCCCCTCATCAACACCGACAGCGCGCTCTGCCACCGCCTCGCCGCCCAGATGCGGCTGCCGCCCGCCCGGGAAGGCGGGGGCTGGTGGGCGGCGGGGGTGGCGGCGGCCGTCTGCTTGCTCGCGGCACTGGCCGCCCTGGTCGCGTTGGCCGCGTGGCGCGTGCGGTCGGACTTGCATTCGCGTAAGCGCGTGCTTTGGGCGTGGTTATCGCGAAGTACTGCGGGGCGTCGCGACGTGACTGCGGAGGCGTCGGAGGGGTCGCCGGGCCTCGTGGTGCTGCTGTACGCGCGCGACTGCGAGGCCATGACGCGCGCCGCCGCCGCGCTGCGCGAGCTGGTGGCGCGGCACACGGGCGCGCGCGTGCTGGACGTGTACAGCAGCGCGGCGGTGGCGGCGTCGGCGGCGGCGGCGGCGGCGTGGCTGCGCGCGCTGCTGCGCCGCGACGACGTGCGCGTGCTGCTGCTGCAGACGCCGGCCGCGCAGCAGCTGCACTGCCCCGCGCTGCGCTGCGACCCGTCCGACGCGATACCCACGTGTGAGTTGCTCGTACACTGTCATCGATCTCTTCGTATGTGCTTTTCGACACTATCTACTACTCATTTTTCGCAGGTCGACAGAGATCTCCCTTTATCTCTTTTACTGCTTTCTTTCTTCGTCATTTCTTCTCCTCCGTGACAAAGCACCTTTGCGAAGTGGTAATAAATAAGAAGTTGACGTGCACTAATGTATTTGTGATACCTACATGAATAAAAGATTTTTAATTTCTTTAATCACTTTGTTTCATATATCTTCATTTGTGTTTTACTTTCAATATATTTAAATCGCCATGTGTCGCAACTCGCAGTGTCGGCGCCGCTGATGGCGCGGCGCGTGGCGGCGCGGCGGCCGCACGCCGGCGACGCGCTGCTGGCGCTGGCGCTGACCGAGCTGTCGGCCGCGCCCGCGCACACGCGCCCCTACCGCAAGTACTACGTCGCCGAGTGAGTGAGCCACAGGTGTATCTGACACGGCGGCCGTTATCTAAACTACTTGTAGTGGAAAATATTTCAAGGCTGTATACAAAAACTAATTCACAATTATCAATACTTTAGGCACAGGATCATTATTCCCATTTCACGATATTTATACGTGCTGTGTATCGCGTGAGGTAGTCATCATTAAATACGAAGACGTGTAGATGTCGTACTACAAAAGTACTTTCAAACGTTGTCAATCTGTCTCCTTTCATTCAAAAAAATAACCTAATGAAAAAGGATATATCTCTTTCCCGCTCTCATAGTACAGTGTACGCTCGCGTCATACTTGAGAAATGGCGTTTTATTTTGGAACAATAATTTAATTATTTATTTTGTTTGAAAATGTTTATTTTTTATTTTTGAAAATTTTACTTGTTTTATAATTTTACCAAGTTTATGAAGGCTAGTTAATACTATGCTTTAAATGAAGGTGGCGCTATATAAGCATATAAATTCGACGCAGCGTAATAAAGAACGCATAGCTCAGTGGTCAAAACGCTTGCACGGTTCGCAAAAGGACGGGGATTCGAGACCCGCTGCGTTCAAATTTTTATATGTTTTCTTAAAGTACAGTGTTAGCTTCCCGTTACAGAATATCCGGCTTGAAGGCGGAAGTCGTCCACAGTCTAACTCCGCTGCGACGTTACGTGCTGCCCGACGCCGCGCTCACCCTGCTAAACGACCTATCCCCGCTCGCTCCCGACTCCCCCCAACTCCCCGACTCCCCCCACCTCCCCGACTCCCCCGTCTCCCCACACGTGCAGGAGGCGTTGCGGGAACTGAACTCATCCATTGAAACACTACGCGACTACATACGAGACAACCCTGATTACTTGTCAGATGAACTTATCTTCATTTGACACTATCCAATGTACTTGTCCGTGTGTCTGACACCGGGCGCGACACTCGAGACACTACGTGACATCACGTGACACCGCCACCGATTTTGACAGATTTCAAAGTGTCCGTTAGTACACGTTTGGACTGCATTTCAATAATTGTACCGTTGCTACGAATATATATATATATATATATATATATATATATATATATATATATATATATATATATATATATATATATATATATATATATATATATATATATATATATATATATATATATATATATATATATATATATATATATATATATATATATATATATATATATATATATATATATATATATATATATATATATACATATATATACATATATATACATATATATACACATATATACACATATATATACATATATATACATATACATATATATATATATATATATATATATATATATATATATATATACGTATATGTATATATATGTGTATATATGTATTTATTTTAAATTTTCTCGAAACATGTTAAATCGTCATAATAATATCTTATGAAGCCAAATTTTTATTACGAATAATATAATATATAAATATACTTTCTGATAAGAATAATATTTTTTTAAAAAATGTCGAGTGGAATACAGAAAGAAAGCTTTGTATACATAAAGAAATACATAAGTCAACTGAATTGTTTTGCAAAACCAAAAGGTAAATGTTGTTTGTAAGTTATTATATTACTAAGTAAAAATGTGCTAAAAAATAAGTTTAATGACTATTAAGAAACGAAACATTCAAAAAATATTTTCTTAAAATGATATAAATATTTTTTTGATAAATATGAAATATAATTTTTCTATGAAATCAGTCAATTGTGTAAATAAGGAAAGAATTATTTTTGATTAACTTTAAGTATTGTATTAAATGATCTACATATTGATTATTATAAGTGATTTTGTATCACAATTTGGAAGCACTATTTTATAAGTAGTTTATATGTTTATACTTTATGCTAGTTATGATTTATGAATTTATGTACATACATAATTGAGTAAATGATATATATATATATATATATATATATATATATATATATATATATATATATATATATATATATATATATATATATATATATATATATATATATATATATATATATATATATATATATATATATATATATATATATATATATATAAAGATTTTAACACTATATCTGGACTTAATTCGTGAATAAAGAAAGATAATATTATGTTTTCCGTAAGGGAAATTGTTATTACGTTAGTCATTATCATAATACAGGCTTATCATATTCAATAACATAATTTGAATGCATCTTTATCTTCATACTAAGATTATATCAAGTGTTTTGTTTGCCTAAAATAATGCAAAACAATTCTTTTATATGAATTAATGTAAGAAGACCTATTAATAAAAATTTAAATTATTTCTTTTTCGTATGACTTATAAGTGAATGCAAAAGTAAAAGTGCTGCTGTACACACATGTCTCATATATTTAAAATATGAATATATGTAGAGGAGAATTGGAGTCATTTTACTTTGTTTTATTATAATAAAATATCAAACAAATAAATAACAATGCAATATTTTATTGCAAATTCAACATAAATTAATCACATCACTGACTACACTTAAAGTTAGTAATATTATAACTTAAATATAAAATACTTTAAAACCTACACTTTCCAAAGCTCACGCAGCTTCACTAATTGTGAAGGGTTTGTATTAAAAAAACATTACTTCAATAAATATCTACAGAAATGTTAAAAAGAAGGTAAATATATAGCATTTCTTATGAAAGTGCCTTAACGTGTGTTTCTATAAATTGTAATAAAAGAGTAAAAGTATATTGTTTGAACGTCGAGCTTATGAAACGAATTTGTACGAAACATATACTATATGTAGTCAAATTATTGTACATATACACTTTTGTATGTAAGTCGTTTATCGAATTGTGCTTTAAGTGTTATATATTTGAATGCAAATGTTTTTTGTATAATAAATAATAATAATAAATGTTTTTATATGGTTTATTTTATTCGGTGCTATAGTCATGATTAAAGTAACATATCGTGTTTGTTAGTTACGTATAACATCACATTGAGGACTGGAGGCGACGTTGTTACGAGTATTGTTGTTACTAAATATACGTTTGAAAAATTGATTTACGCCTTTCATTTAAAACCCCAACTGTTTTTTGTAGACTTCAGAATATTGTAGAAAGTTTGCTATAGTGAAAACTCATTATTGTAGGAAACTCTATGTATAGATAATAAAAAAGTCTTGTTTACAACATTTAAGTTTGTTTTGTGCGTTAATGTTATGATATTACTACGCTAATTTGAAAATGGCACTCAAACGCCGGATCGTTGACGCGTGACGTGTGCGAGCGAGACAGAGCATGCACGCGGCGCGACAGCATGGCGGCGGCGGCGGACACTACAGTCATGTGGATACGATGTATATTTAAATTGTATAGTAGATTATGTATACTATGCTATACTTGTTTGAGTTTTTATTGGGTTTTTTGGTGAATAGGTATATCTACTGTAGTATCGAATTAGGCAAATTGAATAAGAATATAAACGTACTCGTATAATCGTACTTATTGTAAATAATACAAACAACATATTAAAGCAACTGAATTATTTAGTTACATTTTTCTAAATAAAGTTGCTTGCTATAGATTGTGTGCCAACAACAACATTTACATGCCAACGCATACTTTCCAGTGTACAGGGCTACATTACATACACGCCACACGCCGGCCGGCGCGTCCATGCCGCAACGACGGCGACCTGTCAGTTCGCAGTCGTCACCGATACACCGGCATTACGTAACCGCGCCGACGCGGGCCGACGCCGCCCGAGCGCGAGCGAGACGCCTTGCGAGCGTGCAGCTTCGATCCTGTTCTGTAATGTTTTGTCCAATCGCGTCCGACCTCCGCGCGTTCCGGTTCTTTGTCATCAATGGGGCCGCCCGCCGGCCCGCACTACCGCTAGAGAGTGGAGCCTCGCGAACGACTCAACGAACCTCCCGGCGCCCGCCGACGTCGACCGCCTGTCTCGAGGGAGCCCCGGCCCGCAGCGGAGCCCGGCGCGCCGCCCGCCCGCAGTCCGCGCCCCGCGCCCGCCGCAGCCGACCGTGTCGCGCCGCGTACGCGACTACGCAAGGCTACGCCGACTCGTGCTCAGTAGTAGCCCGACCAGCGAGCGAGTCGGTCGCCACGCAGTGTTCGCGACATGCGCCCGGCGCCCTAGCGCCCCAGCGCCGCGCCCAGCGGAGCCCGAGCCCGAGCGGCCGCGACGGCGCGAGTGCCGGTGCAGACGAGGACGAGCGGTCGAGCCGACGCACAATAATGCTCAAGTTCCTGACACACAAGCTCCGAACGCACTCGCTGAATGAGGAGAACGTTTCCGAGAAGGTGGGTGTCGCCGGCCAGCCGGAGGCCGCGCCGCCACCAGAAAATGGCCGCCTCGCGAGAACAAAGGAGCGGAACGATCGGCTTCAGTACGCGAGCGCTCGTTCCGTCTCGAACTAACGCGACACGACGTGGCGGAGAGCGGCGGCGGTGGCGGGTCACTACGCCGCTGCGTCACTGCGTCACTACCGGCAGACACTGAGGGAATGTTTTGGTTGCAGGTGGAGGAGCGGGACTCCGGCACCGAGTCGGACGACGAGGCGGAGCGCGTCGACACCGGTGAGTGTTCACGAGTCACGACCGCACACTCAGCTGTGCTAACTTAGCTGTCCCGGCGAACCAGCAAGTAAACGGGAGACAAGTTGCGATAACCATAAAACACATACAATTCCACTAGCAAATATGCCGGTCGTTCTTTTCATACAATCGCATCGTAACGTTTATATATACGTAGTGCCTACGTACAGTTCTAGTGCCGTGACTCGCTGTGTGTAGATAAATATGCCAAATATAAATAACAAAAACAAGGCTGCATAGTTAACAATTGTTAGTTACATTATTAGATTCTTATTAGCATACCGATTTTGCGGTACGCAGCGCCGCCGGTGTCACACCTCGGCTGCGGTGCGTTACGCCTGCTTAGACACTTGTCAACTGTCACTGATCATCTAAAATATACTCCGAGCCTGTTATAATATCATCTCTAAACGGTACAAGTGATTAAACCTCTATATAATAAGTAAAACAGTTTTGTTTATGCCGTGACCTTGAGGCGCGACCTTGAACTTACGCGAAATATCTAAGTGCCAGTGTATAGTAAGGTGCTCTCGTGCTAATTGATGGCCACGTACGGGTGTTGTGTGGGACAGAGGGCTTTTAGTAGAGCTTTTATAGTGCGTTTAGTCTAATTAAAGAATAATTGGCATAAATAAAATATTTTAAGCATTCACACTGCAGATAAACGGAGCTTTTGGAACTGTTTACGCAATACATTTTTCCTTATTTATATTTTCTTGCGCGATTTAAAATTTACATTTTGTTTAAATTATGTAACATTATATACAATAGATGAGATTCTATGCGATACGTTAAATAGTTAGTTGGTGTCTTTTAGGCGATATCGCTAACAAATGATAGGACCTTTATAAAACTAGCACAACAGTGACTTTTCTTGAAAATTTACGTATAACGTAGGAATAACAATAGTATACGTTCATGCAAATGAACTAAATTATTTGAATTTTACTTGGAATCGGACCGTTTGTCCTGTTACCAGACTGAACAAATGAAAAAAAAACAATATTATTTTCTTTTTTTTTAATAAACGTATTAAAAAGTGATTTAACTAAGTATATTTTGCTATCCGTATTAAGGTATAAGAATTTGTGAGTGTTAAAACTACTTGCTTCATGGAAATCGAACCCACTGCCGTCGCATTTACAGCCAGACGCCTGTCCTGCGTGTGATAGTATATATGTATTACAAAGTAGTAGTATGCAGGTACAAAGGAAAGCTGATCTAATCACTACACTGCTCACGTTGTATCCATCATGGAGATAGGCCCTTTCTCTTTCAACACTGTTAATTGTACCAAACTGTTCTACGAGCATTGCCTTGTGTTTATATATTTCTAAGGAATACAAGTAATAATATGTCAAATAAAATTTACTTCATACATACATATATAACTAGCAGACCGTCCCGGTTTCACACAGTTGGACTTTAGGATATTTAATCTGGGAATATATCTGTCTATCCATTTAAAATTACGTCAAAATCGTTACTGTAGTTTTTGAGTTAATTCAATACAAACAAACATATATACATAGAAATCTGTCTTCTTCATAATGTTAGTATAAAGTATCTCGGGTTCAACATAATACTGTACGCACGTACCCGACTATAAATAATATAAGATTTTTGATTTCCTTTCAAATCACTTGGGAATTTGAGTAATGCAGGATAATGTTAAAGGTAGCTTAGTTGGGTAATAGTACTCTTAAGTCGATTAACCTTGTGTCAGAGATGATCCCGGGCATACGTAATGACAGACAGACGAAAAAGATTTTGTTTTTAATTATTATATATGTGCATTTAGATAAACATATTTTTTAAATTACATACAGTTCAATTCTATTAATACATATATGTATACCGTTTTTTTGTCTTCACGCTTTGTCCATGGTGGGGTAGGCAAAGAGAACTGCAGGAACTGAATAAAATGGAAATAGAAAAATCCATCTTTCCCTAGTGGGAATCGACAGTGGGAGTGGGAGTCAATTTAAATGAAAAAAGTTCAAAAAATATAACTTATCATATACACTCATTTTGTATGAAATGTAAACCTAACGTTTTAGTTCATAAGAACCTTCTCCTGGCATAAACATCCAAAACAAAGAAAGTAAAAAAAAAATATATTAAAAAATTAAAATTCAATGAAATATAATTTTCATTTACTTAAGTAAATGCAACAATATTGTACTGGCTCCCATACTATTTACTAGTTTAAGTATATTAAGGGATATCACGAAATATTTGATTAAATTATATAAATATTGCTTTCTGGTCATTGTGGCACAGTTGAAGTTTGGTTATGATGGTTTTAGGTTCAATCTTGTTCAGGAGAGCGTTTCAATTTTATTGAAAAGTTTAACTAGTGCTTATCTGAAACTATGTACTTGTTTTATTTTAACTCAGCGTCTGATTGTAAACGTGACGGTCGCAGGTTCGATTCTCACTCGTGAAATATTGTAACCAGATAAATGGTGGCTTGAGGTCCTGTCTGTCCGAATTGTCTTCAAAAACGGAATATCTTATCACAAAGTTCCTTCTGACTACACTGAAGGGGTTGTTTATGGGGATCGTGCTTTTTATGAAACTTCTTACTTTACTACAAGTGTTAGGAGTTTAAAATTTGATGAAATATGATGAAATGTGAAAAAAAATTATACCCCTAGCCTGATAGCTAAAATTGTGATCAATATATTTCTAGACTAATTGTAAATAAATAATATAATTTTAACTAATAATTCAAAGCATTTTAAACAATTACATGCACATGCATCGAACTCACAAACATAAATAGACAAACATAAAATATAAAAAGACTTCAGTCCTAGACTGAAGTAAAGAACTAGACACGATTTTATTGGACAGACCAACGCTCTATAGTATAATATGCATCATGATAAGGCGCAAAAATAATTCTGGCAACCGTTTAAAGTCAAAAGCTAACAAGGCCTACAAATATAATGACAGTAAATGAATATGAATGCTCGCTCGTGCCTCCAGCCGCTAGTCGGTACCATTATCGAGCATCGCCATTGTACGCCGACTACTTCACGTGTCAAATATTATCATTAGTTTATATGACAAGCTTTACAAAGCGTGTACTGTGTAGGCACTATACATAGGCGCATGTACATACTACAGTACAGTGCGTTGATACTCTAGTCGGAATACCGACAAACAGAGCTATTGGATATCACATATTATGTTTATATGTTTTTTTATGTCTTCACGCTTGTCTTCAAGCACAGAGTAGGCAAAGGGAACTTCAGGAACCTTGCCTTATCCGTCACCGCTTTCGTCCTTGTTTGACGCATTGCGTTTCACGTGGTGGAACACAACGCCGCGCTATGCGTAGTTGTCAGAGCGAAGAAAATGGAAATAGAGAAATACATTTTCCCCCAGTGGGAATCGAACCTACAAACCGTCGCGTTTACAGGCAGACGCTACGCCGCTGCGCCACGACGGTCCTTTATATGTTAAATGTTTATAAATAAAATTTATGTCTAGCTTTTCAGAAGCTTTAGAAGTAACAGTTTATTTATCTAAATAATTAGTTTAATAGGTTTTTTCACAAACAAACTTGTAACTCACTAACGCCATCGCTACTTCCTCTGGGTTGGCAACTTCTGAGTGGAAATCACATTTATAACATGACCAAATAATGCTTAAACAGATAAATCATTTCTATAAATAAATAATCCTAATATAGATATATGCTCTATGGTAATGCCACCTTGCACGATGTCTCTTTAATATGACATTAGACACATTAGATATTCATAAATATTTTTACTCTAATATTGCAGCTGTCGTGTGACGTGTGACGTGTCACAGCAACTACTTGCGTGTCAAACACTGTCATTAGTTGGTGTGACAGCGACAGCTTTACAACACCGCGCAAGTTCGGACAAAGCTTTTTGTTAAGCATAATATAACGGTGTAGAAATTTAGCATTTGTAATGGGCTACAATATTTATATTGTTTTCATTATTAATTAGTTAGAATTTTGATACCTTAAATTGTTTAAAGCCTTTTTCTAGCAATATTATGTAACTAAAGGTTTGTTTATTGTAAATAAATTTAAACGGAATGTCTTATGTCAAAGCTTTTAGGCAGTCTGTGCTTTTTTACTTTACGTTGGAAATATTCACGAAAATCTGTGCAGATAGATTTGTGATATAAAGAGAATATCAGTCTGTTAATTAAAAAAATGCTTTCTATTTGTATAAGTAACTGTACGGATATGGGCGGGATCTATATTATAATTTAAAATGAACACCGAAGCAATTCCGCTGAATTATACTGAAAATCCTTGTGGTACAGAGGTGCAAGATCCGCTCGCAAATGTGATGGTCTTTGGGTTTGTGTCTACTTGGGGTGAATAAAAATATTTGATTTTCTCTGACATCATAATAAAGCACCACCAGTCAAAGCGCAAAGGGACATAAGAAAATATAAGATCTAGAATATCTTACGAAAGACCATAATGACCATAATTGTAAAAAAAATGAAAATTGGGTAGCAAGTTTAATAATTACTGGTTAAATAATAAAATTACGGTATACTTTTACCGTTATTAAATATGAAATCCAATATGTTATGTATATTGTAAACAAAAAATATTAGGTAAAAATCTATAAATTTATATAACTATATCCACTCATACATACAAATATCAACTGATTTATAATATTAAATAGATAATCATGAAATATAAAGTTTTTTTTAATAATAATAATTAATCATTAAATAATTGTTGTACAACAACTAATGATAGACTCAAACTGAAATGAATAATGAATTAGTTCCTCGATCGCAAATATCGTAATGACCTTTCAATCAATCTTTGTCTCAACGTTAGTTAACAATAATTGTAGCGAGATCCCGCAAACTTCCTGCTACAACGCGACGCCAGCTTCTAAGCTGGGAGAGCTTCTTACTTGTTACCAATTATTTAAAACATTTTCATTATGGAAATAGATTTTTTTATACTACTCCACTCATAGAAGGGAGGCAGAGGGAACTGTAGTACCCTAGTGTTAAGACACTCCTTTACTTGTATAAAATAATCCACCCGAGTGGGGGAATTGAACTCACAAACCGTCAGTTTGCTGTTTACAGGCAAACGTTGTGCATTTGCGCCACAACGGTCCTCGGTATAACCTATACAACATTATTGAACAATATTAACAGCAAATTAATTTAAAATGATTAAAAATAGTACTAAATTCATAATACATGTCATATCGAACAATATATCTCATTACTATACGTACATAACAACCGTAAACGCTTGATATGCGCCTGCGCAGACTATACGACGACACTGATAACACATAATTCGCATATACAACTTATATTATGAATATGTATTTTTTAAAAGAAGATATGCTTTTGATGCATGGAAAAATAGTCATTGGGTAATTAGTTATAAAGCGTATGAAAGTTGAATGTTCGAGTGTAAGTATTTTCTAACTTAAGTTTTTTTACTTGTTAACAATATTCAGTATCGCTTGGAACCCTCGTAACCTTAGTTTTAAGTCATGGAGTGTGTAGGTTTCAGAGGGGCTCAATTCGATATTTACTATCAAATTGGGCTCCTTTGACACTCCTCCGTTCGCTCTATCTGACGTACACAAGTGATCATCTTATTGACTCTAAGTGGAAAATAAATAAATAAATAGTCAATTCTATACTCTGTGTTACGTATAAATATTTTACCCTCGTCTTCATTTGATAAGATATTCTATATTAGAAACTATTTTTCCTTTGTATTCCTTTATAGAGGTGTATGTGTATGGAAAGAACGTAAAATTTGTTTATCTCTGAACAACGCCTATATTTTCAATTGTAACCTCATTATTTTGCAACATACACTGAACTAGAGGACCTTCGTGGTGCAGAGACGTAGCGTTTGCCTGTAAATGCGACGGCTTGTGGGTTCGATTCCCACTCGACGAAGATGGATATTTCATTTTTTTTTTCGCTCTGGAAATTAGGCAAAGCGCAGCGTTGAATTCTGCCACTAAACACGCAATGCCTTAAAAAAAGGGATTGCCTTAACACTAGGTTCCTATCGTACCTGTGGTTCCCACTGCCTACCCTACCATGTGCGGGAAAAAGCGTGAAGACAGAAAAAAAATAAATAAAGAAAATACACTGACACGTGACGTGACGTGTTACCTCGCCGCCCATATTGTAACCTAGACCGTGACTTTGCTTTGACTTTGGCGATAAAATAATCGCGTCCATATTACGATGCCGTCAGACCGCGCGGAATTACATTTTTACAGTCCATATATACCGGCTGTGTATCGGCTATAGTATAGACTATAGAGCTAATTAAACACATTTTATATGATTGTTTGTTGTTTTATTCTGGTAAAAATTTATTAATATAGCATGAAAGCGTAAACTAAAATCATATGTAAAATATAGCTTGCGCACAAAATACATAATACTATGTCAAAAATGACACTTTTTTGGCTGATTTTTAAATCTCGCTTACGTTTATACAGGAAAAGGAGTGAATTTATGTAGTGTGTGGATTTATTTGTAATTAAAATAATAAAGATTTTAATTCACAATTAATTGTCACTTTGTACCGATGTATATATCGCGGCATTGATTTCCGCCACTCAACGCGCATTGCTTCGAAAAAGGCGAAAAGCAGGAACAAAGGGTTTCGTCTGTAAAAATGTTTCTCTATAAACCTCACGCGTGCAAAAGTGTCTTACTTTAAAAAAATCCGGTTAATTTAAATTTAAAGTGGAGAAGTGAACCAAAACCTGTACTCAATTATTATGTTCAAACTATTAGTTATGTCATAATATTACTTACTTGTGTAAAGTAACATTAATAATATATAAAGTGGGTAAAAATAACCGATAATTAGATATATACTTACAATTATTTGTGTATATATACAAAGTACATCAGAAATTAAATGAGTGTATCAGATCAGGTGCGCGTCCATAAGATTTTGAGTAGCAGTTACGATAGTGGAGTAACTCAACGCTACACTTTGCCTAGTTGCCAGAGAAAATGGAAATGAAAAAGTACATCTTCCCCGACAGGGAATCGAATTTACACTCGAGAATGGAAAATATTTTCAATTCAATTTTTTTTCGCTTTGGCAACTAGGCAAAACGCAGCGTTGAATACCGCCACTCGACACGCAATGTTTCGAAAAAAGCGAAAGACGTTGAACAGAGTGTCTTCCCTTTCCCTCTTTTTAGCCCTTTTAATATCTATACGTACTAGAAATCAACGAATGACACTGATCCGCTTACCTATTTCTAATTATTAAGTATTTTCTAATATGCAGATGGTCGACGATACGACAATTTTATATGCGTGCGAGATTCAGAGAGCGACTTGTTTTTTGCACGGTTAGCCGTTTAACTTTTTTTACTATCATAATTTTAAACCGGATTTGCTTTTAGTTCTAGATCCCATTTGAAATTAAATTAATGATGTCAAAATATTTACTGCAAATAGTGAAGAAACGGGTTCATAAGTAGATTATTTCATAAATTAGTTTCAATTCTGTTATATCTAAAATAAAAGATTGGTCATTAATTGGAGTTAACTTTCACGAGGTCACCAGTTCTTGCTTGGAAATTATTATTATTATATTAAATATTTTGTCATTTTAAAATGTTAATCCGACTAACGATAAAATTATGGAGTCACGTTTTTTTTCTAATTATTGCAAAATATTTGTTTTAAAAAGGTACATTATAAAAAAGTGCTAGTTATTTTTAATAAACCACTTATATCTTTCACATAGAATATTTCAATGAGACTAAATAAAATCACCCGTCTTTATTTAACGGTTTCACACATTATTTTTATAACGTATTATTACAATCTTATTAAATCTTCGAGAATTAAATTGTTTGATACGTTTCAAATATTCCATACCTCAAAAGGAAAGAAACGGACGGTCCCTTGTGGAATTACTTGGTTCTCCGTCCGTCTGTGTCTGTCTTTCAAGATCTCTGATCTCTTAAACTGAAATTAATATTTATTCTTTTTTGTTTTATTTGGGTAACAAACAATATAAAATGTACATACAAAATATGTATAACATGTTACACAATCCATTGCAGTTCCTTGGAGGACAGAAAAAAACTTTTAATAGGACACCCAAAAAAAAAAAATACTTGTACATTTGATGCAGATACAATTCGCCACGAAATCAAAACCAAAATATTTATGGCAAGAAGTCAGAACTTTTAATCCAGCTACAGGAATTACTAGGACGATTAGTAATTTATACATATATTCATAGAAAAATTAAAAACTTAAGATTTTTTTTACAAATGTTGACAACACAAGTTCTTGTGCGCTAAATGAATCCACACTATCTGGTCCGTCATGTTGAAACACGTCCGGTCATGTCTCTCCACTTGTCAATGCCGCTCGAACGTAAAAACTAATTATATTACATGTACATATAAAGTCTGTGCTCGAAACAGGTTTTAAACGATCACGAGTTCAAATTTGGTTTGCTAGAAAAGGCATAAAAAAGATGGTATCTATTTGTAATATTTAGTTTTCGTAACTTTTGACATTTTTTATGCTTAACACACCCGCTCCATCTTATCGCTGTAGACACAGCACCTTGGGTGAAGATGGTTCTATAGCAGCTATAATGATAACACGCGTGACTATCGAAACCATAAAAAACAAAAAGCTTGAACACACACGTGTGTGACTATGTGTGTGCAGTAACGCCACTACTGTCACGTGTGTGACTATGTGTGTGCAGTAACGCCACAACAATCTGACACACATTACAATTGTGAACAACATAAAATATATATATATATATATATATATATATATATATATATATATATATATATATATATATATATATATATATATATATATATATATATATATATATATATATATATATATATATATATATATATATATATATATATATATATATATATATATATATATATATATATATATATATATATATATATATATATATATATATATATATATATATATATATATATATATATATATATATATATATATATATATATATATATATATATATATATATATATATATAATGATACAACAACGCTTAAATAAGAATTCATACACGCTTCAAAATATAACTTGTTCTTTGAATGAAACACGTTGGTGAGTAATAAAATTCCCTTGTACTTTAACACGCTTCATTAATACCGAACTGTGCAAATACGCGTTGACTGTGAATAGTGTGTGCTAATGGGAGTGATCCCATGTTGCTTTAACTAATACTATAATAAAAAAGACTCTAAAATAAAGAATAGAGAGAGAAAAGAACTCTCTTGAAAACTTATTTTAAAATCTGGTACTTATCAGTTACGTGAATAATTTCCGTGTAAAGTCGCAAAGACAATACATGTACCAAGTGTAGTACATTAGCACCAGATATTGATTACGTATCGAGTAAGATTGAATCGATGACTTCCGTTGTAATAAACAATTTCAATTTTATACGCTATCGCCTATACTATCAAGCTAACACCGTGATGTTTATCAGAAATTATATTTTACATAAGTATGCGTTTAAAAGATAATTTTACAATTAAATTATTACACATTTTTTTAATTTAAATAAACAAATTTATTTTTTACATTTAATTTCTTTACTTTTTTGCGACAAAAAGTCACGAATTCACTAAAAATATAATATCTCTACAGATATTTGTAACGTAGAAGCTACCACTTGCCTCCATCACTGTCCTTCAGTCACACAAATACATGCATATGCCAAGTCAGAACGACGAAAGTTTCCAGATGTACTCCATCAGTATTTGTTCAGGTGTTTATTGCAATTGTATAACTGGTTGGCAGACTATAGTTTCTATTAATGTTGTATTAGTTGAAGTCACGAAATAAAGTTGAATATTTGAAAAAATATTTTATTTTTTCCAACATGCTAATATAATTCTACTTAATGAAAACACGTAAAAATTTGAATGCAGTGGGATTCGAACCCGCGACCTCTTGCAAACCTTGTAATTGTCTTTGGGTAGCGAAAAATTGTAAAAATCTTCCTATAGAGATGCTAACAACGATGTAAGTTGTATAAAGCATGTCAGAATTTCGACGCAGCGTGATGAAGAACGGCTCAGTGGTGAGAGCGCTTGCACGGTTCGCAAGAGGGCGCGGGTTCTAGGCCCGCTGTGTTCAAATTTTTACATGTCTTCTCTAAGTACTTTTTATCCTCAGTGTGGATTAACACTTTAAAAAGCATACAAATGTTTAATATAATTCTATTTGAATT
Organism: Dione vanillae; assembly: GCA_037178615.1. Classification (NCBI taxonomy): domain Eukaryota; kingdom Metazoa; phylum Arthropoda; class Insecta; order Lepidoptera; family Nymphalidae; genus Dione; species Dione vanillae. Next base: position 973,311 of record JAZFAU010000036.1, on the reverse strand, counting down.
TTGTTTAAAGATTTAAAAATAGTGATAATCTGTTATAATTAATTTTGCTTGCACGAATCACACAAAAGTCAAAAACTACTTGACAGAAGTCATTATATTTTATATGGTAGTAGAAGCCTGGATCAACCTACTGAATAGTTTATGTACCTATATATGAGATAAATAAAAATTAATTTCGAAAATCAAATAAAAACTTTGGATTCTTGATTATTACTGAATGTAAGATAATATTGACTTGCTAGGCCTTAGAGTCTAAAACGTGACTTGATCACGTCAATTACTCACAAGTGTAGCAAATTATATATTTTGACGGAAATTGTTAATTTTGTTTCAAATTATTGTTTTATCAGATACTTATTATATAAAGTAAAAACCCAGCATTTCCTCAATAAATCGCGATCGCCTATTACTCGATAGTAATCTTACATTAGAAGATGTCGTAACTTCTTAGAGACATAAAAACTTAAGTACATATTTTCAGTAGAGATTAGACCCGTCCATTGGTATTGGTTCAGAGTTGCGTCCGACAGAAACGAATCGCATGAATTAAACATCTCACCAAAAGTGGATAAATTAATTACAACCGCTTCCTCGAACTACGAAACCTGAATGCACTCTGAGGGCTGAAACAAATCTCTTTAACTCAATTAAACTTCTATTTCTAAAATAAACGCTAAAGGAATTAAATAAGTTACATATATTTACCATAATTCTCTTGTCATATGATAATGTCAAAATTAGGTTAGGTTTTAAGAATCACATTAAGTGTCTGTGTGAGATGACGACTCGTGCCAGCCCTACAAGTTGTGAATTACATTTTATATTATCAATTGGCTATTGCACAGTGAATGGGCCCCTCGCTTCGTATGCGCGCAAAAACCCGCATGCATCTCCCCAGTGGAAACATGACCACGTTCAGTCATCGGCAAAAACATTCTACTCCCGACGTGCTTGTGTAGTAGCATATGTGTGTATTCGAATGAATTTTAAGAAATGTTTTTCCTGCATTCGTTTTGTTAATCGAAATCTTTGAATTCTTTAACTGTAGAAGAGTTTTCGGTTTGCTCGTATATGTATAGAGATCGTAGAGTTTGCTTGTTTTTGAATGATCGAAATGTCGAATATAGCTCCAATAATTTGTCTCGTATTTTATTTCTATATCTATGGGAACTTATGTTTCAAGCTAAGCCTACTATCTTTATTTCCAGGTTCATTATCTATATAATTATTAATATTTCATTTTCTTCTACAAAACTAAATAGTATTTGCAAAGTAGCTGACAGGTTATATGTATAGTTATCTGTACCTCTTCTCAAGCCGGCTGGCCTCTTAGTTTCAACGTTTTAATGCTACATTACAGAAGGTGTTTTAGAAAGACGTTGGACACGTAAAGAGAGCTGCGTCGGTGAGCGTAAAAGTGGCAACGCGCGGTGTTTAGTTTAACATCGGCCACGCATTCCGCTAAATTACTAGTTTTATCGCAAGTCGCCCGCCGATTTCACAATTTAATCTTTATTTGAGACGTGTTTCTGCGGGTCGAGAATGTTCTGATTTCATACATGTACATACGTATGCATGTACATATATGACATTTAACGATGCCGAGCATTTTGTTACACAAAAAGACGATCTCGTAGCGTGCTTATATCGTAATATCGAAGTACACATTTTATATCGTCTTCAGTTGCTGTAGGCCTTTTAAAACAACGCTGTATGGAATAGATAAAATTATATTTTGAGATGTATGTTCTAAATGGACAGCCAATTTATTAAGCTTTTATATTAGAATAGAATATTGAGACAAAAAATATTAAAACGTGACCGGCGTATGTAGCAAAATAAGAGTCGCATGCGCAGCTCATTCGCGCAAGATTACGATGCGACGACCAATGGCGACTCCCCGCGCCCCCTCCCCCGCCCCACGCCGTACCCCGCGCCCCCCCGCCGTTAGTCAGCTGGCTCGCAATCGTAATCAAAACCAACGCTGATAACCACATTAAAACGATCCCGGTAAGTTAGTTGTGTTCGTTATTATATTACTTTCAGGAAAATATTCGGAATTACATCTGTCCAACTAAAATAGATCTAAGCTTTGATCTCGGGTCCCTTGCTTGAGTAACGTCATATGTAATATAATTGCATTTTATTTTATAATACACTGATTTATTCTAGAATATGTCGTCGCGATTTAAGATTAAGAGCTATTAAATCATACCGTTTTTTACCGCAATCGGAATTGTAAAACTGGACGTTTAAGGTACCGTCATTAATTCTTTCCCGCAAGTTCGCGGAACACTCGCCCCATTCACATCTCGCTGTAGTCAGTTCTTGCGGCGAAGCAGGGGGCAGTAAAAAATAGTAGCATCGCTAACAATGGCGACGTGATTTCCGTCAACATTTCTCGTATAAGTTATGTGTGGACCGGTTTAGAGGTTTTTGCTTTGCGAGTCGCCCGCTCGTCGTTCGCCGGTCGCGATCATCCACTGTGCCACTTGTACGATACACACTGGTTCGCGCTTTGCAAATATACGCGTATATTATGGATTTGATGTTGCAGATGGTATATGTAAATCTTACTTTTGTACAATAGCATATTATCATATGTATAGGCTAAGCTAGGCCTAATACTTGTTAAATTCTATATTGTTTAGCAAAACCGTTTATAGGACTGTATGAAATGATCTATGTAATTTAACTCCTTTGATTAAAAAAAATACTCAGCTGTTTTACTATAATTATAACGTGTAAATATATTTTAAATTATTTATATTATTTTATATATTTATTTTTCATTTACCACATACAAAACTTTAGTTAATTTTTTAATTAATTTTATCATTATAATTATGCAAATTGACTCCACTTTTGACTTCATAGAAAAAATAAAAATTTCGCGAAAGATAATATATTTAATATTGCTAATAAGATAACATTATCATCGAGATTATATATAATTATAAAATATACATTAAAAAACGTTATCAACAAAGAATATATAAATCGTAATCGATCAGGTGTTTATCAGTGGTATCGGAAGGTCGGTAACCCGCGGCCGCTGTGTGTCAGCTATGGTTGGACTTTTTTTATAAATTCACGCTTTATCCCGCACATTGCAGGGTAGGCAGTGTGAACTGTAGGAACCATAGAAACCTAATGTCAAGATACTCCGTTAAGTTGTCTCTGCTTTCCACTTTTTTCAAGGCATTGCGTGTTGAGTGGCGGAACTCAACGCCGCGTCTTGCCTAGTTGCCAGAGCGAAGAAAATGTAAATAGTAAAATCTTCCCTGAGTGGGAATCGAACCCACAAAACGTCGCGTTTACAGACAGACGCTTACGCCTTTGCGCGGCGACGGTCATTATGTGACAATATGTAACATATGTAAAGCACTGATAAAGAAAGTAAAGTGGTAGACGTGGCTGAGACCTCCATAGGAAATCTTTTGTATACTTAAAGAGAACATATAAAAATTTGAACGCATCGGGATATGGACCCGCGCCCTCTTGCACGGTTCACAAGAGTATAGTTTCTATAAGATATATAGAGTTGTCTTTAACTATTTTCACAGTTGTAAGTGTAGATTACCAATTTAAAAATGTTAAAAATCTTTTGTATATTCTGAGAGATTTATTTAAAATAATATTGGTACATGTCAAATTGGATCGTATCTTTAAATCATCTTCAACTTCATCCTTGAGTCTTATCAAAGACGTTTAATTAAAATCAAAAGCCTCGACCACTACAAATATATTTTGATTTTGAATTAAAATTTTATTTAAAATTTAATTACAATTAAAATATTTTAAACATTCCCTAAATGGAAATCCAACGTTGAACCACTCAATCATCCGCGACTTAAAGCGTCATACCCAAAGTGGAGTTGGCGAGTCACACTAAATTACCTGATTGTTATTTTAAGATTTCATCATATATTATTGTATCATATCTCGCTATCTCTAATCAGTATCTCTAGTATGTATAGTTATACATATACTGAAACATATTTTAATATTTAAATGGTAACATAGAGTGTGGACTGGCGGGACGTGACACGTGGTAATTTCATAGTAAATTACTATCGAGAGCATAATTGAATGACATCTCACGTTCAACAATTTCCAACAGATTGTGTGCAATTTTCCTCAGTCACGATTTTTCTGTCTGACGCAACGCCGCCGACGCTGCACCGAGACTGTCTTGTACAGATCATTTTGCATTTTCTCATGATATGTATGTACGTATAGTAACGGCGAGAGGCTCAGATTGTATAATACGGTAATGGCAGCTACTAGCTATGTATATAATTTGTCAGTCAGTCTACATTTCCAGTCAGCTTTAAATATGGCAGAGATGTTAGACGTTAAGTGACCAAATTATCGCTAAATTCCGCTAATAATGGCTTATATGTTACATTATGTATGTAGACATCTTATCTATAATATGATATAAGTATAGCCAACTATCGCCACAACAAAAGATAATGTGTGATAAAAATCTTAAGTTCATATATTGATAAGAAGTATAGTGAAACGCCGTCTATTTGTATATGTACCTATACATACAAGTATGTCATAAGGATTACTAAGCAATAAAAACCCGACGTGAAAGTTAGAAGCATTGTGTTGACAAATACGGACCCGAATAAACATCGGTAGGCTCAGGCTGCAGCGTAGCTGAGGCTAGGCTGTGCTAGGGCGAGGTGCGGCCGTTCACCCCCGCCGAAAGCGGGTCGCGAAGGTTGCCGACCCCCCGCCAACCCCGCGTCTCTGCCGCTCTACTCCGCTTCACAGACCGGAGGCTTATCAAAATCGTATAAGCAATAACTTCAGTCAATCGTGCCACAAATATTGTATACAAATATAGTCATAGAGACTTAGTGATTCATTAATATGTACAATCAAACTGGTAAATTGTTTGCAAATACGTTTCCAAACTGTTTTAAAAACCAAATGATTGGCAATGAAAAAATATTTACTGTCTTCAATTTAATGCATACTCGTATGTACATAAGTGTGTTGTAATAAGTCATCGTTATCATGTAATCATATCCGGTGATTTATTACTTAGTATATATGTAGTGTACATAATATAATTCGAGATAGAGCGAGGCACGAGATCGGCACAGACGCGGCGCGGCGGTGCGGCGGCGCGGTACAGCACGCAAGAGCAGAAGGCAACAACCTTTCAATTGAGACTGTTATAGTTCAGATGATATCGTTGATACGCCGATATCGCTCCCCGACCCATCCGTCACTAGTATCTCGAATCTCGATATCTAATTTTAATTGACGACGTTGCCTTTATACCTTAAATATTACACATTTATCATTTTCTGTAACATTTTGTAAGGTGTACGCAACCAGGCGTACGGACCATGGAGCCGTGTAGAAATTTCGATGTGTTCAGCTTGGTTGGTCAAAAATGTGTATCTAAAATAACTTTTAAATAACATATTATTTTGAAGCCTAAATTAATTATCTCAAAATCGACCTCACTTGGTCCTCTTTTCAAGATGTATAAGTTAATGATTTTAATTTTAAAGGCCATTAACATGCTGCTGCCACATTTACATAAGATTTTTGAAGTGATCTTATTTCTAAATAACAAAAGAGCTTTGCAACTTTAAAGCTTAGGTGTATAATGAGTTTCTGAAGCAGACATTTGAGATGAAAAGTGGTAATGAATCCTTCACGTCGTTTTAAACAGTTTTCTGGCGATATTCCTCGTGCTTTGACGGAGAAATGACAACCCCAACTTTACTCCTTCACAAGATTTTATAAAGATAGTATTAATAATTTAAAATATATTTGTATTATAAAAAACACCGGTTTAAATGTGTGTGTGTGTGTGTGTGTGCAAACGTGTGTTTTTATAAAATTCTTAAAAATATTTTATTTTAATGTTTACACAAGTGTAGCTAGATTCTTAATAAAAGACTTCAAAAACGCAATAAGTTGAAATAATTCTAAAAGCTCAACTTATGGCAGTCTCGTTCGTTCGTTCAGAAATCGTGAATTAAGAACCATAGCTATATTACCAATATTCTAATTACTATTATACAATATATAATTTCTCAGTTAATCCACAAAACTCGGTAGATCATTATAATCGTGTCCATGATCGATGCAAGTCGTCTCATCCTGAGGTCCGCCAATTAGAATAATTCATTCAGTTGAATCTAGGCCGGAGCTCGTCGCGTCTCCCGTCCCGTCCCGTCCCGCGTAGAGCCAGCGCTCGGCTAGCGTAATCTTTTATAGAATTTCGAATCTTATTTACAGTAACTACTTGTCACTTTTCACGTCGATTTCGTTTATGGAAGTTATAATATTGTTTTATATGTACTAGAGTTTGTATATTATGTTGTTAAGAGATATATTAATTCCGTGGTTATTGAGAATTATTATAATTTATGTCAATATAAATGCGCTATGAGACTCTAATAGTTGCCGATGCTGGGTTGACCGTGTAGAGTTTGGATCTCGGTTCCAGTTCAGTTCGGTTCAGTTAAGAAATCATAAAAAAAGAGTTGCCTCTTCTCTTTTTAATATAATAATATGAAAACAATACTATACTATGTTACTCCTTTTGGCATAAACCAAGAAGTAATATTTTATTACATAAATTTAAAAGTAAGCAAGTCGCTGTCGGGGCTGTTATCAGTCGTTGATGTGTTATCAGTAGTTTTAGTTGCTTTTTAAAGTCGTCATTATCGGCAAGATAAACAAATATGGGTCACAGAGTGGCAGCTCGTACGCTTCGGAGCTGAAACACGAATGCATATTAATAATAACCTTATGTATACAAATACATAATGCTCAGTAACTTGATGCAGCCGTCGTGTTGCAGTGGCACAGCGTTTGACTGTAAAACAGCAACGGTTGTTAGTTCGATTCCTATAAAAATTTCGGTAAATTTTCCTACAAAAATTTTCGTACGGAATTGAATCGTAACATATATGAAAGTTATTTTAATTTGATATATGCAATATACGGTTTGAAGCCGTTTTAAGATATAATAATAAAACAAAGAAGGTATATATTAAATAATAATACCTACATGCTTACCTAAATCTGTGATAGCATCGTCATCGAAATGACTATTTTTGGCTATGGTTATACAAATCGGACGACATGTCCTACCACTTAACACATAACTTTACAAAATGGCCGAAAAGTGTAGAACGGAGAGTCCTATCACTATATTTTCTCCGTCTATTCTGCTATATGTAAGTATTGCGTGAAACTAATGAATACTGAATTACTGAGTAGTAGGAATTAGCTAATCATATTCGAAGGTGACAGTTTAATTGAAGCGCGTGATACCAAGCGAGCTCAGTTAACAATCGCATGTATTAACAGTTAACTAAGCGTAGTCTTATGTACTGATAATAATACTGATACTAATGTATAATACTAGTACTATATACCTATATATTGGATATATTCTATAATTTTAATGCATTAAAACCTAATTGTTATTTTACTAGATGCATCCCAGCGAGGATGTCAGGGTGAGAATGAAGAAGAAAATGCTCAGATGATTTGGGCAGGTCGAAAGAATGAGTGATGAAAGAATGGTAAAAATTATATACGAAGCAAAAATGAGTGTCTTAACACTAGGTTGGTATGGTTCCTGAAGTTCCCTCTGCCTACCCTGCCATGTGCGGGATAAAGCGTGAAGCTAAAAAAAAAAATATTTTTTTAATGTAAATTTACTACACACGCATTTTGAAAATTTGATTAATTGATTGAGCAAATGGCGTCTTTGTTTTTCATGAGTATATTCATGAAAAACTAAGACGCCATTTGCTGGATACGTTAAGGGAGCCATTCTAGATATTCCCATTCCCACAGAAAAAAAAACTTACATTATGTGTTAATTTCATAATGGAAGACTCGTGTTGTTAACGCGAATGTACGGGATTCGATACAGACTACCTTAAATTTTCTTTTAGTATTGTTCTCTGAAATATTATGGGAAGAAAATGAGTGCATTCATCGACTTTTTGTACACTAGTTGCTGCGCAATTAACATTTACGATCTGTTCTTGGTTATTTCTTTTTGCATATATTATGTATTAGTGGCAGGAAAATGTTATGTTATGCACATGTCGGCGATGTGCCAGGGTTTTGTTATTGGGAGTTCAATTTTGACACTAAAATAACAGAGTAATATCAATCGTAACAGAGTAATACCACTTTATATAATTAGGTCCTTTTTATTTATTTAACAGCTGACTTTTTTGTTTGATATTTAAAAAATATTATCATAAAGAACTTTACATTAGAAATAGTTTTACTGATTTTAATAATTAATCATTGATTTCAATACTAAATACTTTCGTAATAATAAAATTATAAAATGTGTATTGATTTGACGCTAATACTCGTAATATGCGTATATTTGTGTGATTAAAACTTGAAATACTAAATTAATTTGAAAACATTTTTTTTAGGGCTAGATTAAACAATTAGTTATTTTTCAAGGTTGATTTATACATAAAATTCACATTTTCCAATGTAACGAATTCTTATTAATGTGATATAATACCAATTGAAGCAACTACATCTATTTTTAGCTGTTCACTTATGTGTAGTGTTTATTGGACACAATTCCTTCACACGTAAATACCTTTATATGTACCTAATATCTACGTATATAGTAAGTATTACTTAATTATAACATATAATGGTATGTTTTGTGTAAAATGTATACATTAAGAAATATGTCTCGTTGCATAACATCATTTCGCAAACAGTGCCGCGCTCGCGATAAGCGCTAAACGTCTGTCAAGGACGATCCCCCCATTCAATGTTTCACGGTCAGAGTCACACACTGTCGCAAAATTCTATTTGATTATAGTATTTTTATACATGTGTGCTTAGTGTGTACACTGTACGTACGCACGTCTGTACGTATGTGTGTAGACGTCCATGGTATTGGCTCGATTGCGGCCATTTTTCGCTAATTTATCATTTGTATCTGTGCTAAAGATTTGGCACACGATTATAATCTATTTACGTGGATTCTATTTAGAATTATTATCATATAGTGTGTATATCTACATACAGTAGCATTTATTTTTATTTATATATTATTTTTAATTAATCTATATTGCAGACTCAAATATACATGTATATTTCATATATAAAGAAAGAAAAGAACAAAGTGACGATAAATATCTCTACATACCTATATCTTTTATTATATGGAAGATGCAAACACATTAATAAATATGTAATATGCTTCAGTATTTTATTCTAGACCGCCGTGGATGTCGTAGCACAGCGCCAATGTCTGACTGTAAATACGTTAGTTGTGGGTTCGATTCTCACCCATAGAGAATAAATTATTATTATTTTTTCGCTTCGGTAACAAGACTAAGGGCGAACACGAACTAGGACATTACTAACATTCTATTTTCTAATACTTGTAATATTGATATTTAAAAGAGGAACTCCTGAGTTTCTCATCGACTTTTAAAAGGGACTGCCTTCACAACTGAGTCAGTAGTGCTTGTTAAAGGTATTTAAAAAGAAATTGAATTTAAATATGAGAATACTAACACTATTTACTATATCACTACAAATCGAGGAGGGTCTTAATGCCAACTCATAGATAACGTGATATCGTACGATGATACTACTGATTGTGATTACATTATCTGTGTTACACTCAAAACAGTAAACAAAGCGGAAATTACACCGATTTCACAGGCTTATGTTGTTTTTGTCATATATTATGTCAAGTGAAGGCAAAGTGTTAGTGAAAACTCATCTCGTTCTCATCTTTTAGGTATTTTGAAAGCATAGTGACTTGAATACGGGCAACTAGTGTGGATACGGAGAATATCTTTTATTTTTGCTGTTACTAAATTTTTTGCCTTTGTAACCAAAAGTTTTGTTAAATGTTAAAAAGTTTATAATTATTATTACTATGGCTTACTATAGCGAAATGTACGTGTTTTTTAACTAAGCCAGAATACTACAGGCGTCTGTACTTGCGTAGAACATTATTCAAAATGGTGAGGCTAATATCATCCTTATAAATGTATCATACAATTATGTACTAATTGTATTTAATTACTATTTATGTATGAAGTTTTTATAGCTTAATATTTCGTTGGTTCCAGGTGAATACTGTGCGGACGTCATAATGAAGTGGAATGACGTCACTGACATCAGTAAGTTCAATTTTTTACTGTAATTTATTTGATATTTTACATTTTATACTTTAATAATATCAAATTATGACGATACAACCATGTGCTTGGCTGAATTCCAATGAGCTCATGTCTCTCTCTCTCTCTCTCTTTTTCTCACACATACAAAAACATAAATACACATATACATACATATACATTCATACATACACACATAACACGCGCCCCTTGTTTAGCTCTAGATCATATAAATACATATAATCCAGTCCCAAATTAAACGTATAATAATCCATTGTAATACAAAAATTACATTTCAATTAGTAATAGATAACAATGCTACAAGTTGTCCAATCAATCGGAATATGTAACAATTTTTGACTATTGCTTAACAACTTCCTCATCATAATTTAATTGAATTCATATTATTTTGAACAATAGCTGTTGTGGCTTTACTAAAGTAATTAGATAGAGATTCGTGAATATTTCGGTGGGTAATGACGAGTAACTATGTTATTTTAAGTATCATCGGTACTTTTAGAAGAGCACTTTAAATTTACGATTTAATTTACTGTACAATATCGTAGTTGTGCAATTTGAAAGGATTGTTCGTTATTATATTGTTATAAAGTATGACATTTGGCAACAAGTAAATTAGTTAGTCGAGTTTCTTTCTCCTTATATAATGAATTTAAACGTTTTAAACTATTTCAAATATGGAACAGTTATTCCAATAAATAAATGATATATATATATATATATATATATATATATATATATATATATATATATATATATATATATATACGTACAAACTTCGTATGTATGACAGTTAGGGTACTCTACGCTAGCGTCGCCTGTACTTCTCACTTTAATAGTACAAAGAAGCTCGTAGTACGCATGTACTACCGCGTGGGTATAACGTGGGCGGGCGGGGCGAGACAGTGCTCTTTTGATACTTTTTTTGAAATTTGCTTGAAAAATGAAGAGATCGTTGTTCAATTGAAACGACGTATTTATTGTTGAATCCCCAATCGAGTTAACTATGTTTGAAACATGTATCGTCTCACTAATCACACTGCAGCGTTTAAATTGCACAAAAATATGCATATTTATGCAACAATTCCAAAGAGATATAAAGATAAAAATTGAAGAAAACGAAACTTGGCACAATTGTCTTTATATACGGGCGTTGTTCTTAATCTTCTTTAATAGAAATCATAGCTGCAAACGCATTGTAGTGTATATTCGCGATGTTATTCAACATTGCCAATTCTCAGTTTATCAGAATGTCGCACAAACAATTTTGGCAGCATTAAATACTTAAGACACAATTTGGCAACGCGTCCAGGATGTGTACGGTGTACGCTAGCCGAGCCATTCATACGGAAATAGATGTGGGGTGCACGCCACGCCGCTCTACAAGTATTAAAAGAATAAAATGTTAAATATTTATTATTGAAGTTTTATGCAAATCAATATCTAGTTACTAATGTTTATTGAAAAAACTTGTGTATATATTTATTTAGCTAGCTAGTTTGTCTTTGGTCAATTGTTTATACATTGTAAGCAGACACTTCGTTCTTGTTCTCTGTTCTCTGCTTGTTGACTGTTGAATGTGGAGCTCTAACAGCGTAGAATCAAATCGATTTAAGTCTTATCAACCATCACCTTCACAATATGATTTTTTTTATAAAAATGGAATTTACAAGCAACAATGAGACAATAATAAATGGCTATATTGCTACTACTACTACTAAACTGTAATTCTACTACACAGAAATAGAAACTATTTAGCATTCTATGGACACAGTGTACGGACCCCTAGTGGGGTCTTGGTGGAGCTGGAATTTACGACCTAATTGTAGATTTAGTTGGTATTAAGGCACACCTCCGCTATCCGAGATCTTCAATTTTTAGCTAACTATAGGGAGCTTACGCTATTATTTCTCTCCCTCCAACTTTTATGAACAAATTGACTTTAAATTCTACCTTCTGCTCCTCATAGACCTGTATAGAACATTAATTAAAAACCTCAATCCAATTTAAAGAGATGTTTCTAAGGATTTTTAAAATGTATAATTCTGTCACAAACGTTCGTTTGCTAATATTTATGTTTCTCTGTGCTCTTAACCAAGAGTAACCACAAACGACTGACCATTTCACGTCAGATTTCTAAAACTGTCACTGATTTGCGATAGCAGTCTATAGTACTTTACACTCTAAATTAAGCTCTGAAAATTTTGGAAAAAAAAAGAAAAACGAAATACAAGCGATGCTCAAAGTTGTATATTTATTTATTTAGCAATTACCTCAATATAACCGAAATTCCGAAAATTTTTAGTAGAATAAAGCGTGTAAATATACATCAATCATACTACATCATATTATATAAACATAGCGCAAAGAAAACTAAAAATATACATACTATTATATAATATACTATATATAATATAATGTTATTAAAAAAGCAATTGATTATATTCATGTCGTCTTAACGTGATTCATCCTGTAAAGAGTAATTTTCGATTACTTGTTTAAATACTGAGAGGTTAAATAAGAGACTATTAGTATTTTTAGGATTAGAATCTTGGTTAGGGTAATTTTTAGAGTTGGGTTGTGATCCTAATAACAAAAACCTTTCCTTCCCTTAAGTATAATATTTGCAAAGTGGTGCTTACTATAGGGCAACTGCAGTACAAGTGCACGAGGTAGCTGTTGGTACGTCGAGTGGCATTCCAATTTAATTGTTCGTATAATGTTCTGGGAAGTGGGCTGCGGTTGCGGCCTGCGGTCGCATCGCTTTTGGTCCAGACTCGCTGTCTGTAAATGCTAATAAATTAGTTTACAGTGTTTATACACACACACATTATATATATATATATATATATATATATATATATATATATATATATATATATATATATATATATATATATATATATATATATATATATATATATATATATCGTCAGAGCGAAGAAACTGTCAATGTCAATGCGAAACTCCATCTTCTCCGAGTGGGAACCGAACCCACAAACCGTTGCGCTTAAAGGCAGATGCATACATCTCTGCATTACGATGGTCCTGTTAATTACAAAGAATTTATAATTTGATCATTGAAGAAGTACCTACATAGCTCCCATTACAATTTATACATTTTTCAAGGTCAAACCAAATCGCACCATAACCCAACACCCATTATGCAAATACTAAAACATTCAATTAATCACCAACATCCACACATTACGTACACACGCCAACTGTTACCAAAAAATTATATACAACGCTTGCTTATCCGACCGTGACGGCGGCCATGTTGTGCGCCGAATTTCTCATTTCAATTACATCACTGCGCAAAAAAACGCGTGCGCATACAACTAAATGGGGGGACCGAGGGGGTGAGGAGGTATGGGGGGGAATGTAAGGGGGGGAGGTACGCTTGAACGGCCTTGGCCTTGCGCAGTCGGAGCCAAGGCGAACTCGATCGCAATTATACATGCGCCCACCAGTCTACCGGCACTGTGTTATTATTGTACGTAAGTACGTATGGTGTGTGTGTACCTGTAGTATGGGGTGTCAGCCCATGGCACGCCATGGACACGATATATGAAAAGCGGTTGGTTTTAAACCTCTTCGCAGATGCGAACTTTTGATGACCTACACGTTTGGATCTAAAATGAAACGTAAAACGTTGAAAAGCTTTATTCATTCTATGGAAACATATTAAATCAAAAACTGTACTAAATTAAGCGTGGAAGCACTTACATACTACACAGTTCCCAATTTACATGATATTACAAACTGAAAACGCAAATACTATGTCTTTAACACCTTTCCAATGCGCTAGAGTCGCTCTCGAAAGCGGTTTTTATTTATCGACACGTACTCTAACTCAAAACAGTATTTTTAAAGTGTTTTGGGAACAATATTACTTAGATATATTTGTAACTCTTAGTTGCATACTTGCATATAGCAATAGTTTTTTTATGCGAACTAAGTAAGTATAGCCTTACCATGTTAGTAAGTACCGTGGAGAAGAAAGAAGAAGTAGAAAATCAAATTACAATATTAAAAAGCACTTTTTGTCACTTTACGCTTTATCCCGCTCACCGCACAGTAGCCAGGGGAACCTAGAGGTAAGACACTCCGTTTTTTGCTTTCCGCTTTTCTAGGCATTGTATGTGGATGACAGAACGCTATACCGTGGTTGCCTAGTTGCCAAAGCAAAGAAAATAAAAATATCCATCCTCCCGTGAAGAAAATGAAAGAATCGAACCCACAAACGACGGTTCTCAAAATGTTTTGGAAACAATATAAAGAAATGAGCTAAGTTTGGAAATCACTCTTTAACAGTTAAATTTACCATACTGTGGGATATAATAAAGCAGATAAACAGTTACTTGAGTGGGTTAAATAAAAATAAAAATTTAAAATTAATCTACTGCATTAAAAACTAAATTGAAAAAAAAACGTCATAAAGTTCATATAACTGTCATATAATTATGATATATACGTCAAGGAAAATGACATCAAAATAATAATAAGGACTTAAAAAAATATTTATTTAAATGCTTTTAATTTTACATTCAAGTAAATGTCGTGTCAATAAAAAATAGAATTATAAAATAAGTTAATAACAATATTGCGACGCTAACTGTTGTAATTACATATATATATATATATATATATATATATATATATATATATATATATATATATATATATATATATATATATATATATATATATATATATATATATATATATATATATATATATATATATATATATATATATATATCAAAAAATTACATATGCAATACAATGGTCTGCCTGTAAACGCAACGGTTTGTGGGTTCAATTCCCATTCGGGAAAGATGGATTTTCGAACGCGGAAAGCAGGGAACGGAGTGTCTTAAAAACTAGATTCCAACGGTTGATGCGGTTACATCTGCCTGCCATGTGCGGGACAAGGCGTGAAGCAGAAAAAAAAAAAAAATGTCAAATATTCCTAATAATTTGAAATAAAAAGATAATTAAATGTAAGACATTATAAAACGATTATCATAAATTGAAAACGTGAAAGCTATAAAGCTATACAGACTCCAGATGGGATCGTTCTTACAAGCACATGCGGACACGATAACATCAGTACAACGAGTCTTGCTAATAATCGCTTAAAAACAAGTTTCAAAAGATTGACACGTTAAGATTTACATATTGGCTCCCAGCATTAAGTGTAATGTAAATATATAATATAAATAAAACATACATTGTAGAGACCAGTCTGGTTTTTGCCATAGAGCAACACGGACTTATGCTGTCTGAAAATAAATGTTATATTCGTAATTATTATTTTTTAGGCTTATTATTATGAGGCTTAACAAAAATTTAGGGTTGTCAGAATGAGACATGTTTATAGTGACGTGTTGATAAACAGGCGAGATATCTATTATTTTGGAAGTTTAACTATTCTTGCACTATTGTAATACAAATATACATTACACTACATATAACAGCGCTACATAGCAGCGAGCAGTACCACCAGAACCAAAACTTCTTCCTCAAAGTCTCTCAGAAATTGATAAAAAAATAGTTATTAAAATATTAATTCGTTGCCATTTCTATTTTTTTTAATTTGTTCAATGTGAATGCGATTACGACCTTATTAATAAAATAATAAATATAAATCAAGAACCTGTATTTTTAAGTGCCCTAACTAAAGTGTAAATATAGATAAAAATAACAAAATTTCCACGACTACATTGTGTTATATTCTATTAAGTAAGATCCAGATTCCAGATCGTATCCTCGAGCAGTCTGCGGCCACATTACAATTCAACTCGAGTAGAGTAGAGTAACAAACACAAACTAGTTTAAAATGACGTGATCGTAGTGTAATGCAATGGCCGATATTATAGCATTATGACCTCTAAGCTTCGTGCAATTTGCGTTTTGAATTCGAAGAGCGATCACGTAGCCGATGCCCTTTGCTTTGTGGCTTAGAATTTAGATGTTTTGCATATTGAATGGTGAACGATGAACTACGGATTACGGAGAGCCGGTTACTAGTTTAAATAACTTTCATGACCGATTAATATTAAGTTATAACAAAGTAAGTCAAAGTGAGTTGTGACATTAGGTTTGGCCACGTGAAGTGAAATCACATGTCATTGAGACAACAGTGTGTATTAAAACAAGCCTCTCAATACCTAAATATACCTGTTAAATAGTGTACATTGATATAAATAAATATATTATTTAAAGTACAATAAAATTATTGCAAATATCTTATGTAATATTTTACTGAATCTGTGACGGTTTTAACTAAGTTTTATATTATACGAGTATTCACTAAAGACCGGTTGTTTTAAATATATTTTGCATATCGTTTGTAATACAAAATAAAAATACAATTTAAATAAAACAATTTAAACGGATTTATCGCGTATATTGACATTTTTTGTGAAACCCGACGTTTCGAACACTGCAGTAGTCCTTGGTCACGGGTAGGTAGAGGGTGAGGGGGCTTTTGTCTGTCATTTGATATAATTATTATATCAAACTACCGCCAACGGTTCCTGATTTGCCTCGCGTACTGCCCTGGATTCCTGTAGAATGAGCTGACTGTATCCTGCCCTCTGGTGTGGTGTGTTTGGGATTTTTAAATTTTTATAAATGGATCCCAAGTGGTAGAAAGCTTCTAACCGTCTTCTTTATTGAAATTAGGATGTTTTTGTATTTCAATAGCCTCGCGGATCATTCTAGGAATATATTTATCTTCCCTAGCTAATATATGAAGTTTATCAAACCTGATGTAATGGTTAAGCTTTTTCATGGTGTGCTCACACACAGCTGACTTTAATACACGCCCATTCTCGATATCTGAGATGTGCTCTTTCACCCTAACACCGATGCTTCTCTTTGTCTGATAAATGTAAGATAAGCCACAGTCACAATCAAGCTTGTATACAAGAATTTGCTCACTTTTTTGTTAGGCTTAAAAATAGTTTTAATTGAAGCTCTTCTTAGGATGTTGCTGATCCTGTCTGTTACCCCCTTTACATATGGTAGGAGTACTGGCTGTTTCTCTACTGTGGGTGGCTTGGGGGTCTTCTTACAAAGCTGGCGGGGAACTTCCAGCTTGTTCTGATGTAGGGCATCTTTCACCATGTCCGAAGCTCCTCCTCTAGGTGTTCAGTGTCGCAGAGGTGGTGGACTCTCTGAAACAAAGATTTGCCAACGGTAGATAATTGTGTAGGGTGATGGTGAGATTCATCAATGGTGAAAGATGCCCTTAATTAGAACCAGCTGCCAGTTCCCCGCGCAGTAGAGAGACAGCCAGCACTCCTACCATATGTATAGGGGGTTACAGACAGGATCGGCAACTTCTTAAAGAGCTTCAATTAAATTTGTTTTAAGCCTAACAAAAAAGTGAGCCAATTCTTGAGACCAATTAGTAGTACGCGAGGCAACTCAGGAACCGTTGGCGGTAGTTTGACATAATAATTATATCAAATGACAGACGAATGCCACCTCAGTCTACCCGTGACCACAGACTATTGCAAAGTGTTCGAAACGTCGGGTCTCACAAAAAATGTCAATATACGCGATAAATCCGTTTAAATTGTTTTGTTTAAAATGTATCAATCAAAGAACTTATTATAAAAATACAATTGCAAACAAAACTTTGTCAAGACTTAGCATCTTTTGTAACCTGATTTAACTAGATATCTTATATAAAAGTCACCTCGTTGTTGCTTTAATGTGGATTTTTTTCACAAAAGCTTTAAATAATTCATAGCTCCATTATGTAATACTCGATGTACCATCGCCTAGAACTTGACTTGAACGACAGATCTAACGTGCACAGATACCTACAGAAAACACTATCGCGATATACGGACGCGACGCACGACGCGAGTGTACTAGAAAAAACCTTTACACTGTCACTCTCAGTTTAGATGATTGATAGTGATAAATATGCAACGATATAAAAACATACAGTATTACCGCCCGCAGATATACTTGCATTAGTGCAACTTATATGTCCTTCAATGGACTTCTTTCTTTAACTTCGACAAAAAAATCTGCTGCGCTTGTGACAGCACAGCGGGGGTGTATTAAAGTATACATAAATATTGTAAAACTAAGTAATATATTTTTATATCATGTCTTACTTTTTTTTTCTAATTAGTAGCTTAACTTAGGTGCATGCAACTCTATTGAGCGTTTGCTGGTTGCCATGTTTCTCTGTGCTCTTGCTACTGAAAAACTATTGGCTTCACGTATAATTTCGACTATTTTGTCTAGTACTTAGGCGCCGCGACCATTGACCAGATTGAGTATCCTAGAGTACCCTACACCCCACCAGCATATGTTTAGCTGTCCCCACTGCCTCTTTACAGATGTAGCAAGATTTATCGGTAGCTTTACCTATCTCATCTCACTAAATTACTTTGATCTGGAAGATCTTGTGCTCCTTTTTAAAGCGAAAGGGATACAGAAATCTCCTATAGTTAGCCACTCACTTTGCATTTCTAAGCCCATTGCGTGCACCTTATACTTATCGGTCGGACTTTCCTCTTCAATCCTAACCCTACTTTACTAAATTGTGCTCCTATCATAAATTGCTTACGGAATTTAAGTCTTGTCTCAAGCTCTGGGACACTTCTGTCTCTTGGAAGTGAGGTAACAATTTCATCCCGTGATTTTCCCAGAATATGTGTTTTGGCGACTCTTAGATGTTTATAGAGCTCCGATGGTTTCTTTAATCTCAACTCAAAATTATTCTTGTCTCTAAATAAGGTTGAGGTGTCCGCCGAATGCGCTAGCCTAAGCCCACCCCTAAAACTTCAGCATCTTTATGACGCTTGTATCTAACTTTGCCAAGAGGGTTTTATTAAAATCATATACGAGGAAAGGCGAATTCAGAGGTGATGTTAGAAAATTGTCGTAAATCCAAGCTTTCTTGACATTACTTATAGGTTGATGGTCTACCTTTTCAAGATCCGTCATAAAGCTGTCGACTAGTACATCTAAATATGGAGTTCGGCCTTTGTTATCTATTTTCTTACCGAGAAATTAAAAAAGGTGCCGCCTTGGAAACTACAGCAATGCTTTCACCGGCAATTTTTAGTCCCGGATCGTATGAGGTAAATTTTGTGTCTCGTCTTCCCAGGCATAGACAGTGACACTTACTAGGTTTTGTCCTCATTCCTTTTGTCCACGTACAAAACTCGTCTACTTTATCCAATAGCAGCTGGCATTGTTTTGGATTCCTAGTAAGTATCGCGAGATCGTCTGCAAAAGCAAGAATGGATTCTGTGTACTTATTATTGAATTTAAACCGATAACCCCATTTTTTCTCGTGTTTAATTAGAATATCTAGTAAAATATTAATAACGATATTAAATATTATTGGGAATAAACAACAACCCTGAAAAATGTAGGTCATTATAGATTAAAGGTTTTGAATGGCTGTCTTTTGAGGTAATAACGAATTTTAATTTAAGTAATATTTGTATATCTATGATGAAGATATATAATGCATCGTACTTAATAATATAAATCGCTTTGCGTTGTCGAAATCAAAGCTGGCTTCTATCTATATATAAAACATCTTTTATTGTCAACACCAAACTACGCAGCGATTAGAAACTGACTGACTAAAAGAGGATTTCCTGAAATACCAACGGGCAAGTAAAAAAAAGTTTAACATTTTTTTTTAATATTTAAGTCTTCTTATTCGTCAACACTATATAACTATAAATAAGTTTAATTTTATGTATATATTGTTGTTACAATAATAACTGCATTAATTTCTCGTCAAGGTAATTTACAAGACTAGAACCCGCTACTTTACACCTCTTTTACTACTAATCCTCTCAATAGACTGGTTATATATGAAACAGGTCTCTTATACACTAAGCTTCACTTATCACATTCATGTCTTAAAACAAATAAATTACTGTTAATGTATTTAATTGCTTTTTTTAATAGTCCACGTATCGACATAATTACCTACAATTCTTTAATAATTTCTTTGCTGGATACTGTACTAGCGTGTAAAGTTACTTAGAGCATTAACAGTATGTCAATCACAACACTCAGCTATTTGAACACTGGAGCCGCAAATAAAACTTAATCTTCCATAAATGTAACACTTAATATGGTACGAAACTTATGTGAAAATATTTTTTTCTACATTTCGCCCCTTAAAGAGATAAAGCGTGCTATGTGGCGTAACCTAATGCCTCGTAATGTCTCATTTTACCTAAAAAATTGTAATAGCTTCACAAACTAAGAATCGAATTCATAACTACTTAGGAATTGATAATTAGAGGCAGTTTTTTTCACAAATTCATTACCTTGTTCCATATTATAACTATTTACATATATAGCATATTACTTATCTGTATAAATTGTGAATATTTAAAACGAGTTTTCCGATTAACAGTATAATGTTTTATGTTTACTTCGTATATATAAATCGATTTTGTTAATATGTCTAAATGAATTCAGTTTATCTTTTTTATATATATGTTTATTTTAATTAGAACAAAATATACTATATTTTAAACTTTAATTTAAGCAAATAAGCGTATAATATAGCCTTAACGTTTATAGCTTAGAAAAGTTTTGCGTATGACGTTGTCGAGCCGCGCCGCCCACGCACTGCCGCACGACTCACGAGTGAGCGGTCGAGATTCTACTTGTATTTGCATTAGTACGACCATGAAACTGTTGTACGTACATGTATATTAAAAAAGTACTATTTCTTACATGTTTTTATTTAAACATAATAATGCCTTAAATTAGTAGATGATAAGCGCGTGACATTGTCCATCGTGACTATAGCTAGGTGTCAGCACAACACAGCTGTTGTAAGCTACAAATACATACAACTACAAAATGAATACATCAAGCGATAAGACCAGTTATGTTAATTTGATAGAGGAATGCAGCGCGCGAACACAACCGACATAATGAATAAATTGTCGTTTATTGTTTCTATTGTTACTGATTTTGAACCGGTTTAGGAAATTAGACACGTTTTAATTTACACAAATGGAATATTTTCTTAAATATATTTAAATATTTTTTGATTTGTAAAACAATCTCTCACGTTCCTTACAATTTTCGAGGGATTGAAAAAACATCTGTGATAAAATCCTAGGCAATAAATTAATGAAGTTTACATGCATTGACGATCGCAATTGTACCTAAAACCATACAAGTGGCATTGTATGTGTTGAATATCTTTTCATCTTATTATTTTTAAAAGAAAATCGACAACATAATATAGGTACAAACATACATACATATTATATTAATCCAGAAACATACAAACAAAGAGGACCGTCGTGGCGCAGAGGCGCAACGTCTGCCTGTAACGCGACGGTTACTGGGTTCGATCCCCAGTCGGAAAAGATGGATTTTTCTATTTCCATTTTCTACGCTCTGGCATCTAAGGCAAAGCGCGGCGTTGAGTTCCGCCACTCAACACGCAATGCCTCGAAAACGGCGAAAAGTGGGGACGGAGTAAGCAGGGACTAAGTAACGGAGTGTCTTAACACTAGGTTCTTATGGTTCCTGCAGTTTTCTCTGCCTATCCTGCCATGTGCGGGATAAAGCGTGAAGCTTAATAAAAAAAAAAAAAACATACAAAACAAATCGAAATGACATTACTATGAAACAATAAATCATATAAAACAAGTGACCGGAAGCTCTCTGAGATGGACCCATAAATATCCTGCTCTGCACCGTGGTCACCCCCACTTGTCGTGACTCGTCGTCAGTGCATTGAATCTTGATCTCTTTACCACGATAAGATTGCCGTTCTAACATCAACGGTAAACCAAACCCGATCTTATATCGAAGGTATTAAGGTGCACGCTGCACTGGCTTTAGTTCGTTTAAAGTTTTGAGATATGATCTAAACAGTGCGTCAAGCGAGGCTTTCAATTATTCACAACTGTGTTATAAGACGTGGTGCGCCCTTCGGCCACTCTCGGGACAGGTCGCTTATTATGGCGTGTCTGCTTCTACGTACCTCTTCGTATAGAGCCTTCTCCAATTATGTTTTAATAGTATTCATCTTTAATTATATTGTACTTATTTTTTGTTCTCATAAAGTAACTGTTTAAATGTTGTTGCGTCTCGAAGAATTAGGATTTGTATTTTAAATTCAAAGTATTTTGTTTCTATTTATATGTAAGATAATTTAGCTGCAAAGGCGTATCTTAGTATCGTATATGTACAGGAATATATACTATATTGTATCGTCCTTAAAAAGTACCATGTTCTCTACAACTTCTAGCATCCAACGTAAGGCTATAATATGTGCCTAAACTCTTCATGGTACTTGTTGTCTCCACTTGTTCCGTTAAAGTGTATTGTATTAAGTCTTTAATTTTAAATTGTCACAAACGATTATATTTGAAAATTGATCATTTTTGTATATAGGGCGATACGTATTAAATTTTTTTTTGTTTACATATTTTCATCATTTCACGTTCATCTAGATGAATCGCACTTACGAGATTTGCTTAATGGAAAATGATCTATGCAATTTAAATAATTTTTACCATTAATCAAGATAAGATCTCCTAATAAAACAAATGATAAAATAATTATAAAATAATTATATCTATAATATTTTTTAAATTAGCTCTATCAAAGGTATCCATTTTACTGACGAAAATAACGTTAAATTGGAAACACTGTTCTAACAATTTAAAAACAGCGACCACTGAAATAATCTGAAGTAACGATTTTTACAGTTATTTTTAACTTTGGTTAAGCGAATTGTGGCTCGTTCCTTTAATTTACTTGACAAGCCGTCGCGCGTCGCTGAGAAAAGCGGTGGTAAGGCTGGGAAACTTTTTTTGTACTTATTAGTGACTGCAAGGATGGTTAGGTAACTTTTATTTAGATATGCTTAAATAACGAATGTTTTTGGGAGAAATATCTTAAACAAATCCGAATGCGTTATAATACAATTCGCCGTAGAAAAGTACGAAATGCTTACATTATAGGTATAATAAATTTAATAAAATTATTTAACTCACTACGTATCCTGCTTACCAGATTGTTTATGGCTGATTATGTGAAACTTTTGCTTTCTGCTGAAATTAAATCCTTGCCGTTTTTCAGCTTTTACTCTCTTACTACTTTATTAATTTTGTAAACAATCGTTAAGTTAAGACTATTTTCTAATACCAATAGTGGGTTTTACGTCATAAGTAAAAGTGGATAATAAGAAACGTATTATAAGCGTCGTCCTGCTACCTTACAGCATGTAGTGAACGTAGATTGCCTTAGCAAAACATACCAGAGCAAAACAGTCACTGAAAAACGAGTTATTTTTAAGTAACACGGCGTAAATCTGAAGATTGTTTAATATTTTACGTATATTTTCGTCCTCCCTGTAAAAGCACGTGCATTGATGAAGGCTCTACGAATTTTGAGTACTTGCAGATTTTCAATATAAATGTAAAATTGAAATAATGTACTGTGTAAGCTGCATTATGCTATACTGAATGCGAAAGGATTATTTTGCTATCTCTTTAAAATACTCAAAAGCGCATTTTCGTAAAAATATTATAGCGTAAATCATATTTATAATATGCTTAAAAGCTCTGGTTTATAATTGCAGTGAATATGTAATATGCTTAACGTGTTTAAAATATAATATTTCATTTCATGATCATTTCTACTGCCTGACGAATTGAGTTTACTATTCCATTTTGTATAGAGTTTTGTACTCTCTTTTTGTACTCTATTGGTGTATCAATTACCTTCCATAATATGACAGCCAGCCATCGGCTGCTTGATTTACTAGAGTTAGCAAGACACTTTCTTTCCACGTAGCTCCAAGATCGGCGGAAAATTTAGCTATATGTACCATATTTAACATAATCTTGGAGCTCCGTTACGTCACAGTCCACAAGACTGCCTTAAATGAATGTGTTACGTATGCTACAAGATCGTGTTACGCTGCACATCTTCAGGTTTGCTCGGTGAGCTCTTATTTGGACATTATAGACGATGCCTTCGACGCACAAAGGCTATAACGCAAACCTTCAACAGATTTAACTTTCCAGGAACACTTCACGCTCTATTACCTATTAGCTTTCGTTAATAAGTACATACTATATCTTTCTGACAAGGCGCATAGTCAAAAATTTTTTGAAAGTATAAAGTGTCTCGAAAGTTTTGAAGACTAAAAAGGCTTAAACCATGATGCCTTATTTTAGTTAAAATCCATATTTTACAAGAGACAGTACATTTGGTAGAGCCTAATGTCGATCATGGGTTCGAAGAGTTTTGTAGTGTGTACTCATAATCTTAATGCTTCTATAACTTTGTCAATTACTCCTCATGCCCATTATCGAAGCTCCTCAAAACCTAGGCTTAGTAATTATATTAGGCTAGGTTAATTATTTTCACTTATTATTTTCTTCATATTTCCGTATTTTTCCAGGTATGGGTGGTGACGCATGCGCGTGCGCACCCGCGCCGCCTCCGCCGGAGCCCGACCAGCTCTACGACCACCACTCCTCGGAAGAAGAACTAGAGGTGATTTCGCAAAGTGGATGTCTTTTTTTGTTGTCTTTTTTTTGTATAAAGATGTGTGTGCTTTATTCTCATCACATTGTAATTTAGTGCTACTTTTTGTATGTTGTTATAATCATGTTATTTTTATTGATTTATAAAATGAATACAGTTATGATATACTATAGGTACTGTACAGATCAGCGTGTTTAAATGCAATTTACATTATCTTAGCAAATGAACGTAGCTCTTCTTCTTTATATTTTAAATTGCCCAGCGTTTTTAATCATGACATAGACGTCTATAAACTATCACACAATTGCATCGCTGCCTCGCGGGGCGCTCGCTTCCTCAGATGTCCGCATTTCAAACAGAATATTACTGCATTTATATGAAAACACAACTTTTTATTGCTCAAAACTACTTCGCTTACAAATTCCATTTACTGCACTGCGTACGCGCTTAGTTCATACTTGTATAATAATTTTCTACAGCTATAAATTCCTTCCATCAGCCTTTTGAAGTTCCCTGTTAAACGTTTATGCCTACAACTTTTGAATTTCAGTGATACTTTTTTTCACTAAATTCCTCAGAGGGTCCCACTTTCTGATAAGAAAATTCTAGTTCTATAATATCTTGTCAACTCTCAAGCATCATTAAAGGATATCAAAATATCTTTACCCTGCCAAGGATATTTACACTTAAACGTTATGAAAGCTTAACTTATTCGAAATACATCTTTGAATTATTGTAATAATGACTTCGTTTAGTTTCCAAATGCTCTCCTATAAAATTATTAGGAAGCATTTCTAAAAGTTGTAATGAATAAACTTTTCTTTATAAAAAATCACAATATTTTGTCACTATATCTTAACACAAAGTCCTTGCTCTAAACAGAGGGATGGATGGAATTGACAGAGTAGTTAAAAAATAATCATATCTGACATCTACGTGAGACTATTGTCTATAACGTCGCGGTAATGCAGAGATAGAGCATACAAGTTTAATATTCAATATAGAGCTGTTATGTAGGAGTACAAGTGCTTCAGACGTAACTCGGTCCATGCTTTGAATAAATAAAGTAGATATTTGCATTCCGGCGTATTGTCAACAATACACTACTTTGCTCTTAGCTTTTATTAGTTTGTTTTCTTGGGTTTTCCTCTGCCTTTTATGTCTTCGGACTTTGGCCATACAAAGTGGGGGATGTTTAGATTTGTTATTTGTGTGAGGATCTAATTATAGTTACATATTGTAAGAGAATTCGTAATGGTGACTTAAAGCGTGCATGCAACAGTAAAGGAATAAACAAAATGTTGTACAAAAAAGAGAATTTATTACTTATATTATTAAAATCCTTTATGGCGCAGCGTAGCGTCTTCTTGTAAACGTGACGGTTTGTGGGTTCTATTCCCATTCGAGAAAGATGGATTTTTTCATTTCCATTTTCTTCGCATTTGGCAATAAGACAAACCGCGGGGTTGAGTTCCGCCACACAACACCCAACGCCTCGAAAAAAAAAGGCAGAAAGCGGGGAACGGAGTGTCTTAACACTAGGTTTCCACGGTTCGTGAAGTTCCCTCTGCTTACAATGCTATGTGCGGGATAAAGCGTGAATACATAAAAAAATATTAAAGTTACTAAATTAGATATCCTGTATCTTTCCTGATACGTTTTTCTAAAAAGCTTAAGTAATTATCTTCTCTAGAATGGCTTCATATTATGTAAGAGTATTATTGAAGTAGTCTCATAGAATGATACAAGGTGTGTTATTACCGTCCTTCTTATCGAGCGCGAAAGGGGAAATCAAAGTAGATAGATAGCGTCGGGGGTGCATTATAGGAGCAAAGCGATCGGTGCGCCGGAATCGCTGATGCGGTAATTGGTAAAACCCCCTCTCCTTACGTTGTCATATTTGGTAGTTACTATTTACTTAGTGCAGTTAAATCATAAGAAAAATCCCTACATCTTGAGCAGCGGAATATATGGATTTTTTTATTCTTATTCAAAGAAAATATTACGCTTACGCTTAAATATTAAGCTTACACAAGCCTTGCCCTGCATTATATTAATAAATCATTGGTTAATATACCGCTGAAGGAAACTACAATTCTATTTTAAATTGTCAGTTAACGAGTATACGATGACAAGTGGACTCACACGGCGCATTAATTCCGAACGACACACCGCAACTAAATTATACCTCCGCCGCCCGCCCTCGCCGCCCGCCCCCGCCTCCCTACTGGGCCTACGCCCAAGGGAACTATTATGCAGACTAGTACCCTTGCAAGGAATTTTTAAGGGTTGTAATCAACTAAAATCTTTCTTTCTATAATTTTTTGTAAAATAACTATAAATGAACGTCGCGCTCTGATTGAAAAATGTCTTTTAATTATATAGCCTTCAATTCTTTTGCTCGATAGCAATTAAATTACAGGTATAAAAAATGTAAAATAAAAAAATGGTAATTCTTATATAAAATAGTGTAGTTCCAGAAAACGTAAAACTATGTTCGCTTGTAATTTTAATGAACACGAAACCTCTTTGAGCGTGTAAATGATTTTGTTCGCAAACCGGCTACTAAACCGCGGTGAGAGAAAAGCTTTGATGTATTAAAATATTTATGTTAAGTGCCTATAATAACCGAACTTAAACATATTACTAAAAAACGAGTCGCAAGCTTACTTAGGAGACTTACAATTAATCAATAAATCGTATATAAAATAATAGTATGTATTATCAAAGATCCATTACATAAATTGTATGATTAACAAGGGCAAGTATCGAGAAATAATGAATATATTTGCCAGTTTGATGTCCACTATGTGCAGGCTGTACTGTGTGTACATTTTGGGCAGCAATTCGGTAGCATCGCGTGTATCGATCGCATCCGCCATCGCACGGCCGGGCATATCTAACTGGCGTCGTAGTAACGTAGTAGTAGTATAGTATTGTAGTACGCGTGAGCCATTGTTTGTTCCAGGCCTGATTTGTTGTTGGGCGAGCTTTGTGAGCTTTACATGTTACGTGTTACATAATGAAGTGTATAAAGTTACACGCCGGGCACAGGCTGTTACAATATATCACATCGATCGTAATTGTAGACTAATTAGATTCTATATCTGGTGTGAATTAGGTAATTTAATTGTTTTGCATTGAGTACAAGTGCATTTGTATTTAAATAAAGCTGACTGCGATATGTTTAACATGTTCGTCTAGAGATGGAACGAATCTCTTTAACAGTTTCATGAAAACTTGCTTTTTCAGGCCAACGCGTTTGAGAAAGTTGTAAAATTTTCTATATACATTCTTTAAAAGTTATGTAAAAATTGAATGTTTTGGGTATGTTGTGCTGTTTAGCACAGGTATGTGTATATTGTACAGCTTCACCACCAGCAATAGTGTAATAGGTCACTTGATAAATTATCCTTGACTTGTTCCACGTGGAACCGGTCTAGTCGACATTTACCTAACCATCGTAACACTCGATTAAGTACAGTACAACGACGTGACCCGGCGCCCCCGGCCGAGCCGAAAGCGTCTCCCCGCTTTCGTTTCCAGCCATTTTATTTTCATTGAAACGAGACATCGTGCAATTTTTCCTTTTTCGTCTGCTTACATAACATTTGTTTATGTTCTGCTGAAAATTAGAAATTCCTTTGTTAGTACTATGTTTTAATTGTAAGGAGTAAACGGACAATGGGTTCCTTATGAAAGCGAATCGTGTGATATAATACGGTGCTGCCGCTTTGCTCGCTCGGCGGCTCGTGTCTAGCAGACGGCGACGGTAACGTACAATGCTTGCCCGAGTGAATGCACAGCGCTTCTAAGCTTCGCTGGATCTTAGGTTCTTGCAATCACTTACTTTGGCGCATTTCATTTAAGGTATTTCTCAAAATCGTTTCTTAAAAATATATAGGTACGAGTTTTTTGTTGTAGACGCCATTTAATAAGTCGCGGTTACCTTCACTTATTCTACAAGTGTATTTTGCGCTTTTGTTTGCTAATTCAAAGTGAATACCTATCATAAGCCTATCAAAGACCTAAATCCAATTTAAAGGCAACAGTTCGAGTGGGTAATTTTTAATTTTAACGAACTCAAAATTTGCAGTGGGATTAGTGTAGTCGGGTGATCTCTTTGTGTTCAAGTGAACCGTGAAATTCGGGTGTCGCGACGCGCGGCCACCTCGAACTCGGCAACGGCAGTCGGCACCTGCCTACAGAGACGCAGACTACCTACAGATACTGAAGTTACTTTGTAGTATGTGTGATCTCGCCTATTAGAGGCTGAACAGGACGTGCTCGGCTCTCGTAAATGAATTAAGTTTTGCTTTGCTCGCTCTTAATTACACTTTTTCTATAGACGGCTAATGACTTTTCTATTAGGCCACGGTAGAGATACTTCGATTCGTTCACAAACGCCTACGATATAGGATACACAAGCTACAGGCAGTAAACTTCATCGTAACCGTTAAGGCACGTGATCAAACGTGATCGAGAATGGTTATATCAGCTTTATCAGCAGTTAAGCGCCCATAATCGCGTAGTAATTTATGCGATTCCATTAAACCCCATCCCTCGGATGCAAAGGCTGTGCGGTTTTTTTCGCGTGGACTTCATCCATAATAAATGAGCGGCCAACCGCAGCATTAGGCCGTATTTCCAGCTATTTGCAGCTGTTTTTTTTTCTTAAAGGGGGTAGTCGAGGGCGTTGATGAGGAGGGGTATGGAGGGGGCCATTAATTCAGCTGTGTAATGACGCGACGCTTTGATGGACGAAAATTGCAATTTCTGCAATTACGTACTGAAATATTCAGTGAAGACGTGGCGGTCCGCGCCCGCTCTCTGCCCGCCTTAACTACTGCTTCCTTACCTCCCCTCTAGTTCTCCGATACAAATCTATTTATGACAGTATTGTAAAAACTCGCGGGACTAATAACATTCCTTTACAACTTGTACTTATCTCTCACACCTTGTGTGTTCGAGCAGTTCCCAAATTTGAAACAATTTAAATGCATGCTATTGTAATTAAAAGCAATTACGCAAGCTGATCGATTTGAAAGTTATAATATCAAAAAAGAATTAAATAGTAATTAAATGGCATAATTTTGCTCAATTTGGAAGCACATCTCTGCAAGCTTGACTGGCCAAACTTGCAAAGACATATGTCCGGTTAGCTGCATTTTAACTCCTTCGCATGTATCATTCAATAATCACGACGCGGCCAGAAATGAGAAGTGACGGGAGACTGGTGCAGGTCATCAATGGAAGTCCTGCGGGGACCTCGGCCGTGGCGTCAAGAGGAGAAGGCCGGAGGCGGGGTGCATCATCACCTGCACGCACGGCGCCAGAGAAGCGCCGGTGGCCAGCAGAGCCCTATCTCGACGACGAGAGCGCCGCGAGAGCACCCTCCTCAGACGACGACGATACCAAGGTTCGCCATCTAACTTCCATTACATCGCATGGACTAACCGTGCTCTTACGGAACCCACTGTACGTATTATGCCTTGTATATAATTATCATAATATTTTATCGCCGCACTTTTTTACTGTAGCATTTTTAAACTAACCAGCTGTTGAGAAAAGGCTACAGCCAACGGATGAAGGTACCATTTGCTTGATTTATATAATCACATTTTAACTCTTCTATTATTTTATTTTTGATCGTAGTAGCTTAACTACTTTTGCAGAGATTTGGCACGCCGCTCGCCTGTAAACTGAGCTTGCTTAGTTCTAAGTTAACTTAGCCATGTTCTACTCTGGACCAAATACTTTGCCAGATTCTGTCTGAACATGTGGAAAAACCACTTAATATTATCAGATTGGTAGAAAAATTAGTACTTCCTTTCTACTCAAACTTACCTACCCACCAATAATCTTACCAATAAGAAATATAAAGCTCAAATAAAAATATTCCAGATAGAGACGCCAGTTCGTTTCCGCACATCACCCCCGTTAGAAGCCCTAAAGCCGCGGCGGGCGGGCGAGTGCGCGTGCGCCGGCAAGCCCGCGTCGCCGCGCCGCAAGCGCTGCCCGCTGCCGCCGCCCAGGAGACATCGACCGGCGCTGGACTTTGATAAAATGCAGCAGGTTAGGGGTTCAATGATGCTTACAATGATAATATATGTGTGGACCTTTGATTAATATTTTAAAAATATATTTTTTATTTTACTTATATAGTTGGAAAATTATAAACCGTGATTAGAGTGTATTGGCAAAATAAGAAAGACAAATTTTGTCTTTGGTTATGCTTAACAAATGTAGCTAGGCCGGACTCAAACGAAAGTTTTCAAGAAGCAAGTTGTATTATAATTTATTATAAATGATATTTATATTATTTCGAAGCTTGAACAAATTGCAATTGTACTTTTAAGACTTGTGGCTCTTACCGCACTGATGGGTAAATTTCTTGATTAATAATTTATAATTTATTAAATAATTAGCCCTAAATATTAAGGCTTTGACGGAAAGCTTTTGATTGAAATATTTTAAGAAATTCGAAAATTGACAAGGAAAGCTTTAAAAGAAATAAGACTTGTAAATCAATATGTAACAACTTGAGTCTTTATCCAAGCAATTAACTTAACGTGAGTTTACGTCAAAATAATAGCTATACTATATCTCCCGTAATTTTATGACATAACATTTTAATATATTTAACTGCACACATCATATTATAGGTGTTGTATATATCATTATATGTTGTGATTTGTCATATATATCTGTCAGACTTGTTGGCAAGTCACATGACAGGTACTTAACATCAAAGGAAATTCACACAAATGGAAATATTTATAAATACTAACTTTCTTTAACCCATAACAATTTCATTGAGGCGGCTGCACGTCACACCGCCATACATTGTAAGATGTAATAAAACCTAAGCGTACACTGACAAAAATTGTCTTATATAAATAAATCGTATATCAGTTTACGTATGATGGGAAATACTTAATTCATATCACCAATAATGTGATTCGTAATTCCGCATGTGTAAAGATGGTCGTTATTAAACTTGTGTAACGAAGACATAAAACTATTTTTGTAGAAACTATGATAATATTTCTGCCAATAACGCTAACTAACCCCTAAAATCTTTGAATCAAATCTGATCGATTGAGACAATCATGAGAATATACCGTATAGCCTATTTTTACCTTAGTACGTATCATCTAAAGTTAGGCTTTGCTAAAGTATATTGTCTAAGAAAATTTAAAAAGCTTTAAACATGGAAATTCCTTTAAAAGGAGATTGAACCGGCGACCACTGCACGTAGTCCGATATTATCATATGTAAGAAAGTATTATATAATAAGTTTCCTCTTATCTATTTATACGTTAATTTAATGTGTACAATTTGCAAGCGACAAGTATGCAGTGCAAGGCTAAATATAGAAACATTACATAGAGGATGTACTACACTCTCGAGCGTTTCATAATACAAGATAATTTTCATACACGTGAGCGGCTTCACCTTTAAGCTGCACGTGTTGAACTAGAGTGTGCTCCCTCCAGTTTCCTTATACGACTTTAGGTATATTTTGACTCGGCAAATTTTTGCAAGTTTGGCATATTTGGAAGTTTAATTTTGATTAAAAAGCTTTATAACGTGTACAATGTAAAAAGCTCGAACAAAAACAATTAATTCTTGATGGCTATGCAGCAGGGCGCTTGCAAGTGTTGGTATAACAAAGTAATTTCATATACGGTATGTATACATAAAATAATAATTATAAAGTGGAAAACATTTGAATTTTCTTCTAATTAAATTTAGAAATCAATTGTCAGGACTTATTGCAGTAATTTATGTCAACCTTTAGGTTTAACAATATTTTATTTATTAATTAATATTGACTCGTTATAACTTTAATTTGCTAGAAATCTTTCATAATAAATATAAACGATTCGCATATTTTCGTCCACATTTCCAAAACATTAAGTAACAACAGAGCTAAACTTTAATACAACTGTCTCACTCTACACTACTTACGTGTAGTTTCCGTTAATTAACTGTAAGTAATATTTCAGACGACTTAAAAAATTAATAAGCGTAATTCAATGGGGTGTAGAGGGGATCCGAAGGGGGTAAAGAGGGGCCGGGGAAGGGGGAGGTGGTGCACAAGTGTGCATGGTGCAGCATAATGAGCCCACATGCAGTTTCCCACGCAGCTTAGGGTTCGCACAATCTGATACGTGATATAGCTTTTAATATTTTATAACGTTTTTTTGTGAACTGGAAAATGTTATATTTTGGTTTCGGTTTTTTGCTTTTTTTACATTTTTGGTTTCTTTATGTCCCTGCAGTGATTATAGAGAAACACTACACTTTAAAAAAAAGTCCACACTGTAGGATGAATATATAGATATATCATATTACCATATTATTAGTTTTCTGTGGTAATAAAAAAAATTACATTGGCTTTTATTATATTATATATAAATAAAATGTTTATTTAATTTATAAATGACAAATTTAATCGGAAATGGATATGGAGAAAAAAAGTATAAATCATAAAGATTTATATGAAAATAAAGAAAGTATTTGTTTGTAAAGGAAAATATTTAAATAATTATAATTATAAAATGAACATAAGTTGCATTTTTGTAAAATTATAACTACTATATAGTTATATCGACTATAATAAACTTCGATTATCAAAAATTAGAACGGAGTGACACGAACAGACACTATACTCTCTCTCCGCTCACTCTCCGCCTACCCTGCTGTACAAAATGGGCTACTGGATAAAATGTGTAATTAAAGTAGCATAGCCCTAAACAGATGTTAGCACACATGTCTACCTCCGTGGTGCATACTGTATGTGACTGTATTATACTTTAACTCACACGATGAATTATCGAGCTCTTTAATCACGTGTTACTATATATTGATAACGTGTTAACGACGTGACTGAAGGAGAGGTTTTTCATACATTTATTTTTTTCTGTATAGAGCGATCTAGATCATATATAATTAAAATGTTCAGTCAACGCTATCTGGTCATTTTAGGTAGTTCGTCGATTAATCAATTGGATAAAAACAACTAATACACCTATACTTTTATATATAAATATCTATGTCATTATCTGGTATCTACAGTTAATTTCAAATAAATAAAGAAGAAAACTGAACGAGTAATCAAATAAACATAAAATAGCGATTCCCTCGCAATTGAATCGTTTATCAGATGCAAGTTAATGCGGGAAACGGGATTGTATCAATAATATCCCACAATGTTGTTTACTGGTGGGGTAACAGTCTAGGTATACACTGAAGTAGGCATAAGTCTCGCTCAGAGACTATATTTAGTGCTTAAATGACATTAGATCAGTATAGAAATTGTAGTATCAATTCACACATAAGTAGATGTCGTTATAGTAACTAAGATTAGGACTATTAAAAATTAAGCTAAGGTTTATTAGTTAATTATCTTATTTAATATGTATATGTAAATATATTGAAAAGTGTATAGTTTATACAAAAAACTGGAAATTATGCAAATAAATGAGACATGTTATCTTAAATTTAAAATACTTAAAAAAAAATTAAGAAGCTTAAGCTACAACAAAATATCACCTATAAAACAACAACGAGTAAATTATTTCAAATTCGTACAAAAATACTACTGCCATACTATTAATATTCATAGTGTAGAGATAAATAGAATAAAGATATCCGCTTTAGATACAGAAATCAACATCTAATTGCGAATTGTAATGCATCAGCTATCGAGCAATAGTAATGGGTTAAAGCAATTTGCATTGTACCTTCAAGCACTACCTGCTAATACTACCTCCCAATACTACCTTCCTTTACTACCACCCAGTACTACCTACGTTGTTACTTTGTATGTATGCACGTAATTACGCCTCACGCGAAAACTTGTTAATTAGCCTGCTATTAAACCACCTTCGTTTATAAAGCTATGCTTTATCTATTGTGGTAGCTTCAAAGGAGCTTTATAAAATCCGTTTTTTATGAAGAATAAAATCTTTATTAAAAATTTACAGCATAAGTATACGTTATACTATAGAAGATTACTGTTCTAATAGTGACAGCTCAAAAATAAAAATATGGAAAGAGATTATCGAAGGGCGGCTTGAGATATCTGTTATCGCGTTGGCGGGTCAGTGACCGCTGGGGCGGGCGGGCGGCGGCGGGCGGACTCACGTGCTACTGTACTTACTCTAAAGTTTCCGCACGTAGTGTACCATTTGTATTGTTAAGCTTTGGCCTTAGAGCACAGATATGTCGTAATAATGATTATACAGAGATTAATCTGGGTACAGGTCGAATAAGTAAAGTTTTTTTAGAAAAGTAAGTGCGGCTTCGAGTTGCAGATACAATATTTAAAACAAAAACCCGTTTAATATATTATACGCAAATATTATTATATAATTTATAAATAACGATGCTACAACTTAAAACTTTTATATTCAAACCTTTGCTCTATTTTTTATATAGAAATCTTAATAAAAGTGTCCATATCTGTTATGTAAATGAAATCAAGCTGACAGCGTGTTACAACTTAACGAAGAGGATGATCGATGAGGAGACTCGGCTGGTGCAAAAAATAATAAGTATGATAAAACAAAATGTTGATAATAAGCTGCCAATTAAAAAACACGCTTATGGCGAACGTAACTTCGCACGTATACAGTACCTGTTGTTAAACGAGATTTAATATTCTGTATATAAGCCTATAGTATTAAAAAACGCGTATTTTCTTTTATATTTTTATTTTCGTATAATAACATATTTAGTATACACACCACGCCTCTATATCTTCAAAGAGGATATAGTAGGAGCTTAATCTTTATTACCCGTTTTTGTACAAAGACACTGCTTGTTATAGCTAGGATTATGATAAGATAAAATCAATAAACTCTTCGTGTGAAATTTGAATTAGGTTAGGTTGAGTTTGACGGGTGTAGGTTCAAGTCATAAACGCGACATTTATGAATATACTAAGACAGCACAATTGAATTACACTTTTACACCTTGGTAACGTATATTTTATATTAAAGTTACAAAAAATGTATATTTATATATATATATATATATATATATATATATATATATATATATATATATATATATATATATATATATATATATATATATATATATATATATATATATATATATATATATATATATATATATAAAATTAAAAACATCTTGCAGTACATGTAATTAGAGTCCACCTTAAAGAATACTGTATAAGGGGCAGAGAGGCATATGTTTAATTATATATTAACATACGTCTTCATATGAAAACACAATTTTACTTTTTCTTCACATAGCGGTTGCTAGAATTATTAGAAAGTCTATCTATATCATATTTGGTTATGTTATAACGCACTGCATTGCATGTTGTGTGCATTTTTTGCTAATAAATAAATATTATTTGCTATATTTGTACCTAATCCTATGTAAGTCAAACGTTGTCGTGCAGCTTAACAAGTAACGGGTAATGAGTGCAATTAGAATGTTGCAATAGATAAATACGTATTGCCTGTAAATTAGTAATTACATAATATGTGTGCAACTAGATTGTAAAAAATATGTTAAATTACGATTACAATTCATTGCGGTTGCGGGTTTGATCCCCTTAATGGGGAAGTACTTATTTTAACATCTTCGTTTTGGTTACAATATAAGGCGCAACTTTTATATCACCACTTTAACACTCAAAGTCTTTAAGATTTAATAGAAAGAAGGAGACAGAATGTCGTAACACTGGGTTGCCTCTGTCTATCATTTTATTAGCGGGAGAAAGTATAAAGCTATTATAACATCTTATGGTAAACGTTTAGACGTACTGTAACAATTATTTTTCGATTATTTCATGATAATATGCGCAACGCGATGCAAATCTTGAAAATCGTATCGTATTTAACTTATAACTTACAAAATCTTCAATAAATGTTTTGTAAAACGTTAATTTTTTCCATACTCCCCATCTCCTTGCGTTTCTAGAAACTTCTATGGTGTCGGAAAAGGAGTCGTTTATAAACAAAATGTATGCTCACTCACAGCTAGTACAGAGTAGTGTCATAAGTGTATTCTATAAACACGTTATAAATAATGCATCGCATTGAACGTAACAAAAACTCCATTACGCTCGGTGCGCGCGCACTGACGGCCCATTGACTGCCGCCACTCAATGGCCGGCCCGGACTCTATTGAGGACGACGCGCTCGCTCTACACCTACCCATATAGTAGGTAGGTGTCCGGGGTGTACAAGGCGTACATCCCGGACATCTTGGACACCCGGGACACTCAGGACACTAAAGTTTAATACAATGTACTACTATTGAATTAATAGTTTTAATCAAATATGTAAACATCTATCTTTAAAATAATAAAACAGTACAAATGCAATATTTGTACTCATGTTTCTTCGAAAAATTTAGTCGTGTTTATTTTTTTTTATTTGTTGTTAGGCCAGGCATATTGATTTCTTTTTATTTTGAAAACTTGAACGGCTTAATCACACTATAGCTGAAGTAAAGAAATTTAAATTTAACAACGACAATGTTCACTTAACTACTTTATTTAATAATAATAAAAAATCTACAACTTTCATACCATGTTAAATAATAGAGAAAATCAAAAGTTCTGTGCAATAGTGACAATTCCAAAAATAATATTTTAATCCCCTGAAATAAAATAAATGTATTTTGAAAAACATATTCAATTTATTATTTATTTCATAAAATAAAATTCTATAACATATTCTTTAAAACAATCAGCAACCACACATTTCGTAAGATTTCGAGGCTTTTTGCATAATATTCATTTATTTATCGAGTCGTTCGTGATATCTGTCAATATTATTGTTTTGTTTTATCAAGACTATAATTATTTCAAATTGTGAAATAAGGATTTACCAATGATAACAGCTCGAACTTTGTGCAAGTTAATTTATTAAAAAAAAAGTAGAAATTAAAAAAAGTAGGTGAATCCTGATCATATGTTTTTGGATCTTGACGTGCAAGCTTAACCATTGATACCTATTATGTTTTTTGTGTACCGCATAAATAAACTATTTTTTAGGGCGTCTACAACAGTAGACGTTTTATTGGACAACACATTACTTGTACACTTTCAAATTCGTTTCTTACAATAATTTAACTCAACTTACCAATTAAAAGAGTTATTTTGATTATAATTTAATAATTTTTATAATAAATGTCCACAGAACATACTAACAAATGTTGTGTTGTTAATGTCATAGAATTGACGTAACAAGCAGACGCCATGACAGTAATTGTCATTTTAGCACTAAAAAAAATGTTCAAAAGAAAATTGCATTTTCTTATCGAAAAGTTTTCTTTTTTTGTATCTGTCTAAGCCGAAATATACATAGATAATGACAGATACTAGATATTAGATCCCGAACAACTTAACCATATTGATATTTCTATATTAATAAAACATATTTTAATAGCATATATTATTTATTTTTTTATATATCTGCATGTATAACATCTGTTCTTATCTATAACTACACTTGATCTCACGTCTATGTATACAATAAATAATGTACACTCGTAAAAGACGATAGATAACTTATGGTTTATCAAACATTAGTTTTCGTGACGAGTACATTATATGAAAACATATTTAAATGTGTTTATCAACATAGCAGGTACAAACACATGTAACGGAAACGGAGTGTCTTAACACTAATTTGCTATGGCTCCTGCAGTTCCCTCTGCCTACCCTGCCATGTGCGGGATAAAGCGTGACGTAAAGACATAAAAAAAATTATAAATGAAAATATATATACATATTAACTATATTATATTGTTCGTTGGATTTCCAGTTGAAAGTGGGCGGCGGCGGCGTGCGGTCGTGGCGCGCGGTGGGCGGCGCGCACGGCGGAGAGCTCTCCGTGTTCTGCTGGTGATGACCGCCCCCGCCGACCCCTCACCGTCCCCGACCGGGTAACTTACCTTTACCTTACTCATACCTCTACCGTACCCTTGCCTTTAGCTTATATGCTTCACTATGACAGATCAATGTTTGCGATATATTGCTGAAGATTTATTCAGTAATTGAAATTTGGTTTAGTTTGACTTGATCGAGATATATATGATGTGAAGACGTAATGGCGCTTGCTGTTATAAGCTTTCTTAATTTTTAATTTAATACTGTACGTAATAAGACAAATGACAGTGCATATTATAATTTAAAAAATGTTTATTTTAAAAATTTGAATACAGCGGGATTGTGGATTAACACTTTGAAAATTATTAAATAATTATTATTTGTAATTTTTTTAATGTAATCGAAATCAAACGAAGCATTATATAAATTCACTAACGACCGGTCTCAATAATTTATTAAATTTCGTTTCGTTACCGTCAAATTTGTTTCTATAAATAAAGTTAGATCGGTATTTATATCTTTTAATTATATCTAACTTTGGAACCAACCTTACCGGAGATAAAAAAGATCCATACAAACCAAACGTTAGAGCGTTTCAATTTAACATTGTGTCATTTAACATTAGTTTGTTTCAAATGCTATCTGTCAAGAAATTTAAATCGTTAGGATAAATGTTATTAAAGACTACCTCTCTATTTTAATAAAAATATTTGCTTTATTTAATAGTGAGATCTTTGAAGCCGTTATATTTGATTTTGCAGCAAATTCAGAATCTGCAGAAGGTAGAGAATAAGTTAATTGTAAGACGCCGGATTTGCATTTAGACTCAGCCTAAATATTTAAACTAGACTGAAGGAATTGTTAATAAAAGTATTATTATCTCGAATAAGATCTACTATATCATAATGTTAAGTCTATGTTTTGTTATTATAATCCTAAGCGTGTATCTACTTAATCATTCTATACGATTTTACTTTGCTATATATAAATCTTTGGTATATCTAAACTTAAGACAAAATAGTTTTTTTTTGTTTCAATATTTATATCACATACATTCAATCAAATTAACAATGAATATTATTACCGATATATCGTAGTATATATAGAAAGTCTATACTACAATATACTGCTTTTAAGTTTTTCTTGTAGCAGCTTACTCTTTCTCTCTATGTCTTATATCTCTCTCTCTCTCTCTCTCACTCAGCTGTAAATAAATAGCTCTCAGCAGTATATAATAGCTAGCGAAGGAATACATTATATTAAATAAGATATCGAACATACCTGTGTTTAAATAAAGTTATTGTTGCTATACTTTTGTTATTGAAACGGCAGTAACAGATTGGTTAGTTTTAACAAATCTCTGGTATATATCTCAGTTTAACTTTTAGTGTGAGACCGGCCGTAAGCTATGAATACAAAAATACAAATAAAATTTATTTAAATTAAAAAAGAAAACTTAAAAAGCTATCGAATCTGTGGTACCTATTTAGCCACACATATCAAAATATATTCCATACAAATTATTAATATACCTATTGTCTGACTAAAAGTGAATTCGATTCCCGCTACCCTCTGTCTACCTTAAGCCCTTTAAACAGGTTCTCTCTGCCCAGTTGATACATTAAAAAGCGCAGGTTACAGGTACAATCCTGCTTCATTCAATATTTTATCACATTTGACATGTTTCTCAGTAATTAGCTAACATTATTCCGTCACGTTGCAGAGCGTCGGCTCCGGAGTCCGGACTGACATCCGTCGTCATATCATTAAAGCGACTCGGCGGGATCGGTTCGAGTTCCTTTAATTGCACTCAAATATGATCAAAGTACAAATATAAATACACGCGACGCGACGAGGCCTGGCGAGGCCCAAAGAGGCCCGACGAGGCCTGGCGAGGTTTGACGAGGTCCGGCGAGGCCTGGCGAGGCCCGACGTATTACGATGTAGTTTTTTGGATATATTTACTCGTGTGGCTGTGGGCCGGCGCGTGCTGATCTCTGGCGTGCACGCGATTCCTTCATAGAATTATTGAATATTCTAAATATTTTTATCATTTTGTATGAAAATGTCAATTGTTACGGACGCGGCGTCTGACGCTATGCAATGCAATGTGGAGGTGCAATATGAGAGGGAGCGAGGAGGAGGAAGAGGGAGGAGAGATGAGGTGGGGGAGGAGGAGGAGAGAGGAGGTGGAGGGAGGAGGTGGGAGGAGGGAGCGGCCGCCGTCCGGACGATGCTGTATCGGTTGTACGTAGTCGTAACTTATGTTAGTAGTTTATTTAGCTGGGCTAATTCTGTTACTATTGTTGTGTTATTAAACAAAACATACATATATAATGTAAAAAAAAAACAAATCGTGGTGCAAGTGGATACAGTGAATTTAAGGATAAAGACATTTAACAAATTTTCAAATTAATACGATAAAAGTAAGACTTTTTTAAATCGCTTGGATAAATATTATGTACATAGCGTTAAGTAGTTTAAGTGCAGTCTTAGATGTAGTAGGTATAACAAATTGCGCGAGCTCTGCGCCGACACCGACACCGACACCGACACTGACACTACTGACACTACTGACACTAACACTACTTACACTGACATTACTGACACTCTGGCACTGAGACTACTGACATTGACACTCACTGACACGTAGGGAATTTATTTTTTAATTTTATTTTTAGATACACGTATTGGTGTTGAAAATAACTTTTTAAATTGTTAGCGAATAATCTGTGTTTAATTTTAATGTTAATGTTATATTTTTCTTACAATTAGAAATTTCGCAACAGGACCGGACACTAAACTATAGACTGTGTGTTTATTGTTGTATGTGTCAGTACAGTGTGTCGGTGTGGGAGTGTCCCCCCACTCCCCCGCCTCCCCCACGCGTCGTTCGAACCTTATTTTTACAAATCCCTCGCGCTGCAACTGGACATGAAAAGAAATTTACTTTGTACCGACCGAATTTTGATATGACGTTGGCCTCCCGATCTCTACCCCGTACCCCCTCCCTCGCTTTCCCCTACATCCCTCTCCTCCCACATCGTCCGTTCCCGGAGGCTACAGCGGAGTATTTGAGAAACTACCTATTTTTAATAGTCTAGAATATTAGTCTTCTGATGTTCAGTTGCGGCGCGGAGGGGAGAGGGGGGGTGGGGGGAGTGTGGCGGGAGAGGGGGCGTCTACAAAATGATTTATATTATGTTTTATATACTGATTAACAAGCGTAATAAACGAGTGAGCAATGGCACATCTTTATTGTTGTTTTATTCATTTTTCTAACGATGTCGAACTTGAAATGTTGCATATGTACAGGTACATGTCACAACCTGCGTTGGTCAAAACTACCTATAAGGTAAAATATGTCAAGGCTATATACAAAAAACTAATTAAGAATTA
Organism: Dione vanillae; assembly: GCA_037178615.1. NCBI lineage: Eukaryota > Metazoa > Arthropoda > Insecta > Lepidoptera > Nymphalidae > Dione > Dione vanillae. Next base: position 931,293 of record JAZFAU010000036.1, on the reverse strand, counting down.
TCAATACTTTAGGCACAGGATCATTTTCCCCATTTCACGATATTTATACTGTGTACACGTTGGTAGTTTTGTTTAGTATTATATAGATCTCGTACTACAAGAATACTATTAATAGTGTCAATCTGTCACCTTTCATTATTAAAAATAACCGAATAAGAAAGAGACATATCTCCGTCCCGCTCTGACAGCATAGTGTAAGCTCGCGTCATACTTGACAGATGGCGTTGTATTTTTAAACAACATCCTGTATATACCTATACACATTGATTGAACACTTTTTTGTCCCCGCCTTACTTTTCATTATAAATAAAAAAATCATTTTTTTTAATATACATTTTTAAATTAATATTTAATTAAATAAATTAATTGTTTTACAGTTATTTTGATGCAGTGGTGTTGTAGTAATTACAATAATACCATGAAATAACAACATGAAATCAAATAAATGTTCTGGTTATACTTGTTATTATGAGGAGACAAATATAAAATATGATTTAAGTTTAGACAATTAGTGACTGTCACTAACTTACATAAGTTCTAGTGAGCAAAACTGGCAAACACCTTAACTGTTCTTTTCAATATAAATCGCTAAAGATGTAAAATTATTAGATTTTATTATGGCTTAAAAATTATATATATTTTTTATTTTTCATATAAAATATCGCAGACTCATCTAAATAAATAGTCGTTTGTTTGAACCCCGGTCATTTGATCTTGGACTCCAACACAAGAGTATACAAAAACTAAATTTGGTGTACATTATAGTAAATTTTTTAAACAATTTAAGTTTAATTTGCAAACCCAACTAACTGACCTGGCTGACTATCTAACTAACTGACTCAACTTCATCACTGACTGACTGATGTTCGTTGAAATTCATCAGAAACCTAAACAAAAACCCCGTTGAATCCCTTAAGATTGTTAAACTGACTGTTTTAATGCCAATTTTTTTTAAATAATTTGACATTTACAGAGGCTAGCAGCAGCTAGCTATATAAAAATAACAGGTGAATATATTCGTCATATAAAATAACGGCTATTTGTATTGGTGCTTATTTTAATGTTTAATCTCTATCCTGAATTTCACATTTTAACTATTTATAATTTATTAGTTTTAAGAATAAAAACCATAAAATTTTCAATATGTCCTCATATACGAGGATCATCTTAGCTTTTACTGAATTCGCGCTTTACACAGTTTAACGCGTTATCGCGCACAGAGTAGAGTAGGCAGAGGGAAGAAGGGCAAACCGTCGCGTCGACAGGCAGACGCTACGCCTCTGCGCCACGACGGTCATTTGACTAAATTTATTTGATTAATTTATTTATTTGTCATTTTAAATTACTTTGCATAAATGAAAGACAGAAAAACGAGTATTGTAGAAGAAGAATGAAAGAAAGATGAATGCTGTGGAAATGCGATCTCTTCGGAGGATATGCGGAGTTGGTATACTTTACTGAGTCCGCTACAAAGTAGTATACTAAATGACATGTACCTGCGAGGATCTTACAGAGAGAAAGGAGAAAACACAATGTCTTAGGTACTGGAGGAAGGTCATGCAAAACAATGTACTGTACAGCGGTTACCTGGCGACTCCTGATGTATCTTGAGGGTCGATTCCCATAAACATTGAGTGAGGTACTTAGTATTTTATTTCTTATGACAATATAAACCTAATTAAATCATTATATTATGGGCAGTATAAAATGAATTCATTTTTCGTCCACTGATATTGAAACTGGATTTGAATGCTACATCAATGATTGGCAGGATATATATATATATATATATATATATATATATATATATATATATATATATATATATATATATATATATATATATATATATATATATATATATATATATATATATAAACATACATACATATAATATATACAATGTACAAGAACAACAATAATTAATCTGAAATGTCTCTAATTCAAGGACTATTCTCCTTTCAATGTACGGAGTGTTTTAGTTCTAAGTTCTCTTCCCATCCTCCTTAATCCAAAGTGACGTCAAAGAAGTCAAAAAGTAAAACAACAATATAAAATTGTACTAAAATAAACATTTAATCTCTATTTGAATTAATTTAAAGTAAATTTAATTAACAAGAGATTACATTTCACAAATATTGTGAAACTCATGGTAATATGACAGTTTCATGTTAAGAAGCTTATTTATTTCTAGAAGTAAAATAGTGTTTGTAACATTAAAAGAACACATCAGTCTCAATGTAGCATCTTAATTATAAAGCAAATGGCATATCCATAGATTCAATGTTACTTATCTTATTAAAAATATAAAACATTCCGGAATCTAAAATAAAAAGCCTAGTTTTTAGAACTTCGACATTTTTGAGTTAGGTCACTCTACATCTTAAGTTTTAAATAAAACATTTATGATTTTAATCATAGACAAAGAAAGCCTACTATATGTGATATACTGGATGCAAAACAGTAAAAAATACAATCACATTTAAAAAACACACAAATGTGTATCATTCTTGTCTCTAACATATTTGACATATATATATGTATATTAATTCATCGAAATATACCTTTTATGATTTTTACTTATTTGCAAGGGAATGTCCGAGATAAACATTTTAATTTTACTTAATAAAAAATAATATTAATGACTTGAATTACAGAAGATAAAGTAATAAATGACACTATTTGGCACAGTTCTAAGCACATAATGATAATATGGCTGATATGCAACAACTAGAGTTTACATAGTAAAGTGAGGTGTTGAGCTCCGCTACTGAAACCCAATATCAAGAATTTGTACGAAGAAAGTTTGTCTTATATTTAAAGAAAACATATGAAAATTTGAACACAGCGGGATTTGAAATTTTTATATGTTTCTTCAATTATTTTTCTATCCTTAGTGTGGAGTGACATTTTAAAAAATCATAAAAACACTATGTCTTGTCATTATTTGAGTTAAATCTGATATAATAGATTGAAAATTATAACCAAAAACATACAACAAGTAAATTTAAACATTAAGTTAAATTAATAAGTTTAAATTTAAACATCCACTCAGCACTGTGATGTAGTAAAACTTAATCTATTAACTAGTATCATATTAACTTATACATAAAATGAAGCAAACACTATTTTACTTGTTTTTGGGAGTGACACTAAAATACTTCAATAGAGTTCTCGCTTTGTTAGCTTTGAGCGTTTTCTCTGTGACAGAGTTTCTCCGCGTGGGAATATTCTCTTTGGGACTCGACGGAGAGTTCACTTTATCCGTTTCATTTATTTTAACTCTCTTCTCTCTCAACATAAGTGTTAACCAGTCAGTAGTTTCTTGTTTCTTCTTTCCCGGGGACATCAATCTCAGATGCGGGGCTTCCCCGGTCATCACGAAATTTGGCAAGTCCTTAGTTGGAGTGGTAAAGCTAATTATTCTTACTTTAGTTGGGGATACCTTAATTGGCGTTCTGTTTGTAGGGGAAATGGTCTTTGGACTTTTAGGCGAGAGCAGCTTACAGCTTTTCTTCTCGTAGTTTTTAGTCGGCGTCATAAAGGACGTGCCCGGTTTTGGATTGAAGTAGGTCCACTCGTTAATTGTACTCAACGCATCTTGTTCTAGGTATTTCTTTTTACTGGGAGTGGAATCAGTCTGTTGAGGGTCTCTGTCTTTTAATACCAGCCGGTAGTAATTTGTCTTCATCTTCCGAATTTGCAGGAGGCAGATCTAATTTGAGTCTCTTGGCACATTCCTCTCCATCATCAGGTTCCTTAGATGCATTAAGTAAATCGGCGAGGCATCGTTTTCCCCGTCTCTCCTGCTTGCTGTGTTCCAGCCGCGGCCGTTTAGCTCTCGACGCGGGCGTGCGGTCGGGGGGGCGGGAGGGGGGCTCCGGTACCGACTCAGCCCGTCCCGGGACTTCCCCCGACTCCCCTATACAATTCTTCTCGGGGGATTCCCGGCCTATACGCCATATGTAATGTCTCGCGTCATCCCCACAAGTCACTAACTTAGCGTCACCGCTTTTACACCAGGAAGCGCAAGTGACTTCGGCCCGATGGCCGCTTAGTTTTAGTAAGGGACGGGAATTTCGTGTACTCCAAACGTAGGCGGCTCGGTCGCTACTACCGCTAGCTAGGTACGTACAATCGGCGTTTAACCCCGCCTTTATATAGAAGGACCCGCTGTCGTGACCGACGTAGCGGCGTTCCGGTACCGCACTGTAAGTGGACACGTTGAAGCAATATATCACACCGTCCATACAACTCGCGTACAGTCGAACCCTCGCATCATCTATCAGCAAATTGGTGTAACCATTTCTAGTCGAGCTGCCACAATAAGGAATCGAATGTTTGGGAAGAGGCTCCCGTTTGTAAACCGAGTAGTTTTTCCTTAGATCCCAAACTTTAATATTACCGTCACACTCTCCGCAGGAAATAAGAGTCAGATCATCTTGAAACACCAAGCCAGTTATACTAATCGCTCTATGTGTATCAATTCTTGGTCTTTTACTACTGGATCCAGGGGTTTTGGGTGTGAAAGACGAATGGCAGCTCATGATTGAATTATCTGGTTTTAACACTAAAGCCGGTGAGGAAACAGGAGTTCTGATATCCCATACTAAGACGTGACCGTCTCGAGCTCCACTTGCAAATATGGAAGGCTCGGAGGGACGGAACACTGCAGTTTTAACTGAACGTGTGTGATTGGAAAATGTTAGGATGCGTTTTGGGGAGGATTCCGTTACGTCCCACAGGCAAGCTGTGTGGTCTCCTGTCAATGGAAACATTTTGTATGTATAAATATTATTAAGTATAAAAAATTAAATGTTATAATTTTACCTGATTTTTATTTGTCTTTTGTTAAAAACAGAAATCATATTAATTCAAATCTGCGTAATTCAAAGTTAACATGAGTTCCCTACAAAATTTCTTTATATTACGAACTACATCACAACATTATTATTCACTTCATAGTTTGAACCAAAAAAATCATTGCAATATAACAAAATGACGCGTAATTCGCGTTCGTCGGCGTCTAACACTTAGCAATTCAAAATAGCCGAGAGAAAGACAGTGAGAAATCAGAAGTACTAGTACAAAGATGTATTAAAAAGCCTTTCTTGCAGTTTATTTTAACTATTAAGATATACTTTATTGAATTAGTTTGTTTAGTTATCATTCAGTTACTGTTACTGTTTTGTTGGATTTAAAATTTTAAATTTAAAATTTTCTGTTACCCGTCAGTCTTAGAAAGTATAAAAGTTTCACAATTGCTGAAAAGATGAAGGTGATCAAAAAGTGAGAAGAGAATTAATGTTTCAAATTTCAAACTATTTGATATTTCAAAAATTCCATAATTTGTATTATTTTAAGTCCCCCTGAAGTTAACGAGATTCTGCTGTGTAAGTAAACACTTACCCGACACTGTCACAAAGTTCATATGTTTAGGCATCCAGGCGAGGTCAAACACAGCATTGTTGTGGCACTGAAACCCTTCTATGTTACTGGCTCTTTTGGCCGTTGATGTATCCTGAAACAGTAAAATATACCAATTTCTAATTTTATAAATAAACTAAATTCTATTTATTGATTATTTTTATATATTCTTGATTATTTAACTTTGCATAAATGATAAGAACTTTTTAGTTACAGGAAACTGTTGGTGTATTTATGAAAGAAAATAATATTATTTTTTACCTATAGAAAAGTTTAAAATAATGAAAAATAATTAAAGGAATTATGGATAAGGTGATTTTTAGTTCTTTTATCATTGTTTTATTAAATTTAAGAACAAGCATAATATAATAAGAACTTAAGAAGTGCTCCTTTTTTTAATTAAACCCAACATGTAATAGAAACTTAATAAAATATAAAATAATATACCTGTATAGCGACGCGTCCATCTTCATTAGCTAGGGCGAGGATATGCTCATAACCCGATGTTTCGGCGAAGCGGCAAGCGAAAATAGGAGGATCTTGCTCAAAATTAGCTGCTACTGTTGTATTTTGTAAACCATAGAACGATTCTTCGCTGCTTACTGTCAATCTCTTTAGCACATTATCATAGCTCATTCGGGAATCTAGAAATTACCACAACATTACATTACAGTAAACATTTACATTTCATAGTTATATAAATATATTTTGTGAATAAAAATACTTACATATCCCCAATTGACGATCAATAAAACTTTGAATATTCATCTTTAATAAGTAAAATCAACATCACAAAAATAGTTTCAGTGTAAACCGATTTTACCCGCAATTTTCAATTTCTTGACACTGACTTTCGACAGTCCACAGATAAAAGACGGAGACAATAACATTACATGTGTCGCGTATATGTAGGAAGTACCAGTTTTACATGTTTTATAGATGAAGTTAGAAAACTCTTGTATACCCTCTTTTAACTATATAAATAATAAAAAATATAAAATTCTCAACGTAATATATTGCACTTTGCTTAAAATATTATATATTGATATTATTTCCATTTGCTACACTGTCGATAATAGGCTTTATTCTTTAAGATGAACAGCTTGGAAGGTACAAAGGTTCTTTTTACTTTTACATTATATAAATTTAATATAAATAAAATAAGATACTATTAAAAACAATATTGTGATGTTTTTTGTGCTATTTTTCTTTAGAATATACTCAAAATAAATATGTTAAGTTGATCGTTATGCTAATCCTCACTAATTTCCACCGCACAAATTATAAGTTTACATTCAAATTATTGTTAAAATAATAGGAAAACATAAAAATACTCCATAGTAACATCGTTTTAAATACTTATTTGATGAAAGAAAAAATGCCACTTACAGTTTATTTATTGTTAACGGTTTTGTTTTTTTTTACTGAAATTTGCTTTTTTATCTACACAATATGATTATTAAAGATAAAGATAAATATAATCTGTGAAGCTTGCTTTGCTGCAAATGAGTATTGCTTCTTTTTATGTTTTATTTCTACCAATATTAATAAATTTCCAATACGAAAAGTTTTATTGTGAACAAATATTGCTTTATATATTATTCTTCACGTATTGCGTAAAAATTGTTGAGGAAAAATTTACATTAACATCTCGTTTGACCCATTTACATTTTAGTCTTATGGTTTAAAAAACGTTCGTTGAATTTGTGTAAAAAATACAAGTTTCTTAACATTCAATAGTTAAAGCGCGAAAATTATAGATAAATTAAACAGGATTCCTGTCAAAGTAAGTGATATTTTATATATTTTCTTTTTAAATTGCATTCAACAGCGAGACCGATACGGCGTCATAATATAATGTTGCAATAGGTTGACGGATTTAAAACAAATGCAGTGACGCATTTTATTTATACTAGTCTTCAAACATTAAAATCTCAAAATACTGTGTAATTGAATTTAGTTTCTTCTCTAAATAATATTATTTTATCTACAACGTAATCACTTAGGTTATTATATAAAAATCGATTTTATACATTTTCAGGTGTATGGAATGTGATAAAAATGGGCGAAAGCTTGAGATATCGGCGACGAGTCGTCGTGGCGTCAAACGGAAGTGCCGATCTGGTGACCAGGGCGGCTTGCAGCTGGCGTTTCCCTCTACAGTGTCTGACAAAACTCCTGCAATACCAATGCGCGTCAATCTGGTCCCGCATTGTCCACCCGAATCCATGTCGACCAAAGTTTACACAGACAGTCCCTTTATGAACAACATGGATGAGATATCATATTGGATCTACACCAAAAGGGCTCCCTGCCTCTTTCACTATGATAATGATGTCAAGAGACAGGTGGAGCAAGCTCACTGTTCCAAAAGTAAACCCACAAGTGTTCAGAGCGCTTGTGAGGAGGTACCTTCACAGAAAAAGAAAAAAAGGAAACTAAAATTGTTGGACGATGATTCATCATCAGAAAAGCAGCAAAATGTCTACTTTGAAACATCACAGAATCAAAATCCTGCAGCAAGCAAGTCTGATGTTGCATCAAATGTTGATTTTAATATTAAAAATTCACCTCAAAACACATCTAAAAGAATAAAATTACAGAGAAACTGTCAAACATCACAAAAGAAAAATAAATTGGCAACATCCACACCCAAAGTTACAAATTTAAGACGAAGCTTGAGAAAAGCTCAACAAAATAATAATAATAAACAATTAAATAATTCATTTGAAATTTTTAATTCTACTATACTCAATGGTAAAGGTGAGGAAGACCATAAAGAGGAGGTACAGCAGGGCTCGGGTGGAGATCAAATAGATCATAATAAAAGTAAGCCTGATAAAAAGAAAAGTGTACTTAATGGACAATTTGAAGACTTGAGTGATGTGTCAGGTTTCACAGCTAATTATATACGATCCACTAAGATACATTCTTCCAAAACTCCAAGAAAATTAAGAAACAAAAATAGTAGAAGTGCTGTTAAAGATACTAAAAATGTGTCAACTGAGGAGAAAATAGTGGTATGCGTAAATAAATCTGTTAATGCAGTGCCAGATGGAGTTCTCAATTGTAGTACAGACTCCTCTCAGAATGTGTTAAATTTAGTTACTGTTAAAGATGATAAATGTAACAAAAATAATAAGAGCACTTCTGTGCTTAAATTTATGGACCCCAAGGTGGAAGAAACACCACAAAGGGATAAACGAGGGAAAGTAAACTTAAATGTTTCTTTTCAATCAAAGAGCAGTGGAAATTCAAGGTATCCAAAACGTCACAAAAATAGCAGACATGAAGAACAAACCAGCTCTAATGTTACACCAGCTGTAAGATATAGTACTCGCAAATCTAATCTTAAAAGTTCAGACAGAAAAGAATATTCTGAAGATAAAGTATTAACTAGGACTAGAAGTGGAAGAAAAATTGGTGTAAAATTGGACTTTAATGAGACTGGGTGTGCTTTGTTAAATAATTCAAGTGAGCAGTTAAGCTCAAGTGCATTAAATGTGGCCACTCCAACTAAAAGAGGAAGGAGGCCGAACACATCTTCCACAAGGTGCCTTCGGAGTAGGGGGGACAAAAGTGGACAATTAAGCAAGGACTCAACTAGCGAAAGTGATAAAAAAAGTTCAATTGCAAAGTAAAGTGAAAAAATCTGTGGACAAAAGTGTGAGAAGGGACTCCTTAAGAGACAAAAGTGGTTTTGCCGCATGCTTCTCAGACAGTGACAGTGACAGTGAACCACTACTGCAGAAGAAGTTCTTTTGTTAGGATATCTATCAATTAATAGCTTTGGGCAATATATCAATATATCAATCAATATTGGAATTTTCAAGTAGTTTTTGGCTCTTATAAAATCTATGGTCAGATTAGAAAGTGTACAAAAAACTTAGTGTAGAGTGAGCAAGATATATCTGCCTCTTGAAATATTCTATATAGAGATTCAAAACTAAATGTCAACTGATTTTTTTATATATTTGCAAGTTTTATAGTAGATTTACAACTAATCAACTAAATATTGATAATAAATACATTTGAGTTCGTATATAAAATGGATATAACAATATACTTGCTCACTCTGTACATACACTATAAATACCCTACAAATGAGAACCACATTTGCACATAACCATAATTAGCTATAAAATTTTAGTGATAGATAGTGAATTGTATAATGTAACACTATGGGCGCGTCGGATGCGTATGTATTTGTGTGACAAGAGACACTACTATATTTATTGCTTGCTTGATGCAAGGTGCTTTGTCTGAAGTTGGCAAGTGCTGTTTAATATATGACTGGTGTTGCCAGGTTTTTATTTGTAAAAACACAATTTGTTTTAAAAATAAATTTAATGTTGAGTGTAATATTAATGTGATTCAAGCATTGTCATTGTACAGTATACTTTTATTTATAGGTTAATCAAAATGATTGAGTGAAAATTGAAATAAACATTTTAAAAACTTCTCATCTATTTATATTGGATAAATTAGTCGTAGCTGGCAACACTATTGCCACTTATATAACGAACATGTTATTAGAACCTAGCTACTGTTAATTTATATTTAAAATGTGCAGAGACATGAATAAAATTTGTGTATGTATTATAAAGTGCCATTTTAAGAGACATAATTGTATTTCCCATGACTACTTGTTGCGTTAAGATTATTGTTTAGAGTAACTATATTGCACTCTTTGTTTATTTTGTATTAAATTTTTGTGTAATAAATAAAATTACTGTTTTTCAAACTTGTACCATATGTACCAGCAATTCACTTATAAAAATAAGTGACTTCTTAGTTGTGTTTATTTTTTGTACTGCTGAGCGGCTTAAATCGTTTATTTTTGCACATAGTTCATCATTGCGAATTTATTCAAAGTTTTTATAATTAAAAAACTAGTTTAACCAAAACACATAAAAATACGTAAAATAGCTCCCATTTAAAATTAATATATAACTTATTATTATATATAATTAGTAAAAATTATAACTTGTCGAAAGAAAAAAAAACAATCGTCATCTATCAATGTCATTTTCCCCAACTTTCCCGCCAAAACAGCTGAGTTATGTTTATTTCTCATACAAATATTGCTTTAACATTTCTTCAAGTTTATTTTAATTTTTTTTACCCGAAAAAATTAAAATTTTGCAAACTCCATTTAACTTCCTGGCACAGTGAGTGTCGACTTAAGCTGAGGTTACGACAATTTTGTATTTGTTTTAGTGAAACATAATAAAAATAGCTTAGAATGCGACACTTGAAGAAAGTAACGTGTCAACAGCTAATCATTTTCGTATACCTTGCTTCAGGTTTAAAGAAGATATGTGAGTTAAAAAGAGAATATATTTGAAGGTTTTAGTTTCGTTTTATACGTTTATTAGGTCAAGACGTAGAGCAGAGTGTTCAACCTGGGTTGCTGCTGTCAACCCTGTTATATGCTGAAAATTATGTGAAGCTATTTGTTTATCGAATGATTAATTTTTCCCTAATGAATTGAACCCACAACCGTTGCGTTTAGTTTGACGCTGTGCCGCGTATCTTATTTACGAATTTCAAAACTATATTTGATTTATGTTGAACAATAAAAGATGCCACAGGCTAGATGTTGATAAGTGGTATACATAATTAAGATGTCCTGAGATAACTGCCTGAGGTAAGACACGATCAGATTTAAGACGTCATTCTAGATTTTTTAGATATTATAAATGTGCTGCGGTCATGTATTCAAGGGAGGGTTTAATTTTTTTCATTTCTACTCACAGAAATATTTTTGGTAACATAAAATGCTTCGAATAGAATAAAAATATGGATTACACAAATATTTATACATTTTTTTTGAAACATTCAAATAAAAATATGGTTTTCTTATGTAAGTTCATAGTTGTTGATTTTTTTTTTTTTTTTTTTTTTTTAGGGTAGGCAGAGGGGACTGTGGGAACCTAGTGTTAAGACACTCCGTTACTTAGTCCCTGCTTACTCTGTCCCCGCTTTCCGCCGTTTTCGAGGCATTGCGTGTTGAGTGGCGGAACTCAACGCCGCGCTTTGCCTTAGATGCCAGAGCGAAGAAAATGGAAATAGAAAAATCCATCTTCCCCGACTGGGATTCGAACCCAGTAACCGTCGCGTTAAAGGCAGACGTTGCGCCTCTGCGCCACGACGGTCCTTGTGTTGATATTAGTAATTAATATGAAAAGTAATTAATATAAAAAATCGACTACCGCCATCTATATGTCTGTTTTTGAACTACTAACATACTGGATGCATTCGGAACTAGTACTTGTAAATCGATAATAGATGGTGCTGTCATTTAGTCTACTCGGCAACAGATGGCGTAGGTGCATTAAATTTATCTTCAGTAACTAATATACGCAACTTTTACTTATTTAAGTATAAATTTATACAAATAACTAAGGTGACAAAATAATATTAAAAAATAAATAAAATAATTGTAGATTCCCATTAATTCAACCGTTAAGGATAATAGATAAAAACATATACTGCTATTGCAATATTAAATAATAACGTATAATACTATATGGTTTTCAACTTTTGAATCGCCCCATATATAATATTGATTTTGAAATGACACTTATATAATCTGCCGACGATGTTTTAAAAGTAGAAAGACGTAAACCATCAGTCCACGTGTCACTCAATTTAAAAAAAACCGTGTACACACAAATGCTATTCAGTGGCTAAAAAACGAATGTTTCCAAAACATTTAAAACAACATCTCAGTTACAGACAGGCATCGCTGTCTCCTGACAGGACTCCAACCCGCAACAGTTGTATAAATACGCGTATCGGGTTACCTCGTGAGTCGTTACCGCAAGATCAGCGATGTAGACACTCTGTATTATATATAAATACTTATAAGTAGATATATTTACATACAAATATACACTAATTCACGTTTTGTCTCTAGCGGAGTCGCCAAACATATCCTAACACAACTCTGAATATCTCACGTTTTCTCTTTCTCTAGCATTCGCCTTTCATTGGCGTACAACAACATCAGAACACTGCACTTTGAGCTGCAAAAAGTGCACAAAAAGCTGCTAACGACGTAAGCATAAATAGCATATAAGAAGTGGATCTAGATAGAAGGTTATGTACATATATACTTTCAATAACACTCCTTTTCTTGTTCCAGTATTTCCATTAGAATTAGATTTAGTACTTATTAATACCTACATATACATACATAGTTTCACGCTTTATCTCTAGCGGGATAGTCATGCTGAAAGCCAAATGCTGCGGTCTCTGCATCCTCTTTCGCCTCGTCTACTGTCATTAGCCTCTTTAAGTAACATACTACCTGCGTAAGTAATTATATATACTTTGGTATTAAAGCCTTAAATAGTTAGAGTATTTAAAAATGATTCAAATGCTAGCAAACTTAGATATGTGTTAATTTGTGAACTAACTTACTTTTTACAGAAATATTATCAGCAAATATAACTTTTCATATAAGAGATGATAAAACGTCTTCTCGTTTAAGTGAGAATATAATTTTGTTATTCAAAAAAGAAAAGATGATATTTTTTTAGACTCTCTTTTGATTCATTTTGTTCAAACATCACTATTATTGGTTATTCTTTAAGATACAGGTAAAATTCAAATTCATCAAGTTCCCGAGTTGTCAGCAGGTAACTTTAGAGTTTATATATATATATATATATATATATATATATATATATATATATATATATATATATATATATATATATATATATATATATATATATATATATATATATACATATATATAATTCTTTAAGCTTACTTACCTTTTTTAATTCTTTAAAAAAAAAATAGCAAAAAGGTGATAATTCAGTAACGACTTGTTCCCTAATTGAATTAATACGTAACTATACAGAAGATAAGTTCGTTACCAGAGTTTAGACGAGTAAAGACAGACGACAGTGCACCGCGGCGGCGCATACAACGTCAACGCGCAATGTCTCAATGTTAGGCCAAAAAGTCATAAAAAAATCTACCTTTTTTTTAATAATTACGTTAGAGAGGATAATCTACCACCAGACAGTGTAGGCATGAGCCTAAGTCGGCAGTTTTTAGTGACAGTAAATTGAAAGATCGATATTTTAATGTCTGAAAATGTTTTTATGATGTCTGTTGCTATGATGCCATAGTTCCATATATCTACATTACAATATGATGATTTTCGCGAAATATTAGCAGCATAATAAAAACCTTCAATATGTGTAAATAGGCCGGGGAACTAGACATCTAAGAATATATAAGTATTGTAATAATTCAAAGGCTACATTATTTCATTTGATGACATTAGTTTAACGCGACTGTGACAGTTCTGTCAATTAAGCAAATCTAAAGCATATATTATTCGTACACGAGACACGGGTATCTTATCGCTTGGCGCTTGGATTCGGCGAAAACAAATGTAAATCAAATTATTATTTATGTATGCGCAATTAGCAGATTTGTTTCTAAATATTCTTCACACATATATAAATTATGTTTTGTTTTTAATTTAACTATTCAACGTATATTTATAATTTAAAGTTCGTATACATTATTTTCTTAACTAAATCCGATATTAAGTTAAAATCAATGATCAAATTAATTCATTCCGCCCGCACTAAAATAAATATAAATAAAGCTTTCAAAATCTCGCCTTCCTCATACGTTTGTTCGTTAAGATTAATAATCATTTGCGATCAAATATCTAATACAGTGCAAGATCTTCAAAAATCACTCACTTCGTAAAAACCACTTGTTCGCGCGTTCCCACGTCGCCAGTCGTCCTTAGGCGCAAAGCTCGGAAGTCAACCACGCGGAATAACTCGATTGACTCGATGACATCTCTTTCTCTACATTTCTAAGCACGTCAGAGGAAAGTGACAGGGTCTATGCCGTTGAATGGTAAAGGTGCCATTTTTCGTACACACTTTAGTGTAAGGTAGCTGCGGATCAGTGGACTTCAATCGTTATTAGAGTGAAGTCGGAGCCAACAATATATTTGTCTGAAAGCCAGTATATTGGAAGTAAAAATACTTACATGTTGAAGCAAGTTGTTGAAATTGTAACATGTTAACAATTGTGAAGTTTAGCTTTTGTTATATTATGATATTTTCATTTGATTTTTTTTATGTCTTCACGCTTTATTCCGCAAATGGCAGGGTAGGCAGAGGAACTGCAGGAACCATAGGAACCTAGTCTTAAGACACTCCGTTGCTTAATCTCTGCTTTCGCCGTCCCCGCTCTCCACCTCTTCGAGGCATTGCAAGGCATTGTTGAGTGGCGGAACTCAACGCCGCGATCTGCCTAGTTACCAGAGCAAAGAAAATGGAAGTAGAAAAATCCATCCTCCCCGAGTAGCAGTCGAAGTTCCAACTGACAAACCGACGCGTTTTACAGTTAAACGCTACGCCTCTGCGCCACGACGATCCTCAATGTTATATTATGATATTTCATTTGAAATTTAAATAATAATATTTTTACTATTTATCTTTTTGCATTTTGCCAAGTACTTAACTAGAGAATTAGACGATTACAATATTTTTTCTCTTCATTTAATTATTTAAGACAAGATTCGACATTATGAAGGAAACGTTTTTTAAATGTATCTAGCAACATTGGCGCTTTGTAGCACATCCGGGAAGAGAAAATAAAATAGCCAGTTATTGTTTCTAAGACAATTTATTTTATTAATATAGTTATACATATAAAAATTATTTAATTTTCACACTTCATTCCGTCCGCACTAAAATAAATATAAATAAAGCTTTCACATGTACAAAAGCTCGCATTCCTCATACGTTTGTTCGTTAAGCGAAAATACACAAACACACCGACGTACAATTAGTGTTGCCCAAATAATGGACATAATAGTGCATATCAGGTGTCTACTTGGGGCAGGGGACCTTACCGACCCCACGACTGCGGCGACGCGACGGACGCTTTTTAAAAGATTTTGGAGAGAGATTTTTTAAATTATTTATTTAGTTTTTTATTTATTTTTTTTGTCTTCACGCTTCATCCTGCACATAGCATATAGCAGTTGAGTGGCGGAACTCAACACCGCGCTATGCCTAGTCAAGTCTAGATCCAGAGCGAAGGAAATGAAAGTAGAAAAATCCATCTTCCCCGAGGGGGAATCAAATCCACAAACCGTCGCGTTTAGTAGTTGGTAGAGACGCTACGCTTCTGCACCACGACGATTTTTTGTTTTAAGTTATACATTTGGTAATAAGTACAAGCATTCACTTAAAAGGTGTCTAGTTTTAGCAGTTAAGTTCTATGACTAGTAAATACTCGTGTTCTACAACTTCTCCGGTTATATATACATATTACTAATTAATATTGTTATATATCGTATTATAATTTTTTGCCACCAATCCACACCTAATCACATAACATATACCTAAACATTTTTTAATAGTTCCCTTCCAGTACGGGCAGTTGCCTACGTGCAACCGCCACGATTGACATAAATTCAACGCTTTTATAGTCTTCATCATCTACAACTACCCCCTTTTATAATATTGTTTGGAATAATGTCTAAATAAGGTAGGTATAAGCTAAAAATATATAACTTATTATGCTATTGTTATCAATGTACCGCCAAAAATGGAAAATAAACGTAAAAAATCACCCAAGGTAAATCTTTTACAATATTTAGACTAAATACATGGAAATATTCAACATTAAAAATCATATAAAACCTAAAATATTTATAATATTCTGACAAATTCATGAAACTAGTCTTCATATCAATTAGTAACACGGTTATTTGGGTACCCCTGACGTAAGGCGCGGTGTAGGAGGTGGGAATTCGAGGTGCACGCAATCCGACACTGGCGGGTCGGGCGGGTCGAGCTCTAATAAAGACGCATTCAGTTTTTGCCAAAGGAAAAATGCCGCCGAAGGAAACGTTTTGACAGTGCGTTGTAAGAGCAAGGGGTATATAAGGACCAATTATGTGAAATGAGGTGTTTTAATGTACCTACGTGTGTACAAGTACGTATATTGAGGTAAATAAATAACGTTGTTATAAAAACTACGCGCAAAATTAGTTAAAGTTCTTTAAGATCCTGTATATTGCAAGAAAGGCTTGCGTTAAATTTCTATGTTCTCTGTTTCTTCTCTTCCACAAAGTGTTTTTATATATCATTTTATTTACATAAATAATTATTTTCTTAATATATGTAGTATTAGTTTTAATTTTTTTTTATTTTATACCAAAAAGTGATTTCCTTAGTAACATTCACTTTAACCAGCATATTTAAAAACAAAAACTAGTTCTCAATCATCGAAATCTAAATTATTTCTCGATTTGAATCATAACGAAAACAAATAACTATCACAAAGGGTGAAGTAGAGTAGGAGGCGTGACCGCGGCGCGATTGATCCTCTGCGGAAAACCGGGCTCGAGTTGCGACTTCCTCCCGAAAGCCTTCGAGATAATAATATTTAGCTCTAAATGTAGAACGATATATATGCGGTAGATTATATATTAGTAGATTATATAGTAGGTACTGGAAGCTGCTGAACTCTATACATATAGTTTGATATATTACCTTGAAATATAGAAAAATTCAAACCTTTAACTGAAACTATAAAAAAGATATGCATATCTATAGAGTAAAAGGAAAATACGTGTATATATATGGTTTATAGGGTTTGATATCCGTTTGCCTCAACATAATTAATAAACCAAATATCAAAGACAATAAATTTAATAATAAATCATAAAACTAATCGAAAATACGCAAAACAAAAAGACAAAATCCAACGACAATATGTCTTTGTTCAAACAAGGACATTAGGTACGAAATCCAACCACAAACTAAATTAACTGCACGCGACCTACAACTGCGGAGTTTATCGTAAACTTAAAAAAAAAGCTGTTTAAAAATAAACATCGCACCGTGACAAGTAATTTAGTTGAGCACCACGTTATATTTATACGATTTGCAATCAGGACTTGCGCTATTCATACGTGTTGTAACGCTGTAAGATTCTCACCCACCGATCCAAAGTCGAGCCTAAACCTGTAATGTAGATCTTAAAATCCCACTGTTCCCTTAATATAGGTAGTAGTGGAGCTGAGTTAATTTAAACCGTATATTATGGGGCGTAAGTTCAAACTCGACGCGGAATATTGAGGAGAAGTATCTAAATAAATTGTCTCCGATATATCCCCGCGTATTTTACAATACATTTACACCTTTGTAGGTGCAACGTACACTGGAAGAAATTTAAAATAAATAAGCTTGTATAAGTAGAAGGAAATTAGTTAGGTTTTATTATATCTTATTAGTTAGGTATTATTCATAGTCCAGAAATAAAATAATTCAGTTGATAAAGAATACGTTAACAATAAATCAGAACTTATATTTCGTATTTTAAATATTACATACGCACGTGGATAAAAAAGATCAAATTAATTTAATCTTAAAATTTTGATTCTCAATCAAAAATTCATATTGTATATATGGGCGCAAATCAATATACATTTTATGATTTTATTGTTAGAAAGTATTTAGTATTGAAATTAATGTTTAATTATTTAAATCAATAAAACCTATTTGCAATGTTAAGTTCTTTATGATGTTAATTTTGAATATTGGACAGAAATGTCAGCTGTAAAATAAATAAAAGGACTGATTTATGTATTGTGAATCTCTTCTCTAATAACTATTGTACGAGAATAAACCAATTGCTACCACTCTGTTATTTTATTCTGAAAAATGGACTCTGCACAACGAAACCCTGGCCTAGCGCCGACATATATAAAACGTAAACTGTAGATAGGTATCTTAGTTAAGTTGTATTAAAATGAGTAAAATTTACCTTTAACTTCTAATAAAAAAGTAACACAATATACTCCACCTATCTTTATTACGGTGGTATCTCGATAAGGTTATGCTGATTTAATACCTATATTACGTGCCTATATAAAGAACATATAACATATTTACTTTTTTTCATCTATTTTATTTCTTATCTTATTATCTAAAGTAATTGTCACAATTGAGAATCGAACCCATATTCCCAACGCACGTACCTTCAACATATATCAATACAAACGCAGCTTCCCGAACGTCACCTGTACGTTGCACTTTAAAATCCTTAAGCGGCGTATCAAAAAGGATTATTGAAGCTATAAATATAGATGGCGAGATTATAATAATTTGAATAATAACATTAAAATAATGCCTCTGTCCCGAAGATGTCATCCCGTAATAGATTTATCAGCGTCCATGCATCATACGCGTTACTTGTTGGAGTCTTTAGAGAGGATCTTAGATCATTATCGCTTCATTAGTCACCCACTAAGATTTTTATCTCAAAGCTGCCGACGATATTTAATACTTTAACGTACTTAATTATTAATATGTAATTTTAAACTGTCCGTGCTTTCGTGTAAAATTATTGAACTCTTTAACGAAACAAGCGAAGTGAGAGTTGTTGACTTCTTTTATAAATTTTACGTGAATGAGAAAACTGTCAACGTTGACATTGGATTTAGGTTTTAATATAATATATTGTTTACGATATTATTATGGGATTGGCCATTAATAACGTTTTGTATATATTTTATAGATAGGCAGCTTTATTTAAATACTTTTTGGCCTTTGAAATGCTCTTTGATTATTTATTATTTTAGATAAAATAGGTATTTCCCGCATAAAGCAAGATTATCCCGAATAGTGAAAGTAAACCTAGTGTAAAACATTTCATTTCCCGCTTTCTGGAGACATTTAGGGTTGAGTGAAGAAACGTGTCATGCGTTTCTTAGTTGAAGTGTAGGTATAAATAAGCTATTTAATTTACAAATTTTTAATATTAATTTAGTAGGAATTTACAAGGGAAATATTTTTTGGGATATTTCTTAGATATTTTAGTATTTTTTTAAAATGTTAATGCGCTTAGCCAATTGAGGACAATTGGCTAAGCGGGTAAGTAGCATGGAATAAATAGAGGAAACTTTGTGTTAAAATTCTCCATTTTTGTTCAATATTCGAGATTACGGGTTGATAGGCAACTTAACGGCATTCCTTACTGGAACGATCAAATGAAAATGCTTTATTCCCTTTGAGTTGGAATCGAACCCAAAACGATCATTTTTACAGGGAGATTTATGGCACTACGCGATTAAATGTAAAAAAATTTACTAATAGGTATTTTCCTGTAATATAAGCTAAAAGGAAAGCAGAACACTTTATTTCATGTCAAAACCTTAAACATTCAAACAAATAAAGTGTGTATTAAGTTTTATCCAATAACAGTTAATTAATATAATTTTATTGGATGCAAATTTTTATTTGTTTATTTGTCACACGAAGTAAAAATACTTATACTCGTATGTTTCAATATTATTATAAGGAACATGTAACAGATTCATATAAAACCAGAGACAATAACTTACTTGTAGAATTATAATACTTTAATATTGACAGATTTATTTGACGCAAGATTTTTGCTTATATAGTCTGTGCCAGGATATTACTTGACATGACAAGCAGCTGTCAAACGTTGCAATTAAGTAATACGCCGTATATGCCCCGTTTGGATTGCAGTCCAATAAATCAACGTGTCCAATCAGCTATGCACATATTATTACAAACAATCGTAAATAATACAATTATAACTGCATAATTTTATTTTCGCCATAACCTTAGTTCTAAGTAACGTATTTCTAATAAAAAAAACTATTGTAAAGAAAAAATAATACTTATTTATGATTAAAACTAATACTAGATATATACCATATATTAATATGATAAATATTTATGATGAGAACATGTAATATAATTTTAAAAGTGTACAGGCCATGTGTTTGTGATTTTAACTATGTTTAAATGAAAAAATGAAATAGTTTAATGTCTAAGTGTTAACAAAATTAAAGCAACACTTTTTTTGTCTTCACACTTCATCCCGCACATCGCAAAGTAGGCAGAGAGAACGGCAGGATAGGAAGGATAGTCGGAATCGAACCCACAAACCGTCATGTTTACAGGCAGACGCTACTAGAAATCTAAACAAATTCTTAATTTACTAAAGATTTATAAAAAATAAATTTATACGTATTTTAAATTGTTACAAATATATAACAATATTAGTTATAAATTAGTAATTTGAGTTTTAGTTTATTGCACTGTATAGCGCTGGGTGGTTTATTGTTTTACAGCGCATTCGTCCCGCCCTTTACGACAATGGCTGGACAAATCGAATGTAAAATGTGAAAGTAACATCACTCTTCCTGTCAATGTCATTGTTTTTTTTTCTTTAATATTTACGACAACACATTATAGACTATACAGACATTACGATGTTACTAGGACACACAGGTTATTAAAAATGTATTTTATGTAGATATAATCATAAATTACTCGATTAATAATAAACTTACATAACTATTAGGTTTTATATATTTTTAAATAATAAAAAAAATGAAATTTTAATTTAATTAGTACAGTTTATTCAAAATTGTGATAATTTTTTCTCGTTTTCTCATTGCTATCGAAGAGTCAAAGGCGATTCAGAAACGCGTTTGATTACAATTCCGAGAAAACCACTGGTATTTGTCTGACAAGCCATCACTTATAATCATGATATTTTATCTATGTAAAATTCAATGTATGCTTAATTACTTTACAATCTGTACAATAATTAAAATTACGAGGTAACGATTGAGGTACTGTGAGATAAATCAAAATAGATTATAAAAAAACATCAGATAAAGACTGTATTGTGAATGTTGCTAATAATTCCTTCGAGGAAATAATTCTTAACATTTCAGCTATTAACTGTAAGTTTTTAAGTCACCAGTAGTTGTAATATAGAATTAATAAGCAATTATATACATTTTAATTATGGAGCCTGAGTGCTATGGGGTCTTCTACACCACCACACGTATGTAGGTGTGTGTGTATGTGTATATATCTGAACGTGTGTTAAATACAGATAAATAGACGAGAAATAGCATTGATGGCTGTCAAAGCTCTCCGCAACGCAGTCTTTGAAAATGAAACAATATAATAAGTGCATTAGTTCGTACTAAATAAATATGAACAATACTCAGCATATACTTAGGCATTTTATGTATATATATATATATATATATATATATATATGTATATATATATATATATATATATATATATATATATATATATATATATATATATATATATATATATATATATATATACATATATATATATATATATATATATATATATATATATATATATATATATATATATATATATATATATATATATATATATATATATATATATATATATATATATATATGTACATGGTATATAAGATATATCTTCTATTTAACTATTTGTTTATTTATATTGTAACAAAATATTTTTATTCATTATCCTTCAGAAAATCAAGGCAAGTTGTCAGTAGTAAGGAATATCTTAGACATTCACTAATTGGATAACGCTGACACGCGCGTGCTTTATTAGCAAACTAATATCAATTAAGAGGTTACATACACCATTACATGTGATGTATGTATGTATGTACGTATGGACATACATATCTGTCACAATCCATCAATCAGAGTCAACGACAAGGAGACGTAGTTATGACCAACTTACATATTTAGTAAAGCTGTTATTGGTCAATTTTGGTTTTAAATTTTTTTAAAAACACAAAAATCAATGAGAAGTCCCAACATTCTCCATTTTTGTACACAAAAAGAGGTAATAAATCAGTAATCACTATCTGATTATATTTTATGATATATGGTACTATTATTACCTTAACGCGCTAGTTTCTCTAGTTTTCAATTTCAAATCCTTACTATAAACAATGAGACAAGAGATTTGAACCTAAATAAGACTTAATTACACAACAAGGCAAGTCTATGTGTTAAGAATGTCCACCATTCGTAATACGCAATAGTCTTGCACGATTTTAGAAACAATAATTATAATTTTCTAGGCATATTCTCCATTTCCATGAACACTGCAACAGCGAGGGCGCGGCGCTGAGTGGTCTCTACTTTGGCATCAGTTATATTGTTTTAAACCCCGCTGGTTTGTTTTGTGTAGATTTGTAACTGTAAAGTTGTGATCCATCTCGCAGTGGGAGCTACTGCGCGGTCGCAGCCTTCGAATGTTTTACTATTTGCCTTATATAGAGTGTTTGTAACGTATCTATGAAATAAATGAGAATTGGTTAGTAGAAAATAGACAAGGGCTTGTGATAAATGACATTTAATATGTAGTCGTGGACGTACGGAAATTATGGTCTTAGGGTTTTAAATGTCACCAATTATGTCACTTATAAATGATAAAATATTTTTTTAATCATTTTATCTCGTTTTATCTCAACAACAAATAAAATTATGCTTACTTGATGTGTATAGTATTTGTCATAATGTTTTATATAATTTTTACTTGCCTTGGCAAGTAAAAATTTATATAGGTATATGATTGATGATTGGATGTTTAGTTACCAAGTATTTTACAAATATGTTTATTTTTTTAATTCCTTATATATATTACTAATTACAATGTATAACTTGACTGCGCCATTACTGTCAAACAGCAGGCAATAAATCAAGTGTGATTCATTTCAACCTTGTTGGTGTATTGTTTATTATTAATTGAACACAATATGTGCTTTTATTAAGGTAAATACACTGCGGCGCAGAAATCAATAACTGTAACGATGGTCATAGATTCAAATCAAATGCTTAAACATTTTGTATTAAACTTAAAAACATCTTATTAAAGTTATTTAAAACAGCCTGTATTTGGCAGTAACTTGCTTTACCTATACAATGGATCTGCCACATTGTCCGCACAGTGGCTCTCAATAGCATGTAATGTCTATGGATTGTTAGAAGAAACAGATAAAAAATATGTCGCAAATTTACTATTGTGATTGTGATTTAAGTAACACTAATAATGTTTTGCATATAGATTAAAATTGTATGAAATATTCAAATTTATTTTTCAACAGCTGACAGTTATGTCAAAATCAATTTAACCTAAACTGTCAATTTAGCCTAATGTCACTTTATTCTTCAAAGGTTACTATATGTGGTATTAAAGGCCATAAACATTTTACTATGAGATAATTTACGATACTTAATTTTTTAATTTTGACTTTATAACTAAAGTTTATCTAAGTAGTATATACTCTTAATTGCTATAAAGTTAAATAACTTAGTTTTAAGCACATTTTAAATGAACAATCAAAGGTGAAGTGGCGTGTAGTTGAGATGTAGTCTAAGGGTCGATTGTTAAAAACTTTATCCGCACAATGCTATAAAGATAAGCGGTCACTTATTCCACGGGTAGTAGGTACCATTAAATTTTTAACGTCCTGTCAAGTCGTAAATTCGAATTGATTTCTACAGTAAATCACATTGAGTATTATCTAACGCTTATATTGTTAAAAAATATCTTTATAGTTTATAGTACAAGACGCAGCCTTGTTTTAGAATGTATTCTTTTATTGATTTTTATAGTAAGAAATACATATATAGAAAATTTTAATGTAATAATAGCTTTATGTCCATGGTTTTTGTTAACGTGATATTGTTAACGTATTTTAGGCACCTAAGAGTTCTATATATGTATGTAGATATTGTGGTGTACTCACGCAATGCATTTTTAACTTTTAAAGTCATATTTATTATTTATTTTATTTTTTCATAAGCTAAAATGCTATTTTACATAAATACAAAATAATATATCACTGTACGTGCTATTTTCAATGGAGACAAACAGAGCACACGATCCATCGAGCATTCATCTAGGATTGTGAGAAATAAGACAAAAACACTTTGTTCGAAACAGTTGCCTCAAATTTCTAATTCCGACCCCCGCGGTCCAACACAAGTACAAATCAAAACAACAATCGACGAACAATAAACTAATTCCGTACAACCAAAACAAATTAAGCGGTCCATTGTAGACTCTCTTTCTTTCCTCTGACCATTCAGAGGCGTAGCTGCAGTGAAATATGACGGCCGTAAAACTTGGGCTAGCATTATATTGGCATGTGTCAAGTATAGTAGAAGTTAGGTAGAGTTTTGTAGTCTAGGAGACGGAGCGTTGTTTTACGTTTTATTGTAATTTTTAATTTTAGTATATTATTGCTAATGATTTATATATTCTCCAGTAAGTCAAGCTGACATTGATTAGTTTAGTCACTGTGTTTATGTTTGTATGTATTAATCAGTTTAGTTAACAACGTATTATGAAGTCGTGCTATGTGCATTTTTTTAATTGCCGTAGTAAAATGATTGCATAAGCGACACTATAAATATATATACAAGGAAAATTTATATTTTTGATAATAAAGAAAAATAATCTAAAAAAATAGCAAAATTTAAAATCATTATCATCAACTCTCAAACTTGATGACATTTCCTTCCTCTGGCCACAGAGCAGCTCCTTGTTTCAAAAAAAAGCTCACTTTGACACATTTGAGCTTTGGCTTTGTTTACGATGGAGTGAAATGTAAACAATTGTAAAATATTATTTATTGCCTTATTTATGAGCTTCCAAAAGAGTTTTACAATCACCTTTGTGGAGCTTTATATTCCTTGTGTCTTTACGATTTTGTTGATAAATTACATTAAGTAGAAAAAAATGAGTGGATTTTATAAATTACGATAAGCTTAAGTAAAAGTAAAAAAAAGTAAATAAATTAATTAATTAAAGTAAAGTTAGCTAAATTCAATACAAAACCATGGAATTAGATTTTGTAAAATATAAAATATTACAAATTGCTTGAAGCTCTACGATGTGTAGAGCTTCTAGCTTCATACATATATATATATATATATATATATATATATATATATATATATATATATATATATATATATATATATATATATATATATATATATATATATATATATATATATATATATATATATATATATATATATATATATATATATATATATATATATATATATATTATATATATATATATGATTTTTTAGTTAAGTTGGTTTATATTAGATGTTTTAAATTAATAAATAATACTTAGCAAATGGTTTTGAAATCAGTGTTTGGAGGGTTCCCAAGAGACGCGATTTCAAATTCCTCTGTGCTAAAGTTTTTATACGTTTTCTTTAATTATTAGATCTATTTATTGCTGGTTTTAGTATTCAAAACGTCACCTTTCTCCATTGGACACTTTTTTGACATTGCATTACTGATGAGGACAGACGTGCTGCAGAGTCGTAGCGTCTACCTGTAAACGCAAGGTTTGTGGGTTCGCTTCCCACTCGGGGAAGATGGATTGGATTTCCATTTTCTTCGCTCTGGAAAGCTAGTCAAAGCACGGCGTTGAGTTCCACCAAGCAAAACGCAATTCCTCGAAAAGTTGCAGGCGGGGACGGAGTAGGCAGGTCCTAAGCAACGGAGTGTCTTAACACTAGGCTCCACATGCCTACCCTGCTATGTGTGGGATAAAGCGTGAAGCTAAAAAAATATTACTGATTTATAATAAACGTACATATACACATATATACTTTGATTGTTAAAATAAGCTCATAACAAAGCAAGACAAGCTGTTTCTTTAACAGAGAACGAAACTTTACTATGCTTTTTGTATCTAAAAGCTCCGTGTAAAAAACCTGCCAATTCCACTGTTATATAGGTGTTGCTATTAATAATAACTTAATATTCATAGAGATGTACAAATAAATCGCACGATACGCATGAGTCTGTGGCTCGTTTAATATGAGATTACTGTACGGCTTTGAATCATTTACTACGCTTATGTGTGTTAATAATTGTGAAATCTCATTTGTTTTGTTATAAACCAATACTAGTATATAAATAATGGCCATAAATAAGTATTATAGTTTATAGTTTAGAAAATAATGTGTTTGAATTATTCTCTCTACTCTTGTAATATTGGATCATTGAGTTGTAGTTGATTCTCTATGCAACGATGCCTTTCACATGTACCTACTAATAAGATTAGGTTTAAGGATAACATTGTTTCAAAAATAAGACTGCTTGTGAGCAGATACTTGTAAAATAAAAAAAATGTGACTCTCGGTAATGATCATTTCATTATTTGGGTCTAATTTTTAAATAAAACTCAATATAATCATAAGTATGTTATAATTTATTTTAACTTTACTCTCTATGTCGCATAAAGGATAGAAACAGATCCCTAGGTAGAGAGAATTTAGTGCCATAATTCGCCGTTTTTCTCCAAAAATTATCATGTATGTCCACTTGCATAAATTGACATTTTATCTTGCAAAATAAACTTACACAAAAATTACTATGTAAAACTGTAAAATATTTATAGAAAGCTGTATATATCTTTAGAAGGCATCCATCAAAACGGATCACATGCCGCTATATTAAATTTTTAATTTCAAAAGCTTTGTAATTCTTAAACATTCAGCGTATGAAAAGCTCCACTTAACCCGTGGACGGCGGCGATGTAAATAATTACCGACGTCTCAATTTGTTGTCAAGAATGCGATCAAGCTGTGAGCTAATCACGATCTATGGCCGGTCGGTTCTTTTCCATGCCGACACATAAATCACATCGAAATGCGAAAACGTTGAAACTAATGACATATTAATATAATTGGTATCATTTGTATAAAGTATATACGATATTTAAGTATAATAGAACATGGAAATTCTTTAATTTAAGGCAGAGATGGAGGATGCGTCATAAAATTGTATTGACGTTAATATTTTCGTTATTACTGTTGCCTAAATATCAAATCTTGCTTTATGGAAACTGAAAAACACTTAAATACATTATTTCTAAGCTTTGCTCTGAGCTTATACAAATATATGTATGTGTAAATCATATCATTTCTATAATTATCTACAAGAAATTATGATTTCACGTTTTTGTTAAGACTCTAAAATTAAATTAGATCTATGTAAGGCACCTGTTGACGTCTGCTATGACACCGGCGAAGGCACCAAGCAGTTATATGTAATTGATGAGCGCGGTCTGACGGACCCCCGTCGCTTGTGTCGGGTCGAGCCTCTGTAGTTGGACAGATTGTAAGTGAATGGCGTTTTGAGCTCAATGCTGTAATCTACTTTCAGGTTTATTTCATACGTTTACGATTTTTTAAATTCTATTAATATTAGAATTTATTTAACTTCCTAAAAATAAACTTACTAGGTTTTCTTTTCTGGGTTAAATATGTACATATATGCATATATATGTACATATATCGTCGCTTTAGAGATTCAAGATAATAAATTTTATAATGTAGCAATGAAACAAAATAATGTTTTTTATCTGTACAATTTATAAGTCGATAAGTCAAAAGTTTTAAAAATATTCACTAAATTAGATTTTTTATTAAAATTACAAAATATTTTACTTCTTTCCCGTTTCTCGCTTGTATATTGGACTGTCATAAAATAGTATCCCAGTCTACGATTGCCAAAATAAAACATTAATATGGTAACATGTTAATACAGAGCATGCCGCGGTACACCTGCCTTAATGAGAGATTTTTTCTTGCAGAGGGCGGAGTGCGGCGGGCACCGTGAAATAGATAGTGTTTTAATTCAACCATTTCAATAAAAGTCACACTAGTGTGAGCTAGCTTTCGCTAGAAACGGACGCTTCGAAACGGTTCTTGTTGAAAAATTATTATAATTCTTAATATTTTTCTATTTTCAGATTTATAATTTATCCAAGTATGGGGTGTTGAGTCAACACGTAAGTCAAGTAGTAGAAATAATTAAAAATACGAAACGACAAACCGATACAAATAAATATTTTTTAGTACATACATATAAATTCCTTTCTTATTTAGGATGGACTTCCGCGAAGTAAAGCCTGATTCTATTAGATATTTAATTCGGGACTTAAAGTCCCAAAAATTAAATCAAACAAAGAAAAATTATATCAAATGAACTAAAAAATACATTTATTATTGGCTCATACATAACAAAATTACAAAGTAACACTCAACGCATGCAATATTAAATGGGAAACACTTGGAGGGCGAGTCGAAATGAAATTAACCGTAGGCACAAAGACTTGTGCGCCTCTCTGCGGGACGCCTATTATACTGTGAGTGCGAGTTACGAACAGACAGAAATATAGGCTTTATATTATTATATTTAAGGGCCTACTATCTTTATTATACAAATAAATACACTAGTAATCGTTAGGTGTGATTTTATCAGGTCAATTTCACCCTTGACGTTGAAAGTCTGCCGTTTGTTCATTTATAAGTAGAGTAGAGTTTTTTTTCTCGTTTGGCAATAAAGTGTAAAACTCTATTTCATATATAGTGGATTAGTTGGAGAGAACTTAGTGTCATGACACTATATATTCTGCTTTTCACTTGAATTCGAGAAAGAAGGTGTAGAGTGACAGAGTGTGTCACCTTTTGTCAATTATAAACGGAATTGATAACAAATCATTCTTAATCGATTATTCTGTCACAATGCTATTGTTTTTTTTTAGTTTTACATATAAAGTTATCTTCATTTATTCTAACCCTATGCTAAAACAATTGCTGCAGCTGTAAGGTACGTGTCATTCAAAAATATGGATTGTCTGTCAATATTTTCAATTAACTGAAAAAATCATTGGTAGTTATTTTAACATATATAGCTTCCTTAGAGAAACCTATCGGAATTGCCTAATTATTTAAAATTTAGGCCATAATTAATGCAAGTATAAAATTTAGACGTATAACGTATCTAAAAATGGTTGTGACACCATAACACGGCTACGCAATAAGTAGACACATATTATTATACAAATCCTACAAATAATTACAAGAAATTATAAATCAAACTCAAAAAAATCTTAGTTGTGAGGTAAGCTGAAAAAATCTAAGATAAGAAAAAAAGTTTTAGATTTTTTCTGGCCTAGTTTTCAAACATTACTAGTGGAGTAGCGTAATCTATCGGAGACAAAAATTATTTTAATTTGGCAATTTCATAGATTATTTTATAATAATTCTTATAAATTCATTATATTTATAACATGATTAAATTTAATTAGTTATATTAATTATAAAACTTACAAAGAACTTATCACATGCGTGTATTTCTTTGATTTACAGTACCGTGTAGTTGGTTGGTGTAAGAGCACTCTATAAAGCGACCACTTGTTAACGACGTGCCCACCTGTTATATTAACGACGCAGTGTTTAATTGCTTTTACGCGACTTTACGATTTAGTTATCTTATATTCACAGCGTAATAGAGTAGTATTGGTTTGTATGAAGATCGTTAAAATCGAAATACGAGTATCGACCATAGAGCTCTACATTTTGCACACGTGTGCTTGTCTATTAAAAGAAATTATTGCCTCAATATATGAGTAAGACTATAATATTTATGTGTAAGACTTTTCCCATATTTTTATTATTTTCAAATTGTGATTTCACTCTAAAGGTAATTTTAATAATTTTAGGAAGCTTTGCAGGATTTGAACCCGCTTCTATTGGACAGTTACCGATACATGAAAATTTTATACGATTGCTAACAAAGAAAAACGTATCGATTCTAATAAAATAACGTTATAAGCCGTGACTTTAGTATTTACATACCTCTCTATTATTATATGTTTATACATATAATAATAGAGAGGAGTGTACTTATGTACATATTACTCAACAAGTAAACGACGGAGATGGAGAAAAATACTTAATTTAAGTATCTTAACATGATATAATTTAAGTATTGTGCATCTTTAGATATTTGTTAGTCTGTGGCATCTAGGAGTGACTTGAAAATAATATAAAATGTATTTATCCTTTTTACTTTCATATATAGTTAGTATTTGGCTTTCAGAGCGATAAATGTCAAAAATTAAAGCCACATAAAAGCACGGCGACATTTGTGAATTGATCGCGGCCATAACATTTTTAATGGCAGTGCGCCCGCGCAGGTTTCCCACTGTTTCATAATATTTATTTACGCAACTTCTTCATTTTATAGTTTTTCAAACATATGTAATAAAAACTTTTTGTTTCTTGTATACGAAATATTATTCCTTTTTTTGTAAGTAAATTAAAAATTTTTGCTGTGTAAATTTTTATCTTTTTTAAATCTTTCTTATAAAATAATTTTTAATCTGTCATGTAATACTAAAATAACATCTATACTATTTCTATTTTTTAAACAAAACATAACATATAAATATATATGTATTCTTAATAATAACTTATGATTGCAATAAAGCTTCAATATAACCATAAAAGCGTACAAACACATCGCCGTATGATAGAAGCCCATCAAGATAAGCATTCTCATGTTTTATAGGTTATAAAATATTTACAATGTATGACCGCCACATTAATTGTGACCCACCGCGCGTTAATTAGTGCTTTACGACGTTTAAGTTATTTTGTCGCCGATATATTTATATGCTGTCTCATTGAATACTACTTGTTAGATATCAATAAAGATCGTCTTGCCATTTTATTTGATTAAGGTAAATTATTTAAATTGAATAGTCCGTTGTATGCTCAGTTAGATAAAATTGATATTATTTTTATTAAGTTACATAAATAATGTCAGTACTGTTAGTTTCACAAGAAGCTACCGTCAACTGGAAACAAAGGATCACCAGAAAGCCTTTGATTTTCTAAATATTTTAATATATTTTTTTAGTCTTTGACTTTAATCTGTTCAATTATTCAATTACATACATAAATGATTATAGAGAATATTCATATGAATCACAAGATTTACTTACTTTTTACCAATCAGTATACAATATAGTTATTTAGTACATCAAATGCACTAAAAGGTTAATTGTCATCTTAAGATGACAAACGCACAATTAGTGAATCGTAGCGTCGTAATCATCGCACGCGCCGTCCAGCTGCGCCCACTTCCTCTGATCTTTGACTTCTACAATTGTATCCATCTGCCGTCTTGGATCGTCACCCACCTATCTATCCAATTCTGAACTCCCCTTCTATATCCACACTGTACGACAGCCAGCAAGAACAAAAGATCAAAATATACTAGCCGAGATGTCATCACCACTTTATGAATGCGTCTCTAGAAATGTCACTTCAGTATTATTTGAAGTGTGTTTTAGCTGAGGTAACTGTAAATATAACTTTGTAAGGAAATATATTACTCAATTCAATGTTGGCACGAGATTATGAATTGAAGTGGTTCGCGATCAACTAGGTGCTTCCGGTGTGTCAGCTGTTTGCATCCTTTACGATGATGTTTGTCAAAATGTGAAAGTAGTGAATGAAATGTTTACTTTTTACAACTGAAGTAAACATAAAAGTAATATTCATAATAATGCGTGCGGCGATTTTATATATATTTCTATAATTAAAATTATAAAATTTAATTAAAACTAATAAGTAAACCTACGTATCATATTGTTATTTAATTTAAAGGTGTTGCAAACAGAGAAAATTATGTGATCTAGGACACCACAAAAAATTAAACAAAAATTAATGACATAATTTTTACCACATACGATAATATATATGGAATAATCATTGTAATGAAGTGTAAGTGTACAATTTTTTTTAATTTAGCAGTATTTTTAAAATGTATGTTTTTTCAATTCTTATTATTCTTTATTTATCCTGTTTGTATATTCTAAATGTTCTTTCCTCTATTATTGGACTATAAATATGTCAAAAATAAAAGCGTTGTCAAAAAAAGTATTAAAAACTCAAAAATGTAATAAATATTATTTTAATAATGACTCACAAACAAACGAAATCAAATCGAACCAATAATGGAAAATATAAAGGAAAAACGAGAACTATAAATAACGAAGAAAGCTATATTGTTTATTCTAAACCACTTCTTCTCAGTTCAGAAGATGAAGAAAGTTTGGCCTTACACAGTGCCATGGCCAGGATGGTTATGAAAAGAAATAAAACAAGATGTTTCAGAAGATATACTCATATTGGTGAAAATATCAATTCAGTCAACAAAACTATATATCACGTAAGTCCTATTACAACATCTTACGTACCTACTAACCGAACGTCAATCCAAAGCGTACATTGGAATCCATGCATGGAAATTTGCTTGGAAGAACATCATTTCAATGATAGAGAACAAAATTTTAAATATCAAGTTGAAAAACATTATGAACCCTTTGTACAAGCCCAAAATAACGTACTAGATAATAAGGGGATTTATTCTTTCAAAGATAATATTGTAAGATACTCTGACAATAGTACCATGACATGGCCAGTGAATGATGTAGGTTGTGGAGTGTCAACTCCAATCCAGTGTATACTACCAGGTTTAAATATACAAGTAGATGAGATGATTACAAATGTAGTTGTTAACGATACATCAGTAAGTTTTGCTCCACAACTGCCTGTTTTAGAAAAACCGGGATGCGAAACAGATGTACTTCAAAAAGACACAGAATGTATAAATGATAATATAAATAATGCCACTGATCCAACCATTAATAATATAGATGGTCATCAGAACATATCAAAACTAGACTTAAAAGAAGCTGAAATGGTGCCGGAAATGATTATGTCCGCTCGTGTCGAAGTAAAAGAAATACCAAATCTTTCAACGAAAACGATTTCCACGAGTAAATTAAGTAAAGTTCCACAGAAAACAACTGAGAACAATGACTCATCTATCCCACACACTCACAAAGTCCATTCAAAGTATCACTGCGACTGCGCTTCAATGTCTCCAAATGTAAATGATTTATCTAAAAAACAGATTCCAACAGATGTTCAAAATATAATTAATTGTAAGAGAACACCTTCAATAAGACTTCCAAGGAGGGTTGTTACTTCACAAAGAAATATAAACGTATTTATTGAAAAACGAAGACGATAATACAGAAAATGTCATAATCAAGACTTACATCCTTACACTTGTGCAAATTATAAATATAATGGCAGTTGTTAAGCAAATAATTTTATAATTGAATTGCTAGTTTGAACTTTCTATTTAGTCATTTTACAGTATTCATGGGGACTTAATCCAAGGACCAAGTGTACGTACACAACTTGTAAATTAAATGAGATTTTTCCTATTTTAAATTTATTCTGCCTCCCAAAATACAATATCTGCGTAGATTTTATTTTAACAACTAGCCCCCTTTGTCCACTCTGCTATACAAATTCATAATTATCTTTATCGTAATATACCTTTGAAAATCTTTGGTAAAACTATGCAAACACTTTTGAATCGTGGAATAATCGTTGCACCACCTTTACATGCGGAATACAGTATGAAACTAAAAAAAAACGAGATATGAACTAATTGCACATTCTCAATCTGCTTTAGAACAAAATACTTAATGTGCAACATGAATTCCATATGCAAGAAGCGCGAGGGGTCAACAGCTGCGGAGAAAGCATCCTTGATTGGATAATCTCGACCCAATTGATTCTTGGACGCAGAACGACATTGTCAACATTTTAGGGACTTGTTAGGTTTTAAATATTTACAAAGGGTTAAAATTAGTTCCCGTATTTACAGAAGTAGAGAGTGATAGGACACTCTTTCTCCGCTTTCTTTCCTTTTAGTGACGTGTAGTTGTATGTAGGAACTTAACGCCGCATTAGACTGAGAAACTCATTGTACTATAAACACTTTATAAACTTTATCTAGAGTATAGTGGGTCACAGCTATAGCGTGGTGTGCGATACACTTATCAAATGTTTATGTAAATAATAAAAACTTATTCATAATTATGTAAATATTTTTTGTACCATTTTCTAGATGTGCTTATTTTTTAAGTGAAAAACGAACCTAAGTTTTTTAGTCGTCCTAAGGAATCTTTTAACGTTTTTTTTAGAAAATTAGCAGGAAAAGAAATAAGGATATAAGGCCGGCAGCGCTCTTGTTCTTGCTCTGCTGTTACTCAGGGCCGTGGGTGTCGGTGATCACTTACCATCAGGTGACCCCACCGCTCGTTTGCCTTGTCCTTCCCATAAAAAAATATTGTTTTTCCTGCTTTTCCTGCTGCTGCTGCGTATGTGAGTATAAAAAAATATGATTAAAATATCAAATAATTGTAATCTATGATTAAAATGCTATCAACATCAACATATTCTTTAAATAAAATGATATATTATTAATATATATTATAATGAAACTATAACAATATAAACTTGCATATATAAATTAACATATAGAAAGTGTTCCGAGCAACTGTCAGAGGCGGAGGGCCGCGCCGGCACGCGTCGCCTGCGCAGCAATCTGCAACTCAGTTAAGTTTGTTATTTATCTCCCTCAATGTTTTTTATTGTTTATTGAACTGACCTGGGTTCAACTCTTCTTTAAATATATTAGCATAGTATTGGGTTACTGACGAGTATGGTTTTTGTTAGTGCTGCGTGTGTAAACAACGTAAAGTTATGATCGTTGAAACGTTCAAATTTGATCCATCTAGGTGAATATTTGTATTAGTTTTCGGGAAAAGTCCAGACAAGCTAGCTGGCAATCCTACTTAGAGCGTCAGCCACCATCCCAGTCAATTTATTTGTTGCCGTGTTGGAATATCATACTTTCGCAACTTTTTATAATAGTTTGTGGTAACAAATAACTATATAAGTAAGACGTATGGTAGGGTGTCCGACGTTGATTTCCTCCACTGTCTTAAATTTAGACAGAAAGCTGTATATGGAGTGTCTGACTCTACGTGATAACGTAGTGTCAGACCCAGTGTAACCTATTAATACTTTCCTGCTTGCGTGGGAGTATTAAGTGTTTCAAAAAAAAATGTTTTGGGTACGTGGATAGAATGATTGATGAAAGAATGGAAAAATATATTTGAAGCTAAACTGAGCGTCAAGAGAGATCACGGGATTAGGGGGGAAAGATCATGCTGTTAACGTGACCTTCCTTCAGCATCGAAGAGTATATATCAAGAGGTTAATGACAGTGGACCTGGAGAAAGAGATGCACAGAGACCGCAGCGTTTGGCGCTTCAATCTCTGTGACTACCCTTCTAATATAATAGCAATAGGATTAAGCGTACAACGTATGTGAAAAATTAACGTTTAATTGTCTCACTTGCAGTCGTTAAGACCTCAAGTCAAATATATTCATTATATAAAAACTTAACACGTTAATTATAAAAAGTTCCAACCATATTACTACGAGCAATTTAAATAAAAGCCACTTAATAAGCCAATAACATTAAAAGGCCGTTAGGAACTCTACAATTATAACAATATTAATAACAAGTAGTACAATGGCGTCAAACTGAATTAAAGAAGGTAGGTGTAAGGTGATCTAATAAAGATACGTCACAGCTATCACTCATCTTGCCGTATCAGTTTCCCCGATCGCGAGCTTTTTGTGTGTCCGTTGTAGTCATTTAAAATTTTATGGGGTGCACCTAATTTTATGAGGGAGTGGAATTATTTTTACGACTGTCACAACTGATCGTGATCATCGTTATAATTTTATGGCGGCGATATCTTTACTACTTTGAAATTTAAAGTGATTTTTAAAATGTTATAACTCTATTATATTTATGTGTGTATGTACGTTGTATATGTATATTGTATATATAAGGCATAAATAAGGTGTGTGTGTGAGTTATCGTGGTGTAATTGTTATTTTTTTTGTTTTTTAGTTCATTTTAGGGAATAATTTATTGTTATAGTAGGTATCCTCCGTCAGGTGATCACTCTGTCTATCTTATTACCTCATATGTTTTACTAATCAATAAGTTTTCAATTAAATACTATATCTCCACATATCTAGGTAATTCAAAAGTAAAATAGCTATGCAGTTATTAATAAGCGAATGACACAGTACACTGTACAAGTACATCTAAACAATATCATGCACACCCTAGGGTAAGGGCACATATCGTTGGCCGGGCACGAGCGCTCACAATCGATCATTCTCACCCACAGATGGACAGAATTATATTATGTTTATATTAATATTTGGGTCTTTGTTCATGTAATTATAGATAAAATTAATAGAAATGTAGCTTTAGTTTTTAATATCTAAAAATTTTTGTATTGTCGCTTCATAGCACCTTATTGTTGCAGCGTAATGATTGAATTTGATTTTTTTAGTTATTTCCCTATTTCAAGCTATTTCTCTTATTAAGCATGGCAGACTAAAATATACACTGTATGTGACTGAGGAGAAACTTTGTGCCAATAATATTTTAAATTAATAAATAATAGAGACATTTTAATAAATATTCAGTTAGCAGATTAGGTGGACCTATTGTTAACAATGTTAAAAATCTAATAATTATTGTCGTAAAAATAATTGTATCATTCTGCGCTTTAGGAAACAAATTACGCTGCATTAATAAAAAATAGAAAATATACCTACAGAACTCTAATATACATATAGTACTAGTGTAGTAGGTATATGTGTTTATCATATATTATGATAGATTTTTATTTCCGACGAGAACCGAACTCCTAGTCTCAGATAGTTCAATTAAAATTATCAGTAGGTAGTAAGGGTCACGAGGCGAAGGGGTCACCACTAGTAATTATAATTAAGGCTACTTTACAATGAAGC
Organism: Dione vanillae; assembly: GCA_037178615.1. Taxonomy (NCBI): domain Eukaryota; kingdom Metazoa; phylum Arthropoda; class Insecta; order Lepidoptera; family Nymphalidae; genus Dione; species Dione vanillae. Next base: position 894,388 of record JAZFAU010000036.1, on the reverse strand, counting down.
GCACGCCCACGCTTCCGCCGCCTAAATTAACTTATTACGATAACGTTTTGTTTCTTTTGATTGTTATGGCTTATGCCGTGTTGTAAAATATTTGTAACTATAAAAACTAAATGTATCATTTAGGATTAAAAGGAAAATTAGTTTGTGAAAAAAATTCTAAGAAATATGGTAATTGCTAATAATGTTTATAATATAAGCCTTTCAAAAATACGAAATTTTCATAACGCGCTTTAATTCGCAGCATAGCAGGGTAGGCAGAGGAAACCGCAGGAACAATGGGGACCTAGTGTTAAGACACTCCTGTTCCCGTTCCCTGTTTTCTGCCTTTTTCCAGGCATTGCGTATTGAGTAGCGCTTAACTTAACGCCGCGCTTTACTTGCCAGAGCGAAGAAAATGGAAATGGAGAAATTTTCTCCGAGTGAGTAATTCTCACTCCAAACACCGACAAGCTTTCACGTTTACACACTACGTCTATTTGCTAATTTAGCAAAGCCTTTCTTAACATTTCCACGCACCTCTATCTATCTTTTGCAGCTGTGGTCTATGTTCCACCCCCAATTTTCTATAAGAGCATCCGCGTTTTCTACACTTTTAATCCAAAACGAATGCATATTGCTATTCACCCCTAACTCGCCCCCTACTGTGTCCAGATTGGAGTTTCTTCGCCTTGTCATAATAGTATCACCTTGATAGTATGGATGGTTGTAAGTTCGCCTTAACTGTTTAGTAACAGAATTTTAAGCTTGATTTTGTCTTACTTAAGTGGAGAAACGACAATAATTAATTTCCTAAGCTTGGACCAACTAATAGCGCACTTTACGGGTGATATCACACTGCGCCATGAGAGACGGTACATTTTAATACATAAAAATTTTAGGCTTTTGGGCAACATACTGTAGCTTCATTTTTTTTCAGGTCCATCACAGATAATCTAATGTTTCTTTATTCTTGACTTTTTCAAAGATATATATATAGTTATTTTTTATTTTTTATTTAACAACTTTACCCCATGTGTATATCCGTCACATCCACGTAACAGATAAAAAACATCTGACAAAACTCAATTATAAACTAGCTGAAAAACTTACTCTTCAATTTCCATCAGATTTCAACATATTGTATATTGAATAGTGGAGGTTCTATCAGACCTGTTGTCTGTTTCCCTTGCAATATTTACCTCCAGAGCAGTTGTAGGATTCAGTAAGAGCCTCATTACATTGGGCGCTACTTCAATAAATCTGTTATTATATATAGTCGGTAATTATCAAACGACGTCAAAACTGACGGACCAGTCTTTGAGAGGCCGCGACAGATGCTGACAACCGTTTCTTTGTTATACAGTCGATTAATAAATATTGCTGTAAATTAGGCTTAAATTGAATGAATAGTATTACAACTTCAAAAAAGCCGGGAGCCGAGTGTCTTTGTTTACCACGACTCCCCCTGCCTACTCTACTATAAGCGGGATAAAGCGTGATGCTAAAAATAATAAGTTTTGTATATTGAATCATTGACGTATTTCAGGTTAAATGTTTGGAAAAGGTGTAAACTTTACTTCTTGTGAATCGTCCATGTACTCTAGTTAACACAATAATACATAAAGGATATATATATTTTTTAATCTCTTCGTATTACAGATGAACATTAAAATTTTTCTCATTATATAGCTTTATTATGGTGTTTTTTTAATAATTTACTTACTTTATCTTTTATTGAAAAGAGAAATGTAATAACACAAGTAAAAAATTACAATGTGCCTCATTTTTAGTTTGAGGAGATTTAACAATATTTTGTTAAAACTTCTGCGTTTCTACTGACAAAGACAAATCTTATATATATATATATATATATATATATATATATATATATATATATATATATATATATATATATATATATATATATATATATGTATATATATATATATATATATATATATATATAAAAATGTTAGTAACAACTGCATTGCAACGTCAACTCTTGCCGTCTGAGCAATCAATCTCCACAGTCTGTCAGCATAGTATCGTGAGCGTCTGTTAAACAAACAACTGTGTATGTCCTTTTGTACAATGTACGGGCCCGGCTCATACAGATTTATTGAATGGGAAGTTGTAATATTAGGAAAAGTTCTATAATTTATTCCAGTTAAATATGTTAGTTAAGTATAACTTATTTGAGCAAGTTTGTAAATGTTGGCAAAATTGAATATGAATATATACATTAATATTCAATTTTGCTAACATTTACAAACATGCTTTATCCTGCACATGGCAGGCAAATCGAACCAAGAGTGGGACCCTAGTGACACTCTATTTCACGCTAGCTTAGTTGCCAGAGTGAAGAAAATAGAAATGAAAAAATCCATCTTCACCGAGTGGGAATCGAACTCACAAACCATCGCTTTTATAGGCAGACGCTACGCCTCCGCGCCACTATGGTACACGAAAATTAATATTTTATAAAATATGCATAAAGATATGGATAATGAGTGTGAATATTGTCGTGATAGTTTTAGGTGAAACCTTTACTTGGGACAGTGGATTTTTCATCTAACCTCATTGACAAGACAATGGTTAACTTAAAGCCCAATGTCTTGAATTTCATCTGAAAGTGATGAAAGAATTTTTTATCATTGTTCACTACAATATTCCTTCTGTTTTTTTTTTATCTACATGCGTGATAAAGCTATAATAATTGGATTACGAGTATATAAAAACTTAAGGATTCTGTTGCTGTTATGCAAATAGATCCTGGAATAGGTAATCTGCTTGAAAGAGAGAAGGAGAGTTTAGTCGTTGGTGGATGCTATAAGAAATTTGTTTAATAATTGTTTAAATAATTAAAAAAACTTTATTTTGTAAAGTAAGTTAAGTTTGGCTAGTAAGATTCTTGGAATAGATATAAATGCTTAGACTTCCTTTGTAAAACAAAAATACGAGTACAAAATGGGTCAACATTTGCGACAGTTACTGTAATATTCTTTATGGAAAAAAAAAATCAATAAGATACGAAGTCTTTATATAATATCTTTCTATCTGATATCTTAATTCGCTGATACGATCTAAAAAATATACACGTTTATGCAATTTTCAGCTCAAAGCGGCCAGTCTGCTCGAACGGGCGTGTCTGTGCGGCGCGCCACACGAGCGTCACACCGCGTTAGTGTCACCACACATTATCTATACCAAAAAATGCCTAAACATTTTGATGTCTTTTTCATTTTGTCCTCATCCCGTCTCGACCCCGCACCATCTGTCACACAATTGGTTTTGCCGCTTACGATCAAGACGCCGCTGCCTTTGATCGCGCCGCCCTGGCTCGCCCAAAATAATTAAATATCGACTCTATATTACAAAATTAAGGTTGATATTTGATTTTAAATTATATATCGAAGGCATTTAATATCTTTATTAATGTGGCCAAGCTCCGATGATCGATGATAACTAATTATTAGAAACATTTCGTTGACCGTGCGATCCCTTCACAGTGTACCGTGCGCCATTCCAAACTCTATCTCGTCGTAATAGAGTCGTCGCCACAGATCCGAGATTAGCGAAAGATAATCGTCAGTTATTGTATTTGGTTATCGTTGAAATGGTTACCTGTCGCAGACCTAACAAAGATTAGACAGGATTTTTAAGGCTCTTTTTTTAAGCTTTTTTACCCTTTGTTTGTGGAACTCGAGAGCTTTTTGGATACTTGCGCTAATCATCTTGAAATGGCTTAGATTAAGCGTGCCTTTGGTTGGTTTCAAAACAAATATGGAATTTTAATAAGTTTCTTTATGTTAGAGATTTGTAAACAGTTAAGTAACTTAAAGCGATCCTGCTTATGCGCTTATTTTATTTGGAATATTACTCCTTATTCAACATTTCGTGCGTATTTTAAGTTTTTAGGAATAAAGAGTGTTCAGACATACACAATGCAAACAAATACCGCAAACAAAACAAATTAAAATTTGTTTATTGTTTATTCTTGACTTGACTAAAATATGAAGTAATATTTTTTTTAAAATATATAATAAATTTTCAATAGAAACAACATAGTATTTTTTTATAACAAAATTTTGATGTATGTGTATATATTTATATAATAATAACAAGCTGCGGAGAGTGATATATGTGAGTGTGGACTACACCTACTTTAAATACAGATTCTATGTTCCTCAATTTGCTTACTACTGACTGTTAGAATTATGACAGTAAATTCTATTTCTTGGAACTTTTTATTAATTTTCTTTATACAAAATGGTAAGATATTTTTTTTTTTTTTTTTTTTTTTTTTTTTTTTAGCTTCACGCTTTATCCCGCACATGGCAGGGTAGGCAGAGGGAACTGCAGGAACCATAAGAACCTAGTGTCCAGACACTCCGTTACTTAGTCCCTGCTTACTCCGTCCCCACTTTCCGCCGTTTTCGAGGCATTGCGTGTTTAGTGGCGGATCTCAACGCCGTGCTTTGCCTAGTTTGCCAGCGCGAAGAAAATGGAAATAGAAAAATCTATCTTCTCCGACTGGGGATCGCACCCAGAAACCGTCGCGTTACAGGCAGACGTTACGCCTCTGCGCCACGACGGTCCTCAATGGTAAGATATTGTAAATATTTAAAAAGTTGGGTTTCATTATACGTTTTTAATTATTCTGGCGTAGGCTTTATTATCTCCCGAGTTATAGTAAGCGACTTATATTACTTATCGCTTTAGTTACACATAAAATAGTGTAGCGTTGCAGAAAATAAATAATGAGTCTCTTGCTTTTTTTCAATTTTCATATATTGTAAATATAATCCGTCGTGGCGCAGAGGCGCAACGTCTGCCTGTAACACGACGGTTTCTGGGTTCGATCCCCAGTCGGAGAAGATGGATTTTTCTATTTCCATTTTCTTCGCTCTGGCAAACTAGACAAAGCGCGGCGTTGAGTTCCGCCACTCAACACGCAAAGCCTCCAAAAAGGCGGAAAGTGGGGACGGAGAAAGCAGGGACTAAGCAACGGAGTGTCTTAACACTAGGTTCTTAAGGTTCCTGCAGTTCCCTGTCTACCCTGCCATGTGCGGGATAAAGCGTGAAGCTAAAAAAAAAAAATATATAATCTAATTTAGACTAGGACATTTTTTTTCATATTACCTACTCTGATAAACAAAAAACAAACAGATAACAAATAAGTAGTTACAGATTTTATATATATATATATATATATATATATATATATATATATATATATATATATATATATATATATATATATATATATATATATATATATATATATATATATATATATATATATATATATATATATATATATACATATATATATATATATATATATATATATATATATATATATATATATATATATATATATATATATATATATATATATATATATATATATATATATATATATATATATATATATATATATATATATATATATATATATATATATATATATATATATATATATATATATATATATATATATATATATATATATATATATATATATATATATATATATATATATATATATATATATATATATATATATATATATATATATATATATATGTATCATGAGCGTAACAATTCGATGCTACATCCGAAAGTGCTGTAAGACCACTATCTCAGCAATCGGACCCTAATTGCAAAACAATGCACTGATCTTAATGGACTGTCTTTGTTTATTTTGCAGATAAACCAAGCGAGATGTCAAACGATTGCTTAAGTTCGTTTAATTTAGTTTTCCTATCAGTATATCGGTTTGTCGACTTATCAGTACATCAATATAATTATTATAGTGTATTAGACCGTGAAATCGTAAAGAAAGTGGTCTAAATTTAGAAAAATATGAATTAAAAATTAATCTAAAATAGCATATTAATGTATGCATATTGTTAATCGACTTTGAAAAGGTTTTATGTTGCATCTCTATTTTTTTATATTTCTCAATTTAAAGTGACTGAGAAATCAGTCACTTTAAACTGATTTTATTAATATTTTTTTACTTGTTTTTGACTCGAAAATTTCATTGATCGGATTTTCATTATGACAGGACCAATGATGAAATCTCAAGAAATCGAAGAAAACCTTAACGATTTATAGGCTCGTACGCGATTTCTTACAAAAACATATATAAGAACATACTTGCCGATTACTATTTCGGAAATTTAAAAAAAGATTTGTTGTACATAAGCGCTATTATAGTGATATCTATACACAATTATAATTGGATTTTCATTTTTGTCACATTTGCGATGTGATCTCATATAAACTTTATATATAATTAATTTAATACATATAAAACAGAAAATCATTTTTTTTAACTTAATTTTCTATTTTGTACAAGATCATAAGTAAAATAAAAGCTGTCATAATATTGGTATAGGAATAACTATTCGAGAAGGCCTATGTTAAAGAGAACAAATATGAAGAAATTGTAAAGAAGTAGAAAGTAAAATTCCTTTATTTTTGAATTCATTACCAACCAACATTGATAGATAACTAATGTGTGCGCCAAACAAAAGCTAAAAAAAATAAATTATATAAAATCCGCCTTTTGATATTTTGCATGTTGAGTGACAGAAATCAATGCCGCGCTTGCCTAGTTCCCAGACAAAATGGAAATAAAATCCTCTTTTCTGAGTAAGATTCGAATCCAAAAGCCACATTTACAGGCAAACTCTACGCCGCTGCACTACGACGGTTCTCGTTTTATTTTTTGTCAAAAGGAAATTAAATAAAATTTTATTCACAAATAAATGGAAATAGCAACAAAAAAAAGGTTTTTAACTGTGTAATATTTGAGAATTCAACATTCACAAAATATTTTCAGTTTTTTGAAACTTAAGTGAACTACATGACATTTCCTTCATCCATGTCTTCAGCACATAAGACGGTAATAAAAAGAAATTATATTACTAAAATAAATAAACATTATTTATATACACTAATAAGATTCGAACTCACGACTAATACTGTACTGAACTTTATTGCACTGTAATGGACCGTACTGTACTGTGTTGTACTACAAATACTGTTTCATTGTATACATATTTAGCTTTCTTGGTTAAGGCTAAATCATAACTATAATATTACTAATGATATAACATAAATAAACATAATTAAAACGGAACATTGTACTGTGCCTTATTAAGTGACCTGCGAGAGCAAAAGTGGCGTATAGAGTTACCTACTTGACACCTACTCGCGCGAAATCTTAACCCCGCGAAACCCGACGCTGTTAACAACAAAGAGCTTTTCAGAGCTTTTTAAAGATATGTATGTATGTATTAGCTTACATTTGTTTTAACTTGGTAAATTAATTGATGTCTTTTCGAGCTTTATTTAGTTTAGGCGTTGGTTGTGAAAGCAACAAATACGGATGGCATCAAGACAGGTCTAAATTATTGTATTTGTTTATATATTTACATTTACATCATTTTATTAATTTTTATATTTATTTTTTTAGCTTCACGCTTTATCCCACACATGACAGGGTAGGCAGAGGGAACTTCAGGAAATATAAGAACTCAACGCCGCGCTTTGCCTAGTTTCGAGAGCGATGAAAATGGAAATAGAAAAATCCATCTTCACCGAGTGGGAATCGAACAATTTTTCTATTATATGTATATAACTGAAAATTGAATAATTTAATAATAATTATTATTATATAACGATTCCTAATTTTCAAATTAGTTGGAGTTCATTAAAGTTAGATTTTCAATTTCATAATGCAACTTTCAAGAAAGCAAGAAATAAGGGAACTTTATTTATTTATTTATTCAGAATTTTGTGTATGTAAATATATATGTAACTTTTTGCATCGCTCTACTCTCCAATTTGCCTGTGAGATATAGCTTTTAGTGATAAATTTTGATATATATTGCTACGCTGCTTTAATCTACTTGTGAATTAAAGTATGATAAATAAAGTAAATGAATAAATAAATAAATTAACCTACATTCATAAAAATAATTTCAAAGACTTACTTAGCACCTTCAAGCGCGAAATTTTAACCGCGCGGCGTAATTTGACGCCGAATGGTACAAAGCCTCTTTACATTTGGAAATGTGTGTATTAGCTTACATTTGTTTTGAGTGTCTGACGACTGGAGGACTTATTGTTTTATTGTTTTTGAGTTCAGTGTGTATGATTAGTGTTTACATTCAATTAGGGGTTCGTAGTATTTCGCTATATATGTAATTTATACACATATATTTTTAATTTTAAATTTCATCACATATAACAAGTGTCAAGATGGGTGTTTTTCCGTCTTTTACCTGATCTCGAGACTATTATATATTCGCAATACACGAATTGATCAATTAGTTTATAAATACTTCATTATTTCTATCTATAAATATGCAAAAGATTTAATTATAAGTTTTTAAAAGTACTGAGAAACTTCAAAAGTCATAGTAAACCTACATTTGGTAAATAAATAACAGGAAGCATCGGTATCTCTTAAAAAAATTATTGAGAACAAATTTAAAAAAAATAAATAAATAAATATATATATATATATATATATATATATATATATATATATATATATATATATATATATATATATATATATATATATATATATATATATATATATATATATATATATATATATATATATATATATATATATATATATATATATATATATATATATATATATATATAAATATATATATATATATATATATATATATATATATATATATATATATATATATATATATATATATATATATATATATATATATATATACCAATAGTATCACCTTATAAATGTAAAGAAATATAGAAAAATGGGCTTTTAATGTAAGCTCCCATACATATTTTATGCCGAAAATACAAAGCTGCTTTACGTCATATATGATTTTTTATTTTTTACTCTAAAGTGACTTATGTAGTATGAAATAATGCCATTTGTACGCGATGCACTCGAAAGAGGAACAAAGCGCAAATCACTGTCTATTATCAAAAAGGTTGCGAAAGATCCATATCACCTTACTTAGGTTTAAAATGTCAAACAAGCCGATGCTTTACAAGTTTACGCATTTGCGAATCTGTGAGAAACAGCAACAGGTGGGAACGGGTGAAATAGATAAAAAATATTTTATATAACAGATAAAAGATGTTTCTAAGCAAAAAGTAACGAATACGTTGCCCAACACTCCTATTAGCGGTTATGCGGGCGATATAGAGTTTCGCAAAAAGAAACTATCAATCACAATTCTGTATCGCCAACAAGATAATCGAGTTTTGCCTCCATTAATCAAAAACGTATAGATTCCCATACGTCCATAGACTATTTATTTTTTAATAATATGACAGGTAAAATGCTCGGCATTTAGTGTTCGGCGTTATCTTTTTTTTTCTAAGCAAGCTGGTTTTGGGACTCGATCCAAACGTGTACAGCTTTTTTGCTTGAGATATAAGATTTAAATTCGATTGTCTGTGGCGAGTTGGTAAAAATTATAAAATTGTTTTCTAATATCTTTTGTGGCGGCATGACTCAATTAGAGAGGCGGCGTGTTCTGATGCATCTCGAGTCGATCCGGAGCCCGATTTATTAATTAATCGATATACAAACAACGGCCGTCATCATTCCGATAATGTTTGAGATAGATCAGGCACCGGCAGATACGTTTTGAAAGTTCTGAACCTATTAAATGTTACGTTGACTGCTTTTTTGGTTGCAATTGAGGAGAGGTTAATGACTGTCCATATATTTTTCGATGTAAATTGTAAACAAATCTAACGGAAGCGTCTGAATGTAACAGTAAAATTGAATGTAACAGGCTTGGTTCACATAAAATTGAATAAAATTGATATGGCTTGGTAAAGTATTGGTATCTTGTTTTAAATGACGATCACCACTGTTCTATGTACATAATTATTATATATTCGTATAGTTGTAGTTAATAGTTATTTAACTCTATGAAGTTTTTAATAAATAACCTTTAAAAATATATGAGTTTACTAAACTTAATATATCTTAAATGAGGTCGAGGTACATTACCAATTTAAACGTTGCAACAAATCGGTTACAAAGAAGTACAACTATATGTAGATACATATACATATATACATATATTGCACATACTTACTATATGCACTTGTACAAGTTTAAAGTTACGCGGTTTCCCATTCCGACCGATATTATGTATACAAAGATCGAATTTAAATTTAGCAAAGTCCTTTCAAAGTCAGTTCTTTGATTATATATTTTTATTGAAAATATGACTGTATATGATATGAATTCCAAAAATTTTGCAACTGGATGCATTAAAAATTCAAAAAACATTATAGAGGATTATATATATTTTTGGAGTTTTTATTATTTTTAAAGTGCTTATCTATATTTACAGATAAAGAAAATATCTAAAGAAAATATTTAATTTACTTTAGGTAAGTTGTGTGGACTAGTTTCATTTTAACTGATAACCTTGGAATATCATATATATATGAAAAAAAAAAATGACAAAAAAATGAGATGCAATAGAGAACTTAGTGGCTTACAATTAGATTATATCTCCTCACATTGCAAAAGCTGGGAAATGGAATAAAAAAGCTTAAAGTTTAACCCGTTACATACTCATCGGTGCGTATTTAACCAACACTCAATTTAAAAGCTTGTAAAGAAGACTTTCAACAAAGAAATGTTAACAAAATAGGCTTAAGAAAGCCATTTTCATTTAAAAAATTTTAAAGAGCATTAAGTGGTGTTATATTTAAGTTTTTCATAAAATCCTTTAAATCAGCTCCTTTGTAAGATGTTAAATAGTGCGTGATAATCGCACTGGCATATGGTGCTGGGGTTAAATGTTCCAGAATGTAATGAAGTGAGCTTTCGTGAATGAGTCTTGGCTCTAAAATATTTATCAGTTCGTTTAAAACATATTTTAAAAAATTAGCTAATTATTTTACATACAACTTCATTTTTTTTATGTCTTCACGTTTTATCCTGCACGTGGCAGGGTAGGCAGAGGGAACCGCAGGAACCATAAGAACTTAGTATTAAGACACTCCGTTGCTTAGTTGCCCAGCAATCTGAAGTATCTTTTTGAGTATTATCACTCTACTCTTTTTTATTATATACATACATACAAACGTATCATTACTAAATTTTGGATTTAAAACACCCCTTAAAAACCTTTTAATTCTTAATACAGAACAAAAGCAATTGTAATATATTAATTATTTAATATTTTCTCATTAAATCGATTCACATGCAAAAAGTCCATAGAAGGAGATGCATGTTCCCAATAATGAGTATAGAGCGCGGCCGAGACATTCAACTCAAGTTCGTCCGCACGACTGACTTTACATTTATTAATATCTTATATCATAATATGAATTGCGCTAATCTTTATAACTTGAGCATAAGATGCAGAATCATTTGGTCCATGATCTCCGATCGGAGGCTGCAGATGTGTTACTCTTTTGTTGTTAATTTGCGTTTTCCGGTTTAGTGGGCGCGTCGAGAGGTATTACGGTATGAAGTGCGCGAGACGGCAAGGGGTTGCCTTTTATTAGATTACGCTAAGTTGCTATTAAATAATGCTTGTGATTATTTTAGCGACGTTGGTTCGAGTCTATATACACGTTACCTTATATGTGAGCTTTATATTTAAGGGTGTAATGTGTAGTAGGAGCTTATTGTTATATCTTCACGCTTTATACCGCGTATAAAATAGTAAGTATAGGGAAGTGCAGGATGGGAACCTTGTGTTGTGGTGACTCACTGTTCTTTGCTTTCTACATTTTTTGAGGCATTGAGTGTTGAGCGGCGGACTTAACGCCGCGTTTGCCAGAGTGAAGAAATTGGTAATGGGAATTGAACACACAAGCCGTCGCATTTGCTGGCAGATACTACGCCTCTGCGCCGCGACGGCCCTCCTTTTTTTAATAAAAGACCAATACCAGTTGTTTAAGCGTTTTGAGCCGTAAATAAATTTACAGGTACAAAGTCAGTTAATTAAAGGTGTAGCCTCATAAGAATTGAATACTTCGCATAGATGTCGATAGCAGTTATGTATATACATACCCACATGTCTTAGCAAACAGTATTAGATAAATAGCTAAAGGGAAGTAAAGGGTCAATCTTACACTTATGACTTATTATCTATCTACCACAAACATACGAGTACATACGTGAATGATGAATAAAGAAAAAATAAATTTGTAATACAAATCGAGATATTACGTGTAGAGTACAACGAGTAGGATAGTCAGAGGAGGTTATACTATTCAAATCCTGTTAACTGTGAGTTCTCACAGTTCTCTTAACGGTGAGTTCTCACAGTTCCTGCGGTTCCCTCTGCCTACCCTGCCATAGGCAGGATAAGGTGTGAAGCTAATTAATATTTATTTTTTTTATATTTTAGTTTCCTAGTACACAAATCATTTAAATATATAAGTATTCTGAAGATGTTATTATCAAATATATTGTTCTCCATAGACCTGTTTTAATCTAATTAATCTTGCTACATCACAAAAACATAAAAAAGAGCATATTTTCTCAATACATACTCGTAACATCCAAAAGGTCAGATCGTACTCTGACGACAATGCGACGGACACAAAGCGCACATTAGCGCGCTATCCGATGACAACGACGCCTAATGTATCACAAAAAACTGAGTAATAGACTCGATCTATACCATACAGTGCTTTCTGACAAATTTTCACACAATACCTCACAGAATGATATAAGGGTTAAACGGATGAATCTCTACAAAAATATAAATACAGCTAAAAAAGCTACGATAGAGCTTTTTTTATGAAAGTTCATCTTTATTACAATACAGTAAGGTTCTAAAGTAGTCTCTATGAAGCTTTCATGGTAAAAAAAATTGGTGCTTGATAGTAAACGTGTATAGAAGGCGGTACTTTTGATGGCGTGTCGGATATCTCAATCGAAGCCTTTACCGCCTTTACCGCGCCGCTATGTATTCTATAGTAAAATCTTTATATTGAATTTGCAATACAATTTAAGCTATCATATTGAAGAGATTATATTTCGTTAGTTAAAAAGATATGATTTTTTATGTAACACTAGTTGTAGTTTTTAGACATTGCCTGCGTTTGGATGAGGTGAATTAGACTTAGAATTGTAAAAAAATATCTATGTCGTATAATCAAGTATTAATTGCATCAAAAATATAACTGTTATTATTAAGTTACCATTAGACCTGTACAGGCTTATATAATATATACTTGCTTTAATGTTATGAATCTATTGAACTTGCTTATTTTACCGTCTCTTTAGAGAAAATCTTTAGGCTAATCTCTTTAACCTGTACCTGTAACCTGTTTCTACCTTTGTTTTCTGTATGCATTATTCTTAACACTATAACATCATTAAATGTTTAATATACCCCACAAAAACATAAGTAGTGTGATAAAAAATTCTGCGCACCTATACAGCCAGCATTTTTGGTTATCGAGTTTCTTGATATTTTTACGATTCGACATTTTTATAATTTGGTTTACTTACTGCTCTTACAGGTGTATTTCTATTATCAAAAAATAGACCATTCTAGACAAGGCCATTAAGTTAAAACTTTTTATTCATGCACTTTAAAAATCATATTTTTATAATAGAAAATATTAGAGGCCCGTCGTGACGCAGAGGCGTAAGCGTCTTCCTGTAAACGCGACGGTTTCTGGATTCGATTCCCACTCGAGGAAGATGGGTTTTTCTATTTCCATTTTCTTCGCTCTGGCAACTAGGCAAAGCGTGGCATTGAGTTCCGCCACTCAACTTGCAATGCCTCGAAAAAGGCGGAAAGCGGGGACGGAAAAAAACAGGGACTAAGCAACAGAGTGTCTTAACACTAGGTTCGTATGGTTCCTGCAGTTCCCTCTGCCTACCCTGCCATGTACGGGATAAAGCGTGAAGCTATAAAAAAAAGAAAGAAAATATTATAAAAACGAAACAACCTTGTTTAAAGAAAAACATATAGAAGCTAATTTTAAATGAATAGTTAAATTCAACTTCAATTTACTAATCAAAGTTTGATTTGGCACAAATCAGCGACGCCTTGTTTGCATACAAACACCAATCAAGTTGTATTGACGTATGAAACAATTTGGAAACGCGTAGAGGGCAAGCCGCGGTCGCGAGACCGTTAGTTGAGACTATGCCGTAAGTAATAATGTAGTATCAACCTAACTACATGTATAGAGAGAATAGAGAAGGAAAAAGAAAATAGAGAACGGACACTACTAGTATTTTTTTTTTTGTTTTGAAAGGATGTGTGTATGTTTATGAAGTTCATGAAATTACTTAAGATTTATGAAAATATAAATATGACTAGTAAGCTAGGTCAGACGATGTCCTGACTGGATACACTATTTGTGTTTGTAAGGTAGATTTGACATTTAAAAAGTGACATTGTGCTGCAGGTTGCCTTATTACGTAAGGATTCTTATTCAGTATTCATGACCGAGGAAAACAGAATATTTGGTCACTGTTTACCCTCCTCCGGAAACCGGTGATAAGATAATATTATATCAATGTAATATTAGTTATAAAAGGTTACTATACGCAATACTGTGTATTGTATACGATATAACTTTACTACTATACGTGAAAACATTTATATATCAAAAATTTTTTTATTTCAAAATTATTTCCACAGATTATAATCTGGGCTCGATAGAATATGTTTATGTGATACAAGTATAAAATATACAACAATTTAATGTAAAATTTTATTATTAAGACACCATAACATATGTACCTATATTGTTATATATATCAACACCTATTTACAAAGCTCTGTCACATACCCAGGATATTTGTACACAAATAAGGTATTCAAGCGTCACATGGCCACATTAGTCACGGCGAGGATAAATCAGACAATTTAAAGCGGACTATTAAATCGTATTTATACAAAGAAACTCAACATCCGCATTATTTATACAATAAACGGACCAATAAAAGGACACGAATTATTTACATACAAAATTTCTATGTAGACTCTATGTAGAGTGGTGTAAGGTTTGTAATATGATTTTGAGGGCTCGAGGGTTTTTATCATGAGTGTTACCCCTTTCATAGCTCATCCTTGATTTACTGCGAGCAATTATTGTGCGGCGGAGCCGTGACTAAAAAACATGTGCTAGATGTGTTTAGACATGCACCATGCATGCACCATGCATGCACCATGCATGTATGCGAGTATGGGGAGACGAAACGACACTTGGTAATTCTTAATCATGTGAGGATAATCGATATTTGTGACTCTACACTTGCCGGTATGTTACGGTTCGAGACGTCATGATGACTTTATTATAATAATTGCTTGACGAATCGGCCTTATTATTGTATTATAGAAGAACCTTTCAAGTTATAAATCGTTGATAAGGTTCTAGATTAGGAGTATTTTTTTCAAAATTTACTTCAAAATAGTTAATATTAATTTGTCGCAGAAGTCAAATGAGATACAACATTGATTAGATGTATCTATAATGAATAGTAGGTTAATATTTTATTATATGTAGGCACAAATACATATGAGGACTGTCGTAATGCAGAGGTGCTGCGCCTGTAAACGCGACGGTTTGTGGTTCGATTCCAGCCATTCCAATCATGAGTAGGTTCCTACAGTTTCTGCAGTTCTCTTTGCCTATTCTGCTATATGCAGATTAAGCGTGAAGCTAAAAAAACACATATTGAAGTAATATTTGTATAGCGAGAAAATCTTCAACTGCTCTTATTATAATAACTTCTAAATTTACTTCAATAAGTGTTATTTATATAAATGAATATAAATCCTTATAAATTAAATATATTGACAGAACATACAAGACATTACAGATTTACGTTTTTTCCATGCTTTAATAAGAATAATATCTATCTTAGTATCCAATCGAAAAGTCTACACACTAAATCTAGAAACGGAAAGAGGAGAACGGAGTGTCTTAATTCAACTGCGTAATCACTAAAGAAGATATAATATACTATATTTTACCAACAGCCCACTGTTTTAGTGTAACAGAACAATATTAACCATTTAAGCCTTGGTCGATTATCCCTCGTACGTGACGCCCACGCGACGTTTATATCGTTTGTGTTAGTGTTTGTTGCGACAATAGCCTGTTGGGTTGCGTCACTGCGGCCTGACGCGCCTGTTGTCACATTCCTTAATGTGTCAGACTGGGACTGTCAAAGTTTTAAGGGAAATCAGATCCATAAATATTTAGTCAAATAATATATTATCTTTTTTATTAATATGGAGTTAAGTTAGGACACTATTTTCTCCTCTTTCCGTCCGGTTTCTAGATTTTGTGTGAACACTTGTTAGTTGGATACAAAGGTAGACGTTATTTGGATTCTTACCGAAGCAGGGAAAAAACATAATTGAAATCAATTATGTCTTATATACTGTCAATATCCAAAATGTATTCTTCACAATGTTTGAATTTTCATGACCACAACTTAAGTTGATTTTGGCTATGCTCATTTCAATCTGAAACAAATTGAATATTTAATACTACAAATTGAATTTTAAAAGTATTCTAATGATAAAACGTTTTATCGCACACATGGCAGGGTAGGCAGAGGAAACTGCAGGAAAAATAGAAAACTAGTGTTAAGACAATCCGTACCCTATTTTATTTGGTATTTATTTAAATTAAACTTTCATATTTGTCAAGAAAGTTTCTTTTTTTATGTTACTTATTTGTTTCAGTTAAATTTAAATTTAAATTTTAAGAAGTATATAAAAAATAATATTATTAGTATTACACGATCCTATCATACACTTATTCTGTACCATCATATATTACAAAACCTTGACCAAAAGGCAAATACAAAAGTAACCAAAATTTTAAACAGAATCGAAAATCACACATATTTAGTCTAATTAGTATCGATAACAAACACGTGGGTCATAGTTTAAACACTTTGTTTCAATAACATATTAAAATTAGCCATTGTATATATGTATGTATGTATGTATATATATATATATATATATATATATATATATATATATATATATATATATATATATATATATATATATATATATATATATATATATATATATATATATATATATATATATATATATATATATATATATATATATATATATATATATATATATATACATATATTATATTGTATTTTTTAAAGATTTTTGTTAACAATATTATTTTTGTGTACGATAATATATATATCATAAATTACGCTTCTCCTTACTGAGTGTCTATTAAATAATTGAATATTTACTCAGCTGGTAGATACATTTTATTTTTAATATAAAAAGCGTATGAGCTGTGTTATTACTTCTATTTTTTATTCATTATACTGTATCTTCAAGGTTATACTTTGCGACTTTCAATAGAGTCGTATCGTAACGTTTGATTGCAGATTCTTACGATTGCGGGTTCAGATCCCGGTTTAGGCAATGAATGTGGACGGAATGGGGACGGAGTAAGCAGGGACTAAATAACGGAGTGTCTTAACACTAGGTTCATATGGTTCCTGCAGTACCCTCTGCCTACCCTGCCATGTGCGGGATAAAGCGTGAAGCTAAAAAAAAAAAAAAATGTTAAAAGAAAATTTCAATCGTTCTGTCACGCTGAAATAAGGCATGACATTGTGTTCCATCACATATGCAAATATGAAATTAGACAAAAAAAATAAGAAGGGCTTTAACGTAATCATGGTTTTACGACAGGCTGTCGACGATAGAGATCGAAACGAAGCGAGCTATAGTGTTTGGTGCACTGTTTCCTCAGATTATAAAGCTAAGTATGAAGCGAAGCGAAATAAAATATATAACATAGATATATATTATATGTTCTAGGAAAGTTTGAGAATCATCACGTGGCTAGATCGAAGGATGCGGCCGAGGAGTGCCGGCAAACAATTGTTACACAAGTGAACACATCCTCATCACGGTAATGGCTTGCTTGAGAACGCGTCTTCGCTGTAGCGCTCTTAGATTGTACGCTTCCTATTTTGCCACCCACTAAAATTATTATAAATATTTTTATATCTCAAATGTATTCATATGAATGTTCTGCTGTTGCTGTCAATTGTTTTTATATGCTTAGTTTGATATCTGTTATGTAATAACATCAATAACTTCAATAGTGTTGAATAAGGAAGGTATATTGCATTAAAATTAAGTTCTATATTATGTTAATACTTGAATAAAGGAACTTGTATAACGATATTTAACAAAATTGTTTTTTCTAGGAACTTTAATCAATTATGGTGCCGGGAGACAGGGTTTGACAAAGAATAGGGTTGTGGCTTATATTATGTTATGATATTACTTTAGTTGTAACTGACTAATCCTTTATCACACCGCTCTAGCAAGACAACGTTGACTTCTACTATCGAATACATGATCGAAGATGAACAATCTGATATCGCAAATAAAAAATTGAATGCAGCGAGATTTGAATCCGCTCTCTCCTCGTGGAAACTGTGCAAGCGTTCTGACCAGTAAGCCCTAATGTTCTTATATGCTTTATTTAACTTATTGCGTAGTTTATATTTCTGAAGGGAGATTTTTCCTATCCTTAGTGGAGATTAAGACTTAAGAAATTTTAAAAAATAGGATTAAGTGGATAGGGGAGGTTGTATGTGTGATATTGGTTAAAAGATTTAAATCGTTAAATTATTTAAATGATTTACATTTATTTATTAAAAGAGACTCCATAGAGTTTGATCGGTACGCGGAAGTAACTGAAAAATAAACTTTTAATAAATTGCAGAAAAATCGTAGCCACATGCGATGTCAACTGTAGGACATTTTACGATAGAAATTTAATGAAATTAAAAAGATATCAATGGCGAAGAATATTTTTTGTAAAGGAAAGCAAACGTGGAATTAAACCATAAAAAATAAATTCGAAAATAAATAAATTCAAATCAATTGAATTCAATTCAATTCAATGTATCATCCCATAATATAAAAATTGAGCAAAGTTCCGCCACTCAACACGCAATGCCTCAAAAAAAAGGCGGAAAGCGGGGACGGGGAAAGCAGGGACTAAGTAACGGAGTGTCTTAACACTAGGTTCGTATGGTTCCTGCAGTTCCCTCTGCCTACCCTGTCATGTGAGGGATAAAGCGTGAAGTTACAAATTAACCTCAAAAACATATTATAATATATGCCATTATTTCATATCATAAATACTAGTAGTACATGAATACTTCCTTTTCTTATTAACTATTAATTATAATAACAAAAGGTAACTGAGTAAGTAGGTTCGTATGGACACTTCGCCTCTGGAACATCTGACATATAAAATATATTTAAACAATATTGTTACTATATGTATATAAAGCCTATTTTTTTATTTACTCATATTTCTATAGAATAGAGCAAATATATATATATGTATCTACCTATATACATATATACTCCATACATATCTGTTCAAATATTTATTTATTCACTGAAAACAAAGTGGATGCTACTCTGCCCTGACAACATTACGTACACTTGTTGTGTATACATCATTTACACGTGTAATATTCTCGGCTATTATATAGACTGTAGTATCTATAGGAAAATGCTATTTAACTTTTTGAGAAGTTGTCGTTTCACAGTTGATTTTGGATTAGATGTTTTTGTCAGTAATGGAAAAGATTTAAACGAAAAAACTTCGTTACGAAGATGTACATTTATATCGAATTTAATTGTATCATACATTTATTAAAAAGTATATTTTCATTCCTTTAAGCTTATCCTTAACTCAAAATGTTTAATAAAATAAGTAGAAAATCTCACTTATTTAAGAAACGAAACGAAATAAGACCCGTCGTGGCGCAGAAGCGCAGCGTCGGCGACGCGACGGCTTGTGGGTTCGAATCCCACTCAGGAAAGATGGATTTTTCTATTATCATTTTCTTCACTGTGGCAACTAGGCAAAGCGCGGCTTTGAGTTTCACCACTTAACACGCAATGCCTAGAAAAAGGCGGAAAGCAGGGACAAAGCAACGGAATGTCTTAACACTAGGTTCCTATGATTACTGCAGTTTCCTCTGCCTACCCTGCCATGTGCAGAATCAAGCGTAAAGCTAGAAAAACTGCCATATAGTATTACTTAGTAGGACATTAGTTCTGTTATAAGAGATGTTGTCTAACAATAAAGTAACAACAATCGATAAATTAACAATAATTAGGCCATAAAATAATTTAAAAACTCGTCCTCGGCAAGCTAACCGAAACTGTTAATTGCATTCAAATGGCTGCAGCAATCAAGCAAATCGTTTGTTTTGATTAAACTGCAGTGCATCGTGTCAGAAGTCACGTACGATCTCTAATGATTGGACTCTGGTTTAGATAATTGCTAATCGATTCGGTAGCTCGTGTTCAATTCGAATTGCGATTGTAATTTTAATCTAATAAAACATTTTCGTTTAATGAAGCGGGAAAATCATATTTTTCCTGTTTACTAAATGTTGTTGGAAATATGCTTTAAGAACCAAAACAAATATTTGAGAAACTCAGTAAGACAGCTATACTACAATATTCTATAATATGATTGACGAAGACACTATGATTTTTATATAATAAAAACCCTTTTATATTTAATTATTATTATTGTATAATAATAAGTTAATATTAATATCATTAATTATTTAAACATACTTTATTAAGTACAGTATACCCACTTAGGCAACAAGTTTTCATTCATATATATTTAATGTTGCGTCAAGGCGAGAAATGTATACAAAAAAGAAAACGGCCCCTAACAATTTCTTTGATTTGAAAAATGCGTTGTTTATGGGTTTGATCCCGAATTGGGGAAATAATTATAAGTAATTTTTATTTTAGCTTTACGCTTTATCCCGCACATGGCAGGGTAGGCAGAGGGAACTGCAGAAACTATATGGACATAGTGTTAAGAAACTCCGTTGCTTTAGTCCCTGCTTTCTGCCGTTTTTCCGTTTTTCAAGGCGTTGCATGTTGAGTAGCCGAACTCAAAGCTGCACTTTGCCTAGTTTCCAGAGCGAAGAAAATGGAAATAGAAAAATCCATCTTCCCCAAGTTGGAATCGAATCCACAAATCGTCGCGTTTACAGGCAGACTTATTAACTTAATTTACTTAATACAAATAGATAAATGGGACTTCACTAAAATTAAAGAAAAACATAAATTGTATAAACGGCCGTTACTATTAACGCTAGTGATGTCTTTCAGGTGAATTTAGAGATAATTATTTCAAAATATAAAATAGAATAAAAGGTATAAATAAAATGAAAAAGAAAAAACAAAACAATAATCTCTAAAAATATCGGAAAGTGAAGAAACGTAGTATATTAACTCTCCGTCTACCTTGTTATATACTATAGTGATGTAAAACTAACAGAACAATAAATAATTATTACTTAACTGTCACTAAACGTCTTTTTTAAAATCGAAAGGTCAAGAAGTAACATTGGTGTGTCCAAACGAGAGCCAACGCGGAACGCTATCAAGGCGACATTACCATACAATCAATAAATACATACATTTGGTTACGAAAAAATTATTTACACCAAGCGTCTTACATTTTCGTGTTAACCTTGCCCCTTGACTTTATATCATGAAAAACAAGTAGAGAATAAAAAGTTACGCAATACATATATACTATGATTACATGATACATATATTTTTTATAGATTCTGCCTGTAATATGCCATTTACTTATGTCCACTAAGTATATATGTCAACCTTAATCATTTAATATAAGATATTGGGATGTACTATCTAACCAGAATATGTTTATTTCAATTTTTTAATAAAGTTTAATCATATTATTGTCCGGCTTCATGATGCATATATCGCAGGGAAACCTAGACAATATAAACACCACGTGTTTGACGAAAGATATATTTTAAACAAAAAAAAAACACTCAGTTATATTTCCGTAACATTTCTAAAATGGCAAAGATCTATCTCTTGATGGATAGATCAGTTCAATAAAAATATCATTTATCATGTGCCTTCGCGAAAGCTGACAGGCTTGCCTAACATTATTGTTAGAAGCCACCCACTACTGGTTGATGGGCCTCTTGGGATATTGACACTACAAAGCCTAACAGAGCCTTTACATTAGGTCTGTCCTGTTTTGTTTGTTATTTTGGAGAAAGTATTAGATAATAATACAATAAATTATAATATTTAATGTAGGTATATTTGCTTACACACACCTACACGTTTTTTCTCACATAACTGGGAAAAAGGCATCTTTGGCATTAAGTCCACCTGTTACTCTATTCTTTTTAAATAGTGTACAGTAAAGCATAATTAAATAAACATTTCTTAAACTTATTAGGTAAATATAAAAATAGAAATATATTTGGTTTAATTTGTATATTTACCTTATATAACAGATATTTATTTATTAAAAAAAAAAAATATATATATAACAGATATTTAAGCAATATATCGTTTTTAATAGTATTTGTAGATAATTCTTATAACGAGTATTTAGTATTTACTTCACAAGTGATTGATCCTTTGTTTTTTACTTGACCATAATATTAATAATAGTTTATTATTTTAATTTTGTAAAATCTACATCCTATTAATTTCTCTATAGTACTTTCAAACAAAACCTAACAAGCTTAGAACTTCCTACATATCAACCACTGTGCCACAAGTCATTCATCTTACAATTTTCATCTTACAATCTTACATTTTACAAATACAGTTATCAAATTAAAGAAGCTATAAGCATTTGACTCGTTAGAATTAGACGTTTACGGTATGTATTGGGTTACATGTTCCGTTCCTTGGCGTGACAACGTCTGGAAATGATTGATGATTAATGATCTGAGGTGGAACCGTGAATTTGTGCGATTGTTCACAATTGTGTAGAGCTGCCTCCACGTTAGGTAGTTGCGTGGTTCAAGTTGTAAGACGATGGATATATATATATATATATATATATATATATATATATATATATATATATATATATATATATATATATATATATATATATATATATATATATATATATATATATATATATATATATATATATATAATATATATATATATATATATATATATATATATATATATATATATATATATATATATATTATATATATATATATATATATATATATATATATATGTATATATATATATATATATATATATATATATATATATATATATATATATATATATATATATATATATATATATATATATATATTATATATATATATATATATATATATATATATATATATATATATATATATATATATATATGGGTTATTTATATATATGTTTTTTATTTATTTATTGGGAAACAAACAGCATATAGGTACACAACGTAGTAGTTTACACATATAAAAATAATTACATAAGCCAACAAAGTTTCCACTTTGAACAGTTTCATGGAGTGAACATAAAAAAAAGTAATCTAAATAACTATATGAGCTTTTTCAAAAAACCAGAAAATGTTAAAATATTGTCATTAAAATATCACACTGTTAAGCATGTGTTATAGTTAGTACAAGCTCTTACGAGAAAACGATTTTTTGCATAATTTCTTTTACATAATGGGACAGAGAAGATATGTTTACATCGTATGGAAGAATTAGAACACTTAAAAAATATGTTATTTAATAAATATGTTGAGTCTACAAGATTATTTATGATTTTTTATAGGAAAATTTGATCCCTATATACCCTACGGTTCTCAAGCGACATAATGTTTAAACTTTTGACAGAATTTTCCCCAAATTTGTGCGTCATTCTTTTAAGAAACTTGTTTTGGACGTTTTCTATTGCCAAAATATACTTAGAATATTGCGGATTCCAAACAGTGGAAGCATATTCCAAATGAGATCTAACATAAGCGTTATATAAGATATTGTAATGGATATTTTTTAAATCGCACCCCTTTATGAATGAATCCAACAACTGTAAGCTTTTGGGTGTTTTTTATTTATATTTGGAAAATTCAACTCATTAGTAAATTGACATCTTAATCCTAGATCCACAATTTTTTTGCAATCTATTAACTTTTTTGCGCTTTTTTTATCTTCAAAATGAATTAGTATCTTAAACTGACTCTTATATTGTATATTAGTAATATTAACGATATTTTCTGCTCGCAAAAGTTTAGCCATTTTAAACTGTTTCGGCAACATTTCTTTACCTGTTACACAAACCACTATCTTATCTTCAAATTGCGTCAAAATTTCATTTCCACACTCATCTGGATTAGGACTACTTTGTTTTTTTGAAAAATTTCTTGCTATTCGCTTTCGCCCAACCGTAATAAACTCATCTTCTTCTCCTGTGTCTTCTGAATTAGGACGCATCCTCTTCTCACAAATTCTTTTTTCATTTTCCGTAATAATTTCAGCCTCCTCTCGTCGTGTCACATCTCTATGCTGATTCTCTAACATATCATCGTCTTCCATAAAATCACTTCCACTAGAATCACAAAACTCGTTGTTACTAACGTTCGTGTTCATCTTAACATTTTATTTATGTGGGTAGTTGTGAAAAATGTCCGATGCGTTAATTAAATAGCCGTCTCGAACACAAACGTGCGCTCGATTTAACGTCGGGCGACATACTGAAGTGGCAGAACTCAAAGCCGCACTTTGCCTAGTTTCCAGAGCGAAGAAAATGGAAATAGAAAAATCCATCTTCCCCAGGTTGGAATCGAATCCACAAACCGTCGCGTTTACAGGCAGACTTATTAACTTAATTTACTTAATACAAATACATAGGTGACACTTCACTAAAATTTAAAAATAAAATTTATAAAATTGAAATTTAAATTTATAAAATTGTATAAACGGCCGTTACTATTAACGCTAGTGATGTCTTACAAGTGAATTTAGAAATAAATAATTCAAAATATAAAATAGAATAAAAGGTATAAATAAAATAAAAAAGAAAAAACAAAATAATAATGTCTAAAAATATCGGAAAGTGGAGAAACGTAGTATATTAACTCTCCGTCTACCTCGTTATATACTATAGTGATGTAAAACTAACAAAACAATAAATAATTATTATTTAACTGTCACTAAACGTCTTTTTTAAAATCGAAAGGTCAAGAAGTAACATTGGTGTGTCCACACGAGAGCCAACGCGGAACGCTATCAAGGCGACATTACCATACAATCAATAAATACATACATACATACATTTGGTTACGAAAAAATTATTTACACCAAGCGTCTTACATTTTCGTGTTTACCTTGCCCCTTGACTTTATATAACGAAAAACAAGTAGAGAATAAAAAGTTACGCAATACATATATACTATGATTACATGATACATATATTTTTACATATATTTTTTATAGTTTCTGCCTGTGATATGCCATTTACTTCCAGTATTTATGTCCAGTAAGTATGTAAACCTAAATAATTTAATATAAGATATTGGGGTGTACTGTCTAACCAGAATATGTTTATTTCAATTTTTTAATAAAGTTTAATCATATTATTGTCCAGCTTCATGCTGCATGTATCGTAGGGTACCCTAGACAATATATATATATATATATATATATATATATATATATATATATATATATATATATATATATATATAT
This sequence comes from Dione vanillae, assembly GCA_037178615.1. Classification (NCBI taxonomy): domain Eukaryota; kingdom Metazoa; phylum Arthropoda; class Insecta; order Lepidoptera; family Nymphalidae; genus Dione; species Dione vanillae. Next base: position 868,818 of record JAZFAU010000036.1, on the reverse strand, counting down.
ATATATATATATATATATATATATATATATATATATATATATATATATATATATATATATATATATATATATATATATATATATATAAAGATAAAAAAATCTTACGAAAGCAAGCAACATCCCTTATTGCTTTATAACTGATGGAATATTATAAAAAATAAATATTTATTTCTACAACACCACGTGTTTGACGAAAGATATATTTTAAACAAAAAAAAACACTCAGTTATATTTCCGTAACATTTCTAAAATGGCAAAGATCTATCTCTTGATGGATAGACCAGTTCAATAAAAATATCATTTATCATGTGCCTTCGCGAAAGCTGACAGGCTTGCCTAACATTATTGTTAGAAGCCACCCACTACTGGTTGATGGGCCTCTTGGGATATTGACACTACAAAGCCTAGCAGAGCCTTTAGATTAGGTCTGTCCTGTTTTGTTTGTTATTTTGGAGAAAATATTAGATAATAATACAAAAAACGGTTTTATTGAATGTATATTTTGCTTTTGTACACCTACACATTTATTTCTCACATAACTGGGAAAAAGGCGTCTTTGGCATTAATTCCACCTGTTACTCTATTCTTTTTAAATAGGGTACAGTAAAGCATAATTAAATAAACATTTTTTAAACTTATTAGGTAAATATAAAAATAAAAATATATTTGGTTTAATTTGTATATTTACATTATATAACAGATATTTAAGCAATATATCGTTTTTAATAGTATTTGTAGATAATTCTTATAACGAGTATTTAGTATTTACTTCACAAGTGATTGATCCTTTGTTTTTACTTGACCATAATATTAGTAATAGTCTATTATTTTGATTTTGTAAAATCTACATCCTATTAATTCCTCTATAGTACTTTCAAACAAAACCTAACAAGCTTAGAACTTCCTACATATCACCTCACAACCACTGTGCCACAAGTCATTTATTTTATAATACAAATACAGTTATCAAATTAAAGAAGCTAAGCATTTGACTCGTTAGAATTAGACGTTTACGGTATGTATTGGGTTGGGTTACATGTTCCGTTCCATGGCGTGACAACGTCTGGGAATGATTGATGATTAATGATCTGAGGTGGAACCGTGAATTTGTGCGATTGTTCACAATTGTGTAGAGTTGCCTCCACGTTAGGTAGTTGCTTGGTTCAAGTTGTAAGACAATGGATATATATATATATATATATATATATATATATATATATATATATATATATATATATATATATATATATATATATATATATATATATATATATATATATATATATATATATATATATATATATATATATATATATATATATATATATATATATATATATATTAAGGTTATATAAATATAAGTAAATACTTCTAAGAAAATAACGTGTAAATAGTTTTCTATCTCTCCCTCTTGTAACTTGTACCGAGCATTGATAGATGAGGCAAAGATGAATTTTAACACATTGCACTTTTCAATGGTCGCGAATCGGATTCTTTGTAGTTAACTGTTAACTATTGAATTCTAACACAACTTATTAATAGCAAAGGACACCATATGATAATGTAATAGGAATCAATGTAAACTTTAAGTTAAATACTGAATTTTGATTGTCTGTCAATTTTTTTTCTTTGTTTAAAGCTTTATTGAGTGATGGAATATTAAAATGTAGTAATTTAATGTAGGTATACACATTAATTACTCCGAGAACATCAATAAGTGATAGTAATTTGTGTATGGAGTCATTTTTTTTGTTATATTAATGTATAACGAACTGCCTCAAGCCTATTTGTTTTTGTTGAAATAGTAAAAACTCTTATTAATTAAGTATAATGTAAAAAATGTAATGTGAATATAAATATAATTGTCATAGATTCGATTAAATTCACTAAGAGAATGTTAACTTTAGAATTTATAACGATATGTTAGTATTATAGTTTTAAAGTTACATTTTTTAAACAAGTCTAGGAATGTGCAATGGTCAGACAAGCTAAAGAGCTTAAGATTGTGAAGAAAATGTAATGTATAACTTTGTAGGTATATATATATAAATAAAATAAATCTCAGTCAGTTTGTGCGGCGCAGTGGAACAGTGTCTAAGTGAAAACATGATAGTTGGAGATTCAATTCTAAATCAGGGAATCTGGAAAGACGTCCTGTTTTTCCAGACACGTTGGGTTCTGCTATTAAATATGCATAGCAGCACTTAGAATTTAGCTGTAAAATGGAGAACGGATTGACTTAACAAGAGATTATTTCTTTATATCCTGGATTAACCGAAAGTATTTATGTGTTATAAAAATTAAATAACTCACAAAGAGAAAGCTAGGCTAATATAAGTATAAGTAAATAGTATTTACGTAGATCTTGGTATTAACTTAGATTATAATAAAAAAGTCCTTCTTAAATTATAAGTAAGATTAAATGATATCAACGTTTAATCCTTTTCTAATCTTTGTTTTTAAAATACAAGTCACAATAATAAAAGCTTTTGTTCTTTTATACACTTTACTATATTTTGTAAGTAGTATTATGATTTTATAGATTATTTTACTTAAAATAACGGCTCCTCTATTGTTCTGTAACATTTAATATTTACATAACATACTATGACTTTTATGAAGCTTACTTAGAGGTATTATTTCATACTATGACGATAATACCGTTATTTTAACTAGAAAATAATCGTTAAGAATAATGTTAATGTTAATCTGCCCTTGTGTAAGATATTTATTTACGTGTTTTATTTCGCATATACACACTTAAATGAGAGAGAATAGTGCTTAAGCTCACTGCTCTCCGTTTTCTATTCAAATTCTTGACACTTCGTGTTTAGTACGAGTACTGCCATTACGGTTGTACGCTTAATAAATAAAAAGAAATCAATTAAATATATAATTAAGACTTCCTAATTAAGCATTTATTCTTATTGAGAATTAATAGATTCTATATAAAAATATTTTAGTGGAAGGAGTAAAAGAAAACTAACTATAGTGCTAATAAATATATGTAGGTTACTAGTAGAATATCCTACAATATACTTTTCCATACAATTATGACCGGTGTGTTCTTTAAACTTTTCTCCAATTTTGACCCAATTAAAAGTCGTCTTAATCATTTATATTTTGCTATGTATATCTTTTTCTCTGTGACTTTGCAAAAAGCTTTGTAAATTTTAATAAAGTAATATGAAGCTTTTCTATTTTATGTTCTTTCAACAATATAAGGATATAGCTTTAATAAATATAATTAGATATAGTAAGTTAGCAAAATAAATATAAACAAAAGCTCTTACTCTTTAACATTAAAGCTTTTTTCGTTAACTTTATGTTTTTGTAATTTTTAAATCAAAATCGTGAATACAACAAGTTACCGTCGCTTTATTTCTATGAAGATTTAAAATTCATGCGACGGCTGTTATTATACATACTTAAATAAAGGAATATAAAAAGATATAAGTTTAATGATATATGTGTATATATTTTTTAATAATATTATATTTCGTTATATTCAATTAAATGTATATTCATTATAAACAATTTTTACGTAAATGTAATTGAACTCTTTTATTCATAATTTTTGTAATGTAGAAAGATTTGTAATGTAGGTATTAATGTAATTAAATAACCATTATGTGTTTATAAACATTTAGTTTTTAATCAAAATATATATTTCAGTAATCTTTATATTAATATATATAAATAAGTCAATTATCAATTGTTGAATTTTCTTAACTATTTATTCATTGAACTTCTATATTGAATTTAAACATGACATATTTAAATTTTATATGTATTAATAGATTAAAAAAAGAAGTCTTTTTCTATGAGAAAAATATTGTGTAGAAAATAATGAAAAATTAAGTAATAAAAGAATATATATTTGCTTTAAGGTTTTAGGCCTAAGCGGCTTAACGCAACTGCACTCGCAGTGAACGTGGAAGGACAATAAAAGATAATATTAAGGAGAACATATTTTGTTTATTCAATACAACTTTCTTAATCCTAATCAATAAATATACACTTTGTAATCTATTTACATATAAATACAATAGGAATGCTACGGGGTGAACGTATTGCAGCTATACTATACTATTACTAGACACTGGAACTAATACTAAATCACAGATCGTTCGCACTCTGACGAGTGTCAGCCTCTTAGAGATTTCTTTACACATAGAGTCATTGCCTCGTTAACACCGTGATGGGTTTGTAGATGTGTGGCGTGAGGGGATGGTGAGACGGCGAGGGCAGCTCGGGACTTGATGACCCAGAAGTGGGCGGTGAATGTGACATCATGGGAGGCGATGGTGGCATCAAAGGCGCCTGGGACAGCATCGACGTCTGTCCCAAGGAGTTTTGGAGAAGCTGAGATTGCCCCAGGAATGGGGCACTAGGCAACCTTTCTCCATACAACGCCGGGGAGTATGGCATGTTTCCGTAACCCATTTCTCCTCTGAACGCGGGATGGACTGCGCTTGGAGTAACTGGTGGCGTCTTCATTTGCATCGGCGCGTACCTTTGGTATAATAACTGTGAGTACAGCCCGACTAGTTGAGAATATGTGGCAGGTGGGTACGGTCCAGCCAGAGGTGCGCCCGGGAACAGTGGTCGCTTGAAGCAAGCCAGACGAGAGCGACCGTTGAGGGCGGAACGCCGTCTCAACTTTCCTGTAGTGCCTCCAATGAAGACATCCTCGGCTGATGCATCTAACATCCAGTAATTTCCTTTACCGGGATCGTCGTAGTGACGCGGCACTTTCACAAAACACTTGTTGAGGCTCAGGTTGTGGCGGATTGAGTTCTGCCAGCCTTGCCTGTTTTCTCTGTAGTACGGGAAGTTAGTCATGATGTACTCGTAGATACCGTTAAGTGTGAGGCGTTTCTCCGGACTATTACGGATCGCCATCATGATGAGAGCGTTGTAACTGTACGCAGGTTTTTCATGTTTCTTGTCCTTCTTCTCTTCATCTTCTTTGGGCTTAGTGCAGTCGACGGGCTCAGTTCCAGTGACGTCTAGTTCAGAGTCACTCAAATCGGCCTCCGACTGCGTAGCCGTGGACGAGGCGGTCGGTGACGGTGGCGGCTTCGAGACCGCATGATTCATTAGTATGGCATTAATACTAAAATCTCCTTCGAACTTCACCATATTGAAACACTTGTAAGCACTGTAGCAACTGATAGCGCACTGCGTGTGCGCTGACACTGCGAGCGGCGAGTAGACTGGCGGGCGCGGAGGCGGGCGTCGATATTTATACAACGCGCGGTCGACACCGCCCCGGCAGCTTTTGGTTCGCTTCTTAGCCAATCACATGGCGAGCTTTTCTATACATAAAGTCACGCCCCTCTTCCCGAGTGCCCCCCGCGGCCGCTCACCCCCTCGTCGCCCGCCCGAGCCTCACTCGTCGTGTTGCATTCAATGATTCACTTTCAACGTTCTTACATTTCATTTTGCACTGCACTCCCTAAGTTTTGTTTATTGTATTTTATCCTTTGGATATCGTTTTATTTGCACTTTTAACGAGCGATTGTGTAATGTGATAAATGACTTCATTAGAGTGATGGCAATTAAGGATTTTGGGCATCGATTAGTATTTTAGGTTTGATTTTAAGCGCAATTAACATACCTACTTTAATGTAGCATTAGACACGTTCTTGTTACAAGTGATTCATGCCGACTTTTTAAAAGTTAGTTTTCATTAAACAATTGTTTATTTTATATATAATGAGTTCAATACAAACATACACTTGTATGTTTAGTTGCTAACTGAAAATTCCAGAACAAATTAACTCTATCTTGTATATGTACTATTATATATTAGAAGACTTTCAGAATTAATAGGCATTTTTTATATTTTTTGTCTAAAATAAGCTCAAACCAGGATAAAAGCTTTACTTATACAGAAAAAAATAATATTTAAAATCTAAAAAGTTTCTTTAAATATATAAAATGATGTAATTTCTATTGTTGGACAGATTAGATAAGTGCGATTGTATTATTTATATCGATTATCTCCGCGCGGCCTTGGCGGGCGCGGCGTGATGTTTACGTGTTCTTGACTCTACCGCGCCGACTGTACATTGTAAACATGACTTGTTAGGGATAATCTATGCGTTTGAATGTAATCATTCGCGCTATGATACGACTATTTTTGTGATTTTTTACGTTATACTGTCAAATTGAATAATAAATAATGTTTCTGAATAGTAATATATGTAATATTGTTAATATATAATAGTATCGTTTGGGTGTATATATTTTTTTAGCGCTTAGTTTTTTTTGACAAAACTATTCATTGATTCTATACTGATTTAAAGAATATTGGTAATAATAAATATAAATATAATATTAATAATACAATAATAATAATATATAGAAATTTAATACACATATATATATATATATATATATATATATATATATATATATATATATATATATATATATATATATATATATATATATATATATATATATATATATATATATATATATATATATATATATATATATATATATATATATATATATATATATATATATATATATACATCCTTGGTGTTTATTTACTACATATCCATCTCTCGTGCGTTACGAAACAAGTAATATATATAATAATAAAACAGTATATTTCTATGTTATACATAATATATAAATATACCTATACATAAATATGCATAAACATATACATATACAAGTACATAATAACATAATACATAATGTTTGTAATAGATTCTTTTTCTTTCATACTTGTACGTAATATATACAGGAAAATGATAAAGAATCTTTATAAGTGAGATAACTTATTTTGATTCATTTATTTACCTACTCTACAAGAAAATTTGTCTACAAAAAATATATATAAACAGTAACTACAGCAAAATATAAGAACAGAACATATTGAAGTAAAATCACAAACCTTGCGAATTATTACATAGTAGGTATTTGAACAATTGTCTTAATATTAATATTTATATGAAATATTAAAAGGTAAAATAAATAGTTTCAATGTCTTACTTACACGTGTCTCCATTGTAGTTGCGGGTTGGTAACAGTTAAGTTGGTTGTCGCACTCATAGATCTTAATTAAACTTAAACTCATTTTTAATCGTCATTACACATTATAAGATTTTTATACAACAATTTAAGCTAAGTTAAACACTGTGGAACTAAAGTGTTGAAAAGTATCCTATAATGTAAGAAGAACTAAACATGGATTTAGGTCCAAAACCAGTCCTAAAAAAAATTAAATTAAATTAAAAAAATTAAATCCTAAAAAAAGTCCTAACCTAACCTTTTTTGATTACAATTGCTATATTTTAATATAAAGAGAATAGAGCTATATCGAATCGGCCATAATAGTTGTAAATTTAAATTATTTTTTTTATTTATGGAATTTTCTACCTGTACAGCCATAGACCCTTCATACCGCTTTCTCCTAATACCTTGTTATTAATTTCTTTACACATCTTCTTTAAATATTTATAGAAGTTAGAATTGATTAACTTTTACAAAAAAATTTTACATTCGTATTAAGTCAAAGTATTTTATGACAATCAGATTTTGAATCTTTAATTCAAAAAGAAAAAAAATGCACAACTAGTATGATTTCAGCGTCTGCCTGTAAACGCGACTGTTTGTAGGGTCAATTCCTATTTGGGGAAGATGATTTTTTTCATTTACGTTTTCGTCGCTTTGGCATCTAGGCAAAAGCGCGGCGTTGAGCTCCGCCACTCAACACGCAAAGCGTAAAGCGGGGAACGGAGTGTTTTAACACTTAGTTCCCACGATTCCTGCAGTTCCTTCTGCCTACCTTTCTATAAGATGGATAAAGCATGAAGCTGTGTGTGTGTGTGTGTGTAGTATGATTGAATAATTGTGTATAGTAACATATACATATATGAAATACAGTTGATACCCAACCCGAGGCCCCACCTTCAATTCCGGCCAGTATTTGTGACCCGCAACTTAAGTAAGGTTAAATAATTGAGCGGACTACTGAGATATAGTGATGTGTTGTTGGATTTTTACGAATATTTATTTCTAACAACACTAAAGGCAGTCTGTTTACTGTGCACTAGTAGTGCGAGATTGTTAAGAAAATATTGTATTATGTTTAAGATGGATGTGTGTTCAATTTTGAAACTCGTGAAATTTACATTTGTATCAATATTTCTTCGCAATGTACTTAAAATGTATTAGGTATATATTACGTATAGATTTCAATCGTGAAAGTTTTCTTAAAAAATACTTTTATCTTTAATATTTGTTTATTATGTAACGTAGTAACATCACTACCTCGAACTCGGAGACTGACAAATTAAATTATAAGTGGCGCGTAGGCGTCCAGGGCAATGAGATGGTCTAACCAGTACATACATACAGTCATTGATATGAAATAATACTATAATATATATTTAAAATTTTAATCTAAATTAGGTTTACTTTGAGCACCAACGTGGTGCAGGGGCGTAGCGTCTGTTAACGCAACGGCTTGTGGGTTCGATTCCCACTGGGTGAAGATAGATTTTTTTTACATTTTCTTCACTCTAGCAACGAGGTAAAGCGCGGCGTTGAGTTCCGCTACTCAACACGCAGTGCATCGAAAAAAGGAGGAAAGCGGGGAGCGAAGTGTCTTAACACTAGGTTACTACGGTTATCCTACCACTAGGTTCTTGTGGTTCTTGCGGTTCCCTCTTGCTATATGCGATATAAAACGTCAAGCTATATAAAAGTTTACTTTAGATAATCCATTTCACTCTGTGACATAAAAACATGTAAACTATTTAAATACTTTTATTTATTTACGAAAATTAACTTAGACAGATAAGATAGCAAAAGATTATGAATCATTAAGGAGTGTGCTATATGTCTTTTATGCTTGCCAAAATATTCTTATAGACCTAAGTAGCTTAAAACGCTGAGCTTTTAGTTTTAAAGCTTTTAATCTATAACGGATATATTTTTACACAATTATTATATTATTGAATTTTATTCGTAGTATTTATTTTAATCTAAAACGCCAAACGATCAATAATGTTTACCGATCTGGCAATATTACATAAAGTACTAAACAAAATAATAAATAGTAAAAATATTATAAGCTTATGTGCTTTTTTAATAAATTATTTAACCGACAATCCTATTTGTACCTAACTACCTTGTACTGTCGCGTCATCGAGTCGAGTCGTCGCAAGTAGCATTATCTCTGCAGTTAATGCAATTATAGCAATAACCGACGACGAGTCATAAGTGAGGTGTATAGATATTATTAATCCTCGAGACGGTTCTTCTTCCTGCACTCTGTCAGTCAATACGTCACTATGACACTGTAAGTGTATATATAAAATAAATAAATCCTTTATTTTCAGAACAACGTTCCAGTTTTACAAATAATTATTTAATAACACTACTACAGTTCAAATCATCAAATAAGAACTAAATATATATATATATATATATATATATATATATATATATATATATATATATATATATATATATATATATATATATATATATATATATATATATATATATATTATATATATATATATATATATATATATATATATATATATATATATATATATATATATATATATATATATATATATATATATATATATATATATACACGTGTATAGAGCAAAAACTATCGTCTTTATATAAAAAGGATATATGTCAAAATTTTGTACTTGAGTATCATATCATTCCCTTCCAGTAACAAGTCAACAGCTACCGCTGCGAGTGCACAGGGCCCCCTGCGGTCTGCACGAGAGAACCGACTGTTACTTCGAAATTACTACACTATACAATTCAAACACATTATGAACGTTTTTCTACTAGAACTAAATCTGTTTTTTTTACACTTTTCATGTTAAAACGTTTTTTACATTTTTTTAAGTTACTAAGACTGTAGCTGCTAGAGGTTCATTAAAACTCTTCGACCTGTATATAGGAACCATAGGAATGAAAATATCATATTTTTAACCTTATTTTATTTTTTAAACTATCTCGAACATTTGCCAACTTTCTTGCATACATATTAATTACAAAATAATATTTTAATAATCCCTTAAAGAAATCTTAACCCGTAGAAATTTAACACCAAAATGGCATTTAAAATTAAAATAGATTACCTTTGCTCCCCGATCTCCAGGAAAAAGAGTGAATTTGTAAGAATTAAATGAATATCAGTAGTTCAATTAACATGTCACACAAAGACCGACAGCCAAACGAATGGTACCTCACATATATCTTTTATTTCGCATTTAGGGTTGCGCGTACGCACCTCATAATGACGCGTCTCACAAGGCCCCCTGCGGACTACGCAATTGGGCAGACGCTCGAGGAAAACTTAGCTTATAGCGAAGTTCAATCAATTTTTAACATTATTATCAGTGAATTAGAGTTTATTTTTAATATACAAGTAATGATATATTATTGTTAGCATTTTTTTTAAAAAAGATATCAACAGTTGTATGGGTTTCGAGATCGAAAATGTGTTACAAGTTTTGTAAATTTGTTCTTTTGTTTATAATTATTAAACAAAAAGTAATATTTTTATTGTAATTATTAATTTGAAATTAAGTTAAGTGTTCGATAACAATGAGTCTTCTTCTTGTCTTTTTAGCATTTAGGCAAAGTAGACCGCAGGAACCGTAGGAACCTAGTGTTAAGATAAGCTGTTTCCCGCTTATCGTCTTTTCGAAGCATTGCGTGTGTGCCGGAACTTAACTCCAAATGGAAATGAAAAAAAATCATCTTCTCCTTTTTTCTGCTTCCATTTCCTTCTGCAAACTAGGCGAAGCGTGAAAAAGACGGCAAGCAGGGACTAAGCAACGGAGTACCCTAACACTAAGTTTCTATGGTTCCTGCAGTTCCCTCTGCCTTCCCTGCCATGTGCGGGATAAAGCGTGAAGAAATAAAAAATAGGCATTGTAATAAAGAATTATATTGAAGTTATTTTTTACTTTTTAAATAACATAAAAAATGTCACATGTTTTAATCCTTTAGTCACGACTCCGGCTCCGCTGCACGTTGCCACATCCACGATTTTTATCACATGACATATCTGGATATTTTATTCTCGTTTATTTACTACAGTGTATCTATCAAAGATGAATCATGTTCATAGAAATGATAAAAAATATATTAGCTTAGGTACTGTAACAGTTATTATGTATCGCATATTCAAAATAATACGATTTGTTATTTACAAAGGCTTAAATGTCCCATAAGCCTTTCTCTGCCTTACAGTGTGGATAATGGAGTACCTTAACACTAATCTTTGGCAAAAAATAAATAAATCTATTTGAATAATTGAAAAGTAGTTTTTTTATGTAATTTATAAATAATTTTATTTATTTTATTGAAAAACTGTATTGCATTATTATTACAGTATAAAAATATATATTTGTTGACGTAATGCACTAAAACACTAAAGACACTTGTTAATAAGTAAAGTTAAACGAAACGCTATTATCACAAATAAATATATAAAGTATATGTTTGTTTGTATATAGAAGTAGTACATATACCTACTGTTATGATAACGTGACATAATATATAAATATTATAAAATATGAGGACCGTCGTGGAGCAGAGGCGTAAGCGTCTGCCTGTAAACGCGATGGTTTGAGGGTTTGATTCCCACTCGGGGAAGATGGATTTTTCTATTTCCATCTTCTTCTAGAAAGTAGGCAAAGCGCGGCGTTGAGTTCCGCCACACTCCGTTGCTTAGTCCCTGCTTTCTCCGTCCCCGCTTTCCGTCTTTTTCTTGGCATTGCGTGTTGAGTGACGGAACTCAACGCCGGGCTTTGCCTAGTTTGACAGAGCGAAGAAAATGGAAATAGAAAAATCCATCTTCTCCGACTGGGGATCGAACCCAGAAACCGTCGCGTTACAGGCACACGTTGCGCCAGAACGGTCCTCAAATATAATTTAATATAAGAATAGTCAAATAGACAAATGAAGTGATCTCTCTTTCTCTCTCTCTCCATATAAAGGCATAAAAAGAATATATAAAACATGATAATAAATAATATATAAAAACAAAGAAAATACCCTCTAAAGCCTTAAAAGAAGAAATAAATCGCTTTTTAATATAAAGTAATAATTATAAAGTTGGGATATTACAAAGGTAATTGTTTTAAATAGCCATGTATTACATGTCACCACGTTTTCAACATAATGTTCCCACATTTTCAATATTTATATGTAATTACATACGAAACTCTGTTACGAATGTTCCGCTGTTATTACGGTATAAATATTAGAGACTTTGATCGCTTTAACGTCATATTATGAATACAATATTTTCTACGACAAATTATACAGGGTGTATCCTATGGCTTGTCATATAGCTTGGTGCTAGATCTGCTAATATGTTTGGGAAATTAACAGAGTTAATTGTAGTTTTCGTTTTTATTTTGAAATAGTTCAAGATTTCAAAATGAACTGCCTAACCAATTTAAAAATTACAATTTTCTTTTATTTCACTGCTTTGAAAATAGAAAATGCGCATGATAAATGAAGCAGTTCATGGATTCACCATCTAGATGATGCAGAACGAGGTGCTTGAACCTGTTTCTGGGTATTGCAGTATAAGTGAAGACCCGAGCCTTCACTTAACAGCCCTTTAAACATATTCTGACACACTCTTCGAATATATTTCCAATAAAATTATTGCTATCTGATTATTTCTATCGGAACGCCAAATATTTTCCTAGAACAAAAATATGATTACCAACTAATATAGTATAATAAACCCTAAATTTCCCTCATAAATACAATATTCAGTATAATTAGAGACAATTATGCGTGGGCCGTACCATCGGCAGTGCATAACTGACGAGGCTAATGAAGTGAACTGCGTGACCACAACATTAAAACATTTCTTTTTCCACTGGGCGGTGTGGCAGCTGACGGTCTTCTCATGAGACGTAGGACTAAGCGACATGGTTAAAAACACCTCACATAATTTTGCTTTACATTACGGATTTTGGTTTAGAAATTGCTATAAAAATTTAAATCTAAAATGAAGAAAATCTCCAAAGAAATTAGAAATATTACTCTGAATATAGTTCTTTTTGGACTTTATAAGAAGTCATCACAAGCAGCAATGTATACTGAAAGCTATAGAATTAACAACTACTTAATAAAATGATCCACTCAAATATGCAAGCGATTAAACGTGGTACAAGCGATCATTTCGCTTCAGTATTCCGTAATTTGACGGGGGACAAAACTGTTATTTAGTATCATTTCTAACTTAATGAATACTTTACTTTCCCTCTATTGTAGCAACGTTTGATTGGAAACAAATATCGTAACACGAAGAGGAAGTTTCGTCTCGACGATCGTAAATATAATTGGCAAACTGAACGTATGCCGTCATTTATGTTATTTTGCTTTGAATTATGACTTTTATATGTGTTTTATAGGATAAATTAAAAAAATGATAAGATTACCGTAGATATTCAATTTCATACTGGCGGTGTTTAGTTCCGCCACTTAACACGCAATGCCTCGAAAAATTACATTTGTACAATACAACAAGTACAATAATTATTTATTGCTAATCAACTAAAATATTAAATTTTATTAATTATGTATTATCGCTATTATAAGGTAATTAATCCAATTACAGCTGTCAATGATATAGCAAGTTTTCCCTGTATTTGTATTAAAAATAATGAATTACTAGTGAAATGTGGAAACGTGTAGCTGATTTTTTTATTAATTATTGTCATTTAGAGGAAGTGTACTTAAATGTATAGGCGGTGAGTGTGGGTTCGGTGCACATTTGAAGTAAAAAAGATATAACACTCTGATAAAACAAAAATGAATCGGGGATACCTACATTTAGCACTATTTGTTAAATATTTCTTAAACAATATGATTTTTTTATTTATACTTATAACAACATTTTTAATTTCTTATAACAACATTTTTAATTTCTTATAACAATATTTTTAATTTCTTACTGTCAATATCAAAATAGTATTAATTAATGCTGTAAAAAAAATGTCTTGACAATTATTTTTTTGTTCATTAGACAATGAAGAAGATTTAAGAGACCTTAAAACTAGGCTGTAACTAAGCGAGTTGTTCATAAATATTTCAACGATTTATACAAAAAACTAGTCAAGAACTATATTTTTTTCCATTTCACAATTACTATACGTGCTGTGTAACGCGAGAGGTAGTCATGATCAAATACAAATGACGTAAATATCTCGTACTACAAAAATACTAATAAACGTTGTCAATCTGTCAACTTTCATTCAACAAAATAGCAGGATGAGAAAGAGATGTATCTCTGTGTCACTTTGACAGGACAGTTGCGTCTTACTTGCCAAAGTGCGTTTTATTTTGAAACAATAATTTAATTAGTTACTTTTTTTGAAAAACATATATTTTTTTAAATATTATCTACTTGTTTTATAATTTTACCACGTTTACTTACTAGGACACACAAACACAATAGGTCCTTATTCTATTTTATTATTCTATTTTCTACTATAATACAATGAAATTATTTAAATTACCAAAAAAGAAACGAATTTCTCAGATATATTTAACAATATCAAAAAGTAATTTCACATCTGCGGGATACCAACACTTACAAACTCAACGTGCCTCAAAATAATATACACTGTAACTCCAGTTAGTACTAGAGTGTTTATCCGTACGTTATCAAGAGGTTTAGAAGTAAATCTTTTCTTGTAGAGTTCTGCTGATTCGTTAACTATACAAGTAGTTGTCACTTGATTAATTCACGCGAGATTTGTGAACGAATTCGTGTCCCGTGGGATTAGGTTTGGATTTATGAATGCTGTATATATGTTGTTAGATGTTAAGGTTTTATTCCTTATACAACAGTGAAAGCAGAGATATACTAGTGTTAAGACACTCTGTTCTCCACTTACTGATATTATAGACGCAACGCCAAAAATGCAAATATTTGATACCTTGAATGCTGCGTTTACAACCAGCCGCTGTGTTGCTGAGCCACCACGGCTTCTAAAGGCCGATAAAGGATAACTTGTATGTTTTAAATTTCCTTAAAAACTGAAACTTATACCAGCGAAAACAAAAAATAAAATTACACGTAAATTGGTCTTGTACTAACTGTAACGGCGGAAAGTGGGGACGAAGAAGCAGGGACTAAGTAACGGAGTGTCTTAACACTAGGTTCATATGGTTCCTGCAGTTCCCTCTGCCTACCCTGCCATGTGCGGGATACAGCGTGAAGCTAACTGTACAGTTGATACTCGATTTTTGGTACAAAGAAAAATATTATTTTTTTCCCTAATCCCGTACAGTTCAGATGCAAAATATTCAAGTAATATATTGAAAAATACAAATTAAACGAAATAGTGGTAAAGCGTCTGCCAGGTATTGTTAATTTATGTTTTACATTATATTACTTTTATTTTATAAATCTATAGTCTAATTGAGAAAAAAAGTAGGACGGAGACGGAATAAACCAGGGCCTAAATCAACGGAGTGTCTTAACACTAGGTTCGTATGTAACACTAGGCATCTAAGGCAAAGCGCGGCGTTGAGTTCCGCCACTCAACACGCAATGTCTCGAAAACGGCGGAAAGTGGGGACGGAGTAAGCAGGGACTAAGTAACGGAGTGTCTTAACACTAGGTTCGTATGGTTCCAGCAGTTCCCTCTGCCTACTCTGCCGTGTGCGGGATAAAGCGTGAAGCTAAAAAAAACAAAAAAGGAGAATTTTTCTTCTCAGTACGAAAAGTTTAATTTCATTATCTTAAAATTATAATAAAAATGGCAAGTTTACTTGAAGCAAATATTTAAATATACACTATCCTTCTAATTAACCATTATAAAGCACTAAAAGTTCTCGTTTTAACTTACATTCATAATAACATCCTTTCTAAAGTTCCTAGTACTATTCTTTAGTGTCTAAGTATTTTTTCCTCGAGCTTTGTCACGTGCCGACTCTCACGGTCGCTGGTCGCATCAATAATGCACACGTCGGCTCGCGAACGCTAACCCTGTTCGTATTTGTATTTGGTATTCCTCATTATTTGCCATTAGTTACTTGTGTTTTGAATAATTGCAAATGAAAACTAAATATGAAAAGTAAACTTATATTATTATGTGGAATTATATATATATATAAAAAGTCTGTCCGTCACGGCGCAGAGGCGTAGCGTTTGTATGTAAACGCGACTGTTCGTTGGATCGATTCCCATTCGGGGGAGATGGACTTTTCCATTTCTATTTTCTTCCCTCTGGAAACTAGACAAAACGCGGGGTTGAGCAGGGAACGAAGTGTCTTAACAGTACAGATACAGTTAAATAAAGTGTGTTTTATATATATATATATATATATATATATATATATATATATATATATATATATATATATATATATATATATATATATATATATATATATATATATATATATATATATATATATATATATATATATATATATACGCATTTTATCTACAATTATGATGGCTGTGGAATTGTAATTATTACAATATCAATTTCACATCCATCACGTACTCAACCATAGCACAACACTTACATTTTTGACAGTAAAAACGAATAAAAATAATAAAAAAATAATAAAATTAATGAAAAGATGTTCGAAAGGCTTAAAAAACATACAGAAAACAAGAAACCATTTGCTCGATACCAGTATTGGGTGTATCTAAATGGGTATACCGGAATAATACTAAATAAAGCAACACATTATCTCTATTGCCACATGATAGTGATGCAACGGAAGCCGCTCTAACCGACGTACTGTTGGATGCTGTGAAAGATACAAGATGCGATTCACTTTGCATTTTAAGATAAACCAAGTAATACCGGCGTCCGTGTTTTGTAATAATTGTTATCAGTTATCTGTTGAATGTCAAATGTATCAAGAGTTTCATTAGTGCTTTTAATAATTTTGTGTTGTTTTGAGTTTTGAGTGTGAGTTTTGGGGACCGTCGTGGCGCAGAGGCGCAACGTCTACCTGTAACGCGACGGTTTCTAGTTCGATTACCAGTCGGGGAAGATGCATTTTTCTATTACCATTTCCTTCGCTCTGGTAACTAGGCAAAGCGCGGCGTTAACTTCCGCCACTTATCATGCAATGCCTCAAAAAGACGGAAAGCGGGGATGGAGAAAGCAGGGACTAAGCAACTGAGTGTCTTAACACTAGGTTCCCTCGGTTCGTGAAGTTCCCTCTGTCTACTCTGCTAAGTGCGGGATAAAGCGTGAAGCTAAAAAAATAAATAAAAAGAGTTATTTTGTAGGTGCCTTATTTTACTATAATATGTTACAATTAAATTATATCGTACGACATTACTTTAGCTCCACTTTACAAAGTTGCTAAAGTAAGTAGAAAGTAAAGAATTACATATTTTAAATGCAATCGGTCCATCTTGAGAAGACGCTTCGCACTGTATCCCGCATATAGCAGGATACTCACTCTATGCCTATCCCGTATGTAGCAGAACAGGCATAGAGTGTCTGCTATGTACCAGTGTCGAATCATTCCGTTTTTTTTATATAAGCGGTATGCGTTTCCCATATTTTTAGTTGTAAAAATGTGTTATTCTTAGTTATAACAGTTATCTGACAACCGATCAAAATTTAAAATAAATATTATCATAAAACAAAAAGCAAATATACAAATGACTGCGAGAATTTCATTGTTTTAAGGAAAATTTCGCAAAAGCACTTGATAGCTAAATTATTTTTATCACTCCGTTGATTAGAAGCGATAATTTTGACATTTATGTCGAGTTTGTTTCTTATTTCCGCGTTCTGTTCAACAAAGATTATTTTAAAAGTAGTGTGTGCATATATTTACATTTTTGTCGCATAAATTAGGCATAAGGTAAGATATTAAGATAGTCAGATCGATTAAAATGTAACTTTACCTTTTTTTTGGTCATGTCGAGAGAATGAGTGATGAAAGAATGGCAAAAAAGATATATGAAGCAAAAGAGGGCGATAAGAGAAGTAAGAAAGGAAGATCTCAGAAGGTTGACTTTCGAATACGCAGTATGCAAGATACTGAATGAAGGTCACGTAGACCTTTGTATGAAGAGGCTAATGACAGTGAGGCGAAAGAGGTATGCCGGGACCGCAGCGTTTAGCGCTCTGTTCTCTCTGACTTCAATACTAGAGATAGAGTGTGAAGCTATGTATATGTGTATGTACCTTTTTTATTTTTTAACCCTGACGACTTAGCGTTAAGTTGCGTCGGATAGGGGCATCCGACGCAACTTAACGCTTACTTATATATATATATATATATATATATATATATATATATATATATATATATATATATATATATATATATATATATATATATATATATATATATATATATATATATATATATATATATATATATATATATATATATATATATATATATATATATATATATATATATATATATATATATATATATATATATATTTAAAATTTCAAATAAAAATATTTGAAATCAATGTTATACTCCATAATAAAGTAAAAAATACGTAATTTGTTAATATTAAAATTTTAAATAATCATTTTCTAAAGTCGATTCGTCCGTTAGAAGTGATGTACGAGTGTGTTAAGTAATAGGTACAAGTATCACATTACAGGCTAACTATGAGTGGCAGGCGGCGGGCGCGGCGTGCGCGGCGAGCGGCTTACTTCTTCAATTTTTACAACACGAAAAGTGTTAGTGAACGCCGTCAAAATTAGGATAGTGGCACACGTCACATAAACGTTTAAAACTATATTACAAAATTATACTTATATACAAAAATATACTGAAAAATATTACATATTTACCTATTATTTTACAATTAGATCCATATTTCCACATACTATCGTGAACTCTAACTTTATTTCGTGACAGCATTTAAATACTATTCATATATCTTCTATGTAAATGTAATCTGTGTATATTCCAACTATAATTAGTCTACAGTATGAAGAAAAGGAGAATTGAGAAATAATTACATCTATGAAAGCTTATGACGGCAAAGCATTGCTTTAGATAACCTAATATCAACGGTGTGGCGCGGAGCCGTAGCCTAGGCAAAACGCGGCGATGAGTTCCGCCACTCAACACGTAATGCCTCGAAAAAATCGAAAAACAGGGACGGAGAAAGCAGGAACTAAGCAACGGAGTGTCTTAACAATAGGTTCCTATGGTTCCTGCAGTTCACTCTGCCTACACTGCTATGTGCGGGATAAAGCGTGAAGCTTTATTTTAGCTTAAAATAATAAAAAGAATAAACGACAACACTTCACTATTTTGGACGATCATCCTAATTCTTATACGTAAAGCTGCACGTTACTTTACGTTACGTTACAAGTTACACGTTGGTGTGTACGTTACAAGTGTTTGTTTGTTTATTTGCGGTCAACCGCGGCGGCGTCGCTTTACACTGCTAGCGGTAGGAGGTCGACGTAGAGGCTACATCATTCTAACGTGATACGGGATTATTCTATATATATGTATGTAAAAAATACATTCAAGTTCTCCTAATCTAGAACTAAGCTCTATCTATAACAAAAATAAAATTATTTGGATTGGATATAATGTTAAAATAATGATAGTTCAAAACCATTTTAAATGATTTTTTGATACCGTACAAAGGCCAAAAACGCGTATCATTGGAAAAGGTTATTTTTAATATAAAATAAAGAAAAGTTAGGATCAATATCTCTTTGCTAAGGAAAGAGAAAAATAAACTTAATTTTAGTACAATAATTAGTTAAACAT
This sequence comes from Dione vanillae, assembly GCA_037178615.1. Classification (NCBI taxonomy): domain Eukaryota; kingdom Metazoa; phylum Arthropoda; class Insecta; order Lepidoptera; family Nymphalidae; genus Dione; species Dione vanillae. The sequence goes on along the minus strand of JAZFAU010000036.1, from coordinate 849,039 downwards.
ATATAAAAATTTTTAGCCATGGTCACCCCAGGTCAAGTGTCAAACGCAACACCGAGCTCGACGTCGCTCCACCTGCGCACGCCTCACTCCACAGCTCTGTTAAATATATATCTCTCGAATATATTCATTTTTTTCTTTGAGACGTTCCGTCCACTAGACAGCATCAGATTATTTTTCAAATATGATGTCATAATAGCATAACTGCTTGTCTTTTGAATAGAGTGAGTTTATACTACTATATCGGTATGTATCAATTTGTACTATCTGAGAATCGAATCCTTGACTATAATATTGTGTATTGAATACACAGTCACGACCGCTGAGAGTAGTTCAAGAAGGAATTGCAAATAAATGGAGATCTTTCCTTCTAGAATGTTAATTATTAACAGTAATGGCAATAAATATAAACCAACAAATAAGAACCGTCGTGATGCATGGGTTGGATTCCCATTCGGAGAAGATAGATTTTGTTATTTCTATTTTCTTCGCTCAGGCAACTAGGTAAAAGCGCGGCGTTGAGTTCCGACACTCAATACGCAATGCCTCGAAAAAGGCATAATTCAGAGAATGGATTGTCTTAACACTAAGAAAAATTAAAAAAAAAAATAAAACAGATTAAGTCCCGCTGAGTTTCTTACGCCGGTTCTTCTCAGGTCTGAGGCATTAACTTTAGCGAACCGGTGGTAAATTAAATTGATTGTTTGACGTTCAAAAAATGAAGCTTGTACTTCTTATTTTGAATAAAATTGTTTTGACTTTGACTTTGACTTTGACTTTGACACTTGGTCCTGCGGTTCCTGCGGCTCCCTCTGCCTACTCTGCATGTGCGGGATAAAGCGTGAAAACATAAAATAAATAAGAATAAAAAACTACAAATTTAAAATCGTTTAAAAATTATATACACAATACAACAAAGCCGTACTAAAATATTTCTGTTAAAATATGATTTTATCAACACAAAGGGGCGCGAATTAACAATATTGCATGTCGTAGGGTGACAATAAAGATCCTCTTTACAATAACAAGAATATATTGCACAATAATGGGGAAAAAAGCTTTCATTTTTCATATGGGCACGAAACCTGAGCCCACATTGAAGGTAGCAGGAGATTCTAATCAACAAATATATCGTTTTACACTCAACTGAGCCAGGCCGGTCGGTCCGCGATCTTATCTAATAGATACAAACTAAATGCCTTTATAAACTAAACGGTTTTCTAATACGTGTATTTTTTGCAGCTTTGTTTGCAATTTCTATTGTTGGTTAGCAATATTAATATAATTTTTTAAGTAATTAATTTATATAATTTTGTTTAATACACATACAGATTTGCGGATAAACATATAAATTTATGGTGAGAAAGCTAATAACTGTCTTAAATCTAGTAGTAGGTTCAAAATAAGAAAAATAATATTTGATTTTTACTTTTATGTTATAACAGGCAACATATAATATTTTTTTTATAGCTGCACGTTTTTATCCCGCATATAGCAGGGTAAGCAGAGGGAACTGCATGAACAATATGAACCTAGCGTTAAGACACTCCGTTGCTTAGTCTCTGCTTTCTCCGTCCAGGCTTTCTGCCTTATTCGAGGCATTGCGTGTTGAGTGGCGGAACTCAACGCCGCGCTTTGCCTAGTTTCCAGAGAAAATGGAAATACCAAAATCCATCTTCCCTAAGTGGGAATCGAACCCACAAACCATCATGATTACAGACAGACGCTTACGCCTCTGCGCCACGACGATCCTCAATTATTTTATATAAAATAAATTATCCCTTTTTAATTTCACGCCTTATCTCGCATATAACAGAGTAGGTAAGTATGTTACTTCTGAATACCCAAAAACGTATACAATCATAATTTCCAATATAACAAATACAGATAAAAACATCGTATAGAAACTTAAATTTTAAACCGTTACACGACACTCAAAATAAGCTTAGTTCGGAACACAACCGCACTCGGAAATGACATAATAGATATTTCCCAACATTCAATGGGATTATACATTATTTGGTCACCCTGCAAGCAAAGTAATATGATCGGTTTATTATAACGATATTCGCTGTTACAGCGATGGACTGATACCGGCTTTTGTCCTCCACCTAATAGTTGCTTGTTGCCATTTCATAATAATAAGCGTAGTTTTGTATGAAACACAAAGAGATTTCAGATTTGAGTCTAACAATTATTATTTGGTAATATATGTATGTCTATTAGACTAGGCTGTATTTAATGAAGTAAGGCTTATATGTAGTATTTTTTATATGCGAGTACTCAACTTTGAAGGCATTTAGATGTTAAAACTATTATGGGGAAGTTAATATCCAATATATATGATACTACAGAACGGCTTAGCTGATATCCAAGCTACTCCAACACCAGTAGCTCTAAATGGCCTCGAACCGGGTAATAACCACGCTCTCACAGAATATCACTGTGAAACAGCAACATATTAATGTGTTCTATCAGGTGAGAGTGAGAATTCCTAAAGCCTCTAAAGGTCTGAGTATTTGGTTGGCAACGCATCCACAACCTCAGAACGTCTATGGGCGAGGGTGTCCACTTGATGGACTTTTCTGCTCGCTTGTCATCTTGTAATATATAAAAAAAATTCTATACAAATATATTGCCAGGTTAAAAAAATTGATAGCAAAATTATAATAATAAAAATATATTATTATTGATTAAGGAGTAAATGAGGTGAGCTGATGGTAATCGAAATTAGTAGAAAAAAGGTAATTTTGCCAATCTCTTAATCCCCCTTATCAGCCCTAAAGGGATATTAGGTAAAATTAGAATAATTAGAAATATTTTATTTTAATTTCAAGTCGAGTTGTAGAGATGAAAGTACAGGTGTTAATATTACCTATGTCAAAAGAAGTAAACTTAACCTTCTTCAAAGCTTATCGCCAATAATGAGGTCAACTACGGTATTCTTATCAGATAGGACATCAATCAGTACCTATTGTATTTTGATATGTTTTGCGTAAACAAGTGATATGTTATCACACAGCCGGTAAGGTCGTGTGAAACAAAGTCCGTACGTGTTTGTCTCCAATAAGGCGATATAAAGAAGTTATTAATAGGTAGTTGTGGTGCGTCTGCCTTTAAAAGTGACTGTTTGTAGGTTCGATTCCCATGAGGGACAGATGGATGTTTTCATTTACATTTTCTTCGCTCAATTTCACCACTCAAAACGCAATGCGTCGAAACGGCAGATTGTCTTTACATTATGTTCCTACGACTTGATTTATTCATACGACTGTGGTTCCCTCTGCCTCCTCGACTATGTACGGAATAAAGCGTAAAGATATAAAAAAAAACTAATAATGAAGTTTTTCAGCAATATATGACATAATGACTCATGTTAAATGACGTACCTGATTGCAAATCTTGATTTGGATGTGAATAATATATAGAAATATTTTTAAATGATTTTTTGGTAAGATTAGTTTACGGTGAAATTGCAAATGTTTGTATTGAACAAGCAATATCTTCTTTGAGATAGAAATAACTGTATTTCGTTTTTTAGTTTAGCTCATCTATTTTGATTCTAAGTCAGACGTACCAGGTGCTTGATGTTAAATAATACTTTATATTAAATATGAAATGGAATTGAATGCGATGGAATGTGTCCATCACAGTTACAGTAGCATTTTAATATTTTTTATAATCCTTATGATCTACTATGGTTAATAGTTAATAGTAAATGGTTGGTTAGTAGTAAAATAAAAAAAAATATATAATAAGGAATGCGAAATCGAAATCGATTAGAACCCAGATCCTGCGCTAATTTAACAGATATTAAAGGTCTTCAAATCTGTCCGATAGAACCGATTGCACTGCATATGCATGTACAAGAGAACCAAAACACAGACACAAATATTAAAAATTATTAATTCCTTTTCTGTTAATGTTTTTACATCTTTCAACATAATTTTTTGTCAAAATATTCAATGTACAGACAAAATATCTTTACAATTTTATATATATACATATAGTTTAGATAGATAACGTGGAAGATGCTTGAATTTACTTTTACGTGCGTCAACAAAGTAGTGTAGTACGAGTACGTGATGAATATTGGAAAAGTAATCTTTTAGTGAATCATCATCGAGTGGATGATTTGACATTTAAATAAAAAGATTACACAGTTTATATATATTTATCGCCTAGTAATCTGATCTTTTGGAAGAGAAATATAGCTCGTAATGTATTTTCAGTATTTTCTAACATATAGTGTGCAAAGTCATTTTCCTCATTCGGATGGGTACTGCAAATCTATATAATCAGCGTTGTAAACTTGTTAGACAAGGAAGGAGAAACATAAAGATTGTTACCACAAATATTCAGGCACTATTATGATGCCAAAGCCGAATATATGTATATATATATATATATATATATATATATATATATATATATATATATATATATATATATATATATATATATATATATATATATATATATATATATATATATATATATATATATATATATATATATATATATATATATATATATATATATATATATATATATATATATATATATATATATATATATATATATATATATATATATATATATATATATATATATTTTACATTGACATACGTCTATTTTATTGTTGCTTCACACGTTACCCGATTCAGGCTTTATAAATGGCAGAGAAAATGAAAAATTCCATCTTCGCCGAGACGGAATCGAACCCACAAGCCTTCACGTTTACAGGAGGAAGCTACGCATCTGCGCCACGACGGTTCTTTTAAAATTTTAAAATTCTATTCATTACTTAATACATATGTTATCTCTCAAATCAGTAGGTTGACGGAAATAAATCTCTCTTACAGATAAATTCATCTTTACCAACTATATTTTCAACTATGTATTTATGAAAATTCAATTATTGACACTTAAAAACAAAAAGTAATGATTACACACTACATGCATTATGAAATCGATAACAATCATACGAAATGCTAGAAATATCTATGTACGCTATTGTATCAGCTCGCAACAAGTAATGCGGCAGATTTTATCTGTTTATTTACATGTACATAAAGAGGTAAGTATATACGAGTACATATATTTATTATAAAGTCTTATTAAACAAGAAATTTTCAATTTATTCTCACTAATCTTTTAGAAAAAGGGACACTATAAGGGATTTTGATTATTTTTTTAACTCTCTCTAATAATATATAATTTTTATATCCTTAGTCAAAACATTTAAAAACTTGTAATATGTTTTTCCAATTTTCCGTTATTTAAAAACAGTTATAAGAAAAAAGAAAGCGAATACCTATATACAAATTACAGGCAGCTCTACCAAGAGACTCTACAATACTATTGGCAAATCATTTAACTACGTAATCCAACAAAACTAAAAGCACGAACCGCCTTTCACAGTAATACAATCAAGTTACACACGTCACGGTCCCATTTTCCCAAAGATTGTAAATAATATCGTCAAAAATGACCACACAACGGTGTGTGTGAGTAAGTGTATGCTAATAGCTTTGCGAAGCGATCATTACGCGGTAGCTTTGTGTCCGACGCTATTAAAATAATTATATTTGTTCTGTATTTTGTGGAGAGTTGCGCACACTAGCGTTGCTATGTAGAGTTCACTCTGTGCAACTAACGGTCGGTATTAATACTTGTAGAGACCTTGAGTCTTAAAACTTGTAATATGTTTTTCCAATTCTCCGTTATTTAAAAACAGTCATAAGGAAAAAGAAAGCGAACTCATATTTACAAAAGAAAGGCAGCTCTACCTTGGTAGAGCTGCCTTTCTTTTGTAAATATGAGTTTACAATACTGTTGGCAAATCATTAAAAATTTAATTAACTAAAATTTAATTAATTAATTTAATTTTATTTAAGTTTAAATCGCATTTTAATATTTTATATGTGGGATAATAAATAATAATAAACGCCGTAAGCTTCATAATATAATGTATATCCTGATCTCCTGTATTAAAAAAAAAAAAAAAAAAAAAAAAAAATATATATGTGGGATAATAAATAATAATAAACGCCGTAAGCTTCATAATATAATGTATATCCTGATCTCCTGTATTAGCTTAAACGATATTTATAATTATTCTTTTTAAGTATATATTTATTTTTAATGAAATATTACAAAATATGGCCTTAAACAACTTATTTATATGATTTCAGTTTAACAAATTAATTAACTTATTATATTTAGAATAATTCTATATTTTTCAAGGTATATGTTGGTGTGCACGACTGCTTACAGTGTGACGGCATGACTGGCCGGTTTAATCTTTTGTATTCTGGATACATGCATATGTATATAACAAACAAAAAACACGTTTTAATCATGTAAATTTCATTTGTTTAGTATTGTATTGTCTAAGAAATTGCCGAAAGGAAGTGTTTTTCGTTTGTAATTATAAATGTTAGAAAGAAATCATTATCATTAATTGTTACAACTTAATATGATGGAAAATTTAATTAGGCTTGTTTAGAATACATTTGAACTTAACACAGGTTACTATGTATAATGTACGGGATAACTTGTAGAAGAAAAAAAGGAGAGCGGAGAGAACCTAGACACTCAAGATAATCCGAATTTAAAACGAAGAACGGAATATTTAAAAGCAAATACTATCTAATCAAAATCTTTATTGTCTTTGTTTACGTTCATGTTCAATATTTTCCTTATCTACTAATGAGTATGAGTTTAACATCGAGTATCTACTTATATACTAAATATATAAGTATATATTTTGCCATTACGAAATTGAATTGAATTGAAATTGAAATTGAAATTGAAAATGAAAATCTTATATTGACACTTAGTATAGCATAAACATCTAGCTTCCTTGGATTTTGTCCAAAAACTACCAATTGAAATAACTTTAAAAAAAATTACAGACAAACATATAGTATATTTACTATTTATTTAAAAATCTATAATTTTTTCAACGTTTTCATGCTCCAAAATTAAATTTTCCAGCAAATTATATTAAATTAATATGCGTGTCAATAAATAATAGGTGAGATATAATATAGTAGCCTGTAATTTAGCGGTAGCTGTTACAAAGCATCGGCGAGTCACGGCTACGCCCCCATTACCGTTGCTTTATTCGTCTGTTTGATGAAAATCAGTAGAAAGCGAGCTGTGAATGAGCCACGTTAATATTAGAGCTTTGAAAGCCATTGTTATGTACAGCGGTGTAAAAATGTTTTTGCAAATGATGTAGCGGTATGTAATGAGTACGTGTTAAATTAAGCAAATGTTCATATAAAATAATTAATATATATGGTTTAAATTTAAAAATAGTCATGAAAATTTTATATATGAATGTAAGTAAATGGACCTCAATGACTTTTTTCCTAGACCACGAGAACTAATTTACTAAATTTAAAAAAATAAATGCGAAGAAAGGTGTATAGAAAGCGAAAGGCAGTCAAACAATGATAAATTTTTAAAATTAAAAAAAATCGAAACTATATATCATATATTATATGATTTATAACGATGTGTTTATATATTGTTTACGTGTCTAGACAGTTTTATATTAATTTCGTTAATATCATTCGTTATCTGGTCAGGTGATAAGAGGTATCACCAACCGAGCAGTCCACAGACAGGTGTTGGACTTTGAAATATATATGAAAAGAATATATTTAGTTTTTTACGTAATTCTATTTTATAACACATTTGTATAACATCGTGGTTGTGCAATAGTAATGTTAATGACCCGTGCCAGTGGTGAGTTTGACTCCCATTCGAGGGAATATTAAAATCATTTTAGTTTCTAGAGACTTGGTTGATTTTAGCACTCTTCTTTGCCAATCGCACTTTTTTCTAAACTTATTGGAAGTTGTACAGTACAGCAACCTTATTTTCTTTTTTTAGCTTCACGCTTCATCTCGCACATGACAGGGTAGGCAGAGAGAACTTCACGAACCATAGCGACCTAGTATAGAGACACTCCATTGCTTAGCTCCTGCTTTCTGCCTTTTCGAGGCATTGCGTGTTGAGTACAATAACCTTTAGTATTAGTATATCAGCCTTACCTCCCAATTTTATGATAACATGATGTAAATAACAGAATATACAATTTATCGCTTATATAATAATTATGCAATAAAAGCATTAAACATTTTAGCAATATTTAATAGTTGATTGTGATCACGGATCAGATTCATGAAGTTTTGAATGAATTGTGAGCCTCATAATAACTATGTTTGCAGAATTTATACGTAAAACTCGTGACGTCAATGAAATTATTATACTATCTAAAATGTAGTATATTTTTTAATAAAAAAATAGCTTCACATTATAACCGACAAATTACAAGAGAATTTAGAGGGGACCCTACTATAAAGTCACTAAATTCTCCATTCTCCGATCTTTTTTTAATGTTTAAAGCGGAACTCAACGACTTGTTATTAAAGAGAAGAAATTAAAAAACGTTTCCTCAATTTGGAAATGAACTCGCAACCGTCGTACAGCTTCTAGTATTTTTTTCCTTGTAGTATAACCACATATATCAGAGTATCATTATATCATGATATCACGCTAACGTGTAATGATATTCAGTTAGCACGTACACGCTGCCGTGACATGCGGCATCGCTTAGATACTTACTTCGTCTCTTGTCACCAAAGGATTTAGATTAGACCTAAGTATCACACTTGGTGTGGCCATCATCACGATTCTGCTGACTGATCTTCTCTTATCAGATCAGTAATTTATGGTATGATGTTTGTTTATCATGATTTTATTTGTTGTTTTGATATTCTTTTATTGTTAAAGATTTATATCTAGTAGCTAAGTCAATATCTAAGTAGATAAGTACAATATTTACACGTGGTTTTATCTTTGTCAAATATTTTGGATGGGTGGGTATGTCGGGCATTACGAGTAATGACGCGAGCTTAAATGCTTGTTAATTATAATTCAAGGATGTGCGATAAAAATAACAACATTTATAATTATTCATATCAATCTAACCTAATAGAGGCGCGTCTTGGCGCAGAGGCGTAGTGTCTACACGAAAACGTGATGGTTTGTGGGTTCGATTCCCACTTGGGGCAGATCATTTTCTTCCCTCTGGAAACTAGGTAAAGCGCGGCGTTGAGAAAGCAGGGACAGAGAAAGTAGGGACTAAGCAACAGAGTGTCTTAAAACTAAGTTCCTATGGGTACTACAGTTCGTTCCCGCCTACCCTGCCAGGTGCTGCCTTATCCCAAACCGTGAAGCTATTGAAAATATCTAACCAAATAGTATTTGGAACGTATTAATTTTAGATAGTAAAATTAAACATTATCGTTATATTGCGTATTACAAAGTAGGCAAAACCTATCTTTGTGTATATGTATTGATTGGAACTATCTGGCTTCTTGGGATAGATAAATGAAAAAAATCTTTTTTATCGATTAGTTTTACTCGAGTAAAAGTCAAACTGTGTACTAACATTATTATTACCCTGTAATCCACATACATTAGTATAGATAAAGAGAAATTGTAGACAGAAGGAATCTGATATTAAGACACTCCGTTCCTTGGGAATCCTTCTCAACAAATAATAAGTCAAAAGCGTTATAAAATTATTAAGAATAAAAAGATTTTTTATTCGATAATTTGTAAGTTCACTAAGATTTTCTTAAACACAGGAGCCTGTATGTACCTTAAGTACCTGCCTTAATAGGTGATATCTAAACGAGTACAGAAGTGTTCACGATTGCCCAACGGCAAAATATTTACGATACACCTTGTTAATGAACTGTTAATATGTAATTCATGCAAATCGGTACGTTTGTTTTCCAATAGAGGTTTGTCGATAACGATCCTCGTGTGGTCTGAGTTAGGAGAGGAACATAGTGAGTTCGATTTATAACATTTTAGTATTGTATTTCAATATAGTACTATCATTTATTTGTATGATAAATATGTCAACAAAAATGCGCAAAATTTTTGACAATATATATCTATTGTTGCCAGTTACAGTTTAATAATGTTAGCAGAAAATGTTTATTACATAAAATAAAGTATAAAATACGCTTTAATTTTAAAATATGCGCATTGTCTTAAAAATTAGAGTGGTTTTTGTAATTGAACCTACTTAATAATTAGAGGAAATTAGAATAATTAGTAATTAAAATTTGCTATAACATAATTGTAAACGAGTAGCTACTATAAATTCGAGAATAGCTATGCTTAAAATAACATATAATATCGCCTAAGCCTATAACTTCCACACATAACCATTTAAGTCAAACACTTGGGTCGACGGCGGTGTATCAATAATTGTGTCAATTTAAATGCCGGCGCAGAAGTGATGTTTTTCCACTCTAAGAGTATCGGTAGATAGCGGCGCGATAATGAATGTTCCGAGATGGACCGAGTCGACAATCCTCTCACACGCCCATACATGTGTTAGAGGTTAGAGGCAGATAGCTTGCGTAACGATATGATACATTTTCAATTAAAACTTGATTGTTTTTAAGGTTAAGCTTGAATTTTTTAATATTTTAACTTAAATACATTCAAACTAGTACAGTTATAAGATCTTAAACAAGTTGTCTTATTTTTAAGACAATCACCTTTTATCTGTAAATAATGGAGTTTTTAAGCAACTTTATTTTAACTAATAATAAAAATAATAATACTTTATTGTACATAAAAAAGTAAAAAGAAGAAATACAAGTAATTAAAATAATATACGCTATTTTATATATTATAAAAAATTATATATATTTATGTATATACTAAAACTGATCGAATTTCCATCTTTAAAATAATACTATACTGTAACCTTTTAGCTATATCATCTGCATCCATTGTGTCCACATGCGTTCACACGAATGTACCAGCCCTATATATAAGTGCAATATATAGTAAATAGATAAATAAAATAACAGAAATCAATAAATTACATGCGACAGTCATTCGGCGGTTAACCGAGGGGCGCGGTGCGGAAGCGGAGGACAATGCTAGCAAATTGTGATGTTACTTCGACACGCATCGACGACGTGCATTGATAATAAATCTTTACTTTGTCGGTGTTTTTGTTGGGCATGCTCATATGGTGGTAGTTAAATGTCATCTCGCTTTGTGGGGCCTGCGCTTTTCCTTCCAATTAGGTATTAAATTTCTTGGCTCAAATTAGTCTACATTTCGTATTTTCTATTATTTTCTTCAGATGTATTTAGCTTGTATTTGGCTTGATTAGATCTAGATTTAAAGCCTTCATGCGTTCTAATAAATTGGGGCAAAATGGGGTAAAATTTAATAAATACTAAAAAATCATAATGACATTTTACTAAAGACGTTATATATATCCAGTTCCCCACGCCAAGGCGACTCTGTAAAGGCCGCAGGGCCAATAGCCTAAATACTATCCATTTGAACGAAGACGAAGTATATCCAGCACAATGCTTGACATTGTAGAGTAAGAGAAAAAATATACTTCATATTAGTTTTAATATTGCAATTTAAACAATTTCTGCTGTTTTTATAATATTGTGATTCCTAAACTATTAATCCAATTTAAGACCCGGTTTTCATTCAATGAATGATGTCTTCAAAGCCAACGTCCAACGTTAGTCACGCTGGTAGTGTGTACCAACATGTCCTGCAAGGGTACAAGGGTACAGAGGCAAAAGGGTGTCACCCCACCGCCGTTACATTTTGAATTATTTTTAATTCATTATTAACAATACATTTCACTCGTTCAACGTGATTCGCCGCCATCTTCCCAACTAAAAGGGTATATACAATTTTAGTTACGCCATCTTGTTTTGACACGTCTTAATGTGTGCTAATTTAGAACTATATGTGGTTGTAACGCTTTGAGTGACGCCGTTTTTATTTGCCGTTTTTTTAAACTAGGCAAAGACAACATAGTGATCAGACACTCTATTCTTTTGTAAAATAGCCTGTAGAGAAATAAGCGCCGCATAAATTATTAATTTTATTGCATCGAGGCAACATCGATCAATTCTGTCCTTAGACCTTTTAAAATTTATTAAAATAACTAATTAAGCTATATTAATAAACATATAAATGTATAAAATCGTTACTTATATGTCAGCTACCTGCTTTTTTAAGAAGACTACCGAAACTCTGTTATCAAATCTGAGCGTTTCCAAAACGGTGTAGGCTATAAAAGTAAGTGCTCTAATCTCGACATATTGCCCGTAATCTAATGATTGTGCATATTTTTATTGAGATGTTCTTGTTTCAAGATTGCCGTCCGCCATCCCAAATATAATCACATATATAACACACAAGTAGATATACATTTATTCATGTTTTCAAAAATATTATGAAATTTTATAAATTTCTTTGTATTTTTAACTTAAATCTTAAATTAACGTAAATTTTACAATATTTTTAACATCTATATAGAGCTCTTATACTTCAACGAATATTTAGACCAAAATATACTAACACAGAACTAACAACTATGTGTAGCTTAGTTCCATTACTGTGCTTTTAACAATGAAACAAAAAAGATATGTATAAAACTTCAATAATAAAACATTAAAAATTACAATATTAAAAAAACGTTACGTGAATTATATAGTATAGCAGATCTTTTGTGTTTTTTAATAAAAATATTTAGAAACAAAGTCACGCTGAGCAGAAATGTTGCACGCGTGATTTAATTCCATGCCACAATAGTCATGGGATGGTAACTGTTATTATACCGACGTTGAGGGGTAGCAATACCCGGGTATACCCATGGTGCCCCATACCTAACTATGGATGGAGCCATACAAAATATTAATGTAATATACACAAACGTCCCGCTATGCACGTGTAATTCAAACGTTTTTACATACGTACCTACATACATTTTTAGGTAATATTTGTTGGAAATTTAGTTTTTTAAGGTTTGTGTCAAGTTTAAAAAATATATATTCATAAAATTGTTGACGACTTGCAATTTGACAAGTAATTTCGTATTTTTGATTAACAATCATTAAATATATTTTAAAAATTTACAATTTTTATGTTAAAAATTGAATTAAGTGCATTTTCTTAATTTACTTATATAAATATACGACATTATTTGAATATTATTATATTTATTATTACATTTTACGTGAAACGAACGCTCTTTGCTAGGTATTTTGTTACAATGTAAATGTAAAAAAAACATAATTGATTATATAACAGTACCCTAAAAGCGGGTGCGCACACTCGTACATACCGGCGCGAGGGGACGACTTGAATAATACTGGCAAATATTTATAAATGTTTTATTTGATCGGCGCGGGAGCAGCCAGATCCGATGTCTTCGTCTACAAATGGCAAGCTGGAGAGGAAGCGATATAAACTAGCGGTTGAAAGCCATTGCTATTCCAGTAGCCAAGTAAAGAAATAGCAGTTGGCTTTTTAAAACAGAGCAAAATATTTCACAGAAATTAATGATTTAAAGTTATTTATTATGACATTGATATGATTTTTCTTATTCAATAGATTACTTTTAAATTTATCTTAATCACTGTGGCTTCTCTCACATAATTCTACTATTCCTATTTAAACCGTGCAAAAACATTTATTCACTTATATTATTTAATATCATTCTGTATATTTTTTTTCCTCCATCACTCATGACTTAGAGCGGTAAAATTAGGCGTATTGTAGTGTACCCTATTCGCTAGTTTGTACCGATATACATTGAATTATGTTTGCACACATGTTAGTTAGCGGGCTTGATCCGGATTTGTGGCATTTTAACGCTCTCTATGAATACTCAATGTTACTAAATATTTTTAATATTTTTGTAGAAATCTTAAATGCATGTGGACTTAGTGGCAGTCAGTAATCGTAGCTTAAACTATAGTGAAAAATATGGATATATACTAGCATATAATAGTAGCTGAAAGATAACGAACTACTGAAATTTTAGCGTAGAAACCTGAAACTTAAGTCCTGAAGGAGTGCTCCACTTTTCAGGGGGTTCCCCTAAGAGAAGAATTATGGAAAATCAAATTGAAATAGTGATAAAAGGAATTTTATGTTACATATTTAACACAAATGATATTGTGATGTATAAGATTTTTTCAAAGAACTCGCTTTTTTTGAGAAAATCTTCCTATAATCTTAGGAAATAGACTAAAAATCCCAAGCCTTACAATTACAGTGTTTTTGTACATTTAGTCATAAAACCTTCTTTCATATTAATTATAAAAATGCTTTTATGTATTATATATATTTTTGCATACAACGTAAACCGTTAGATACATTTATCATGTACTTATGTTCGTCTCCCTAGTTGATCTGATATTAATTAAAAAACTAATAATCCTTAATCAAAAACTGAACACTTGACTTTTTAAAGTAGAGTAGAGTAGAGTATCATTAAACTCTATGCAAATCAATCTAGCAAAATGGCAAGCTTGAAGTAACAAATAATAATAAAAAAAGCAAGAACTGGCTTGACTGTTTACACGAGTTAATTGCTATGAATAATAATGTCGCAAGCCGGTTGCAACCGACATCTGATTTTGTAATCCGCACACAGATATAATCAAACATCGACGTGACTTAGGTAGTATCTATAAATAGAATAAGAGCGACTAGGGGCTCGAAAAAAATTTTTTCTTGCTTTTTTAATTCTTTCTTCCTTTTTTTAATTTATCTGCTCATCTCCCTAGATGTAATAAAATAAATATAAAAGATATAAAGCGTAACCTTCACACAAGAAAAATATTAAATTATTTAGGTTTCTACGGTCTAGTTAGAAGAGTGGAATTAACACCAAGAACCTCAAGCCTTATATCAATCAATTGATCACTACGAACTATTAATTATATTTCGTTTTTATTATACCTAATACAGTAACCTCAAATTTAAAAAAATCTGGGATTTTTTAACTTCATCAGGTAGGGCAAAGGGAACCGCAAGAACTGTAGGAACCTAGTGTGAGGCATTGCGTATTGAGTGTCGGAACTCAACGCCGCGTTATGCCTAGTTGCCAGAGCGAAGAAAATAGAAACGAAAAATTCATCTTCCCCGAGTGGAAACTAAACCCATAAACCGTCGCGTTTACACGCACGCTACCTCCTCCTCCATTCTTTTTCTAATATTTCCCTTCATTTAAAATATTGTAAATAAAGATTTTCTAAACCACAACTGTCCACCACAGTGTTCGAGCATAGTGTGTTATCTAACATACGTAAGATAGCATCAGCTGCTTAATGACCAGATAATTGTTTCTTAACCGTAGCAATATGCAGTGACGCGAGTGGTCTAAAAATATGACACTAATGTAATGTAATTGATATAATCGGTTCAAAGGCATCTCGCTGGAGCCTTGTATTACGTATTGGTAAGCAAGAAATAAGTTGCTATTAAACGATTTCTCCATTTACATGCCTAATCAGATAAGATATACTAGTTTTGTTGTGCGGGTTTGTGTGTCTTTTGAGTATATGTACCTAGTAATGTATTACTATAAAGAAAGTCTTTATATTGAAATTTCATACTACAAATTTGAACGCAGCAAAATACAAAGAAATATTTCGAAAAGTTGTTTTAAAAATGTACAATATCTTGATTTTTGTTAAAAATTACGTAAAACATTTTAAATCCATACAAAAACGCTTTTGCAACGTTTTTTTAAATTTATTTATATATATAAATAAATTAAAAAATCAAAATTTTGATCGGTATAAGAAAAATATTATTATTACATTCAATAATGGCGTAACGGGTCACATACAAACACATAGTGCGCCGGCGCAGGACCAAAGTGACATCTACCACACCCCCCGAACAAAACGCGTCACTGTCATCTAATTTCTTACGCTTTGCGCTTCTATTCATAGAAATTACAATAAATTCACCAATAATCCGACATATTGTTTAATTTTAAACCTTATTATTATATATTTTGAATGCATTTTCGTTATTTTTCCAAAGCAAGGGTATAAACTTTTGACTTCCGCGCGGACAAACGTACCCACACATTAGCGGTACAATGAATAAATCGAGCCGGCGACGAGATAACTTCATTAAAGTGCTAAAGCTGTGTATACACTATGCACTAGTTAGAATGACAATACTTAAATGTTGCAATATAACAAAAGTATTTTATATATTATGATTCATGTTATTAATAAATGTTTTATGTAGAAACATTTTTAATGATTTATAGTTTTTATGTTCTACATATTACATTGATTAATTAAACAGTTGTAAACACATTCCCCTATGTACTAGTTAGGTACGTTAATTATTACGTCCGTTTTAACATTTATAAAATAATAAATAATATTAAAAATATCTCATATTCACGAAAAACATTTAGTTCCAAAATTCAAGACATTGCATGTAAAGGGGCGGAACTCTATGCTGTTATTTCTTACTAAAACAGAGAAAGAATATTAATAAATTAATTCACATGGGAATCAAACCCACAGTCGTCGCGTTAACAATCAGTTCCAACTTCCAAGTATATCTCAGTATTCTATACTTTATCTCAGTACACAACCCGCCTACAGTGTAACATTCAGAATTATTGGCCGGTTATCTCTTGATAAGGGTCAGGCGCATTAACATAAAGCATTTTAAATGTTCCAAAGAGGATGCCACTATTTAATTTTATTTTTCTCGCCCTTTAAATACTCGTTCTGTCGCCGCTCGGCTTATCCTATATTTAATAAAGATGATTTGATAATTTTAATTACAATAACACGTACGACTTCATTTCTTTAATATATTTTTATATATCGGCTTGAATTCCGAACTGAATCGTGTATTAAGTTTATGATTTCATTTATATTGTTACGGTTAGTTTTATTACTTGGAATACTGATTTAGTGCGTTAGAAGTTTTTTGGTAATTTTATTTGCTTTCGATATAGAGTAGGTGGTAGATGAATGCGTAAATGTAGGCCTTTAACTAAGGAATGTCGTGTAAAAGTTAGGTATTAAAATTTTCTGTATGGCAGTTTGTAATTGGTAAAAATATAATAAGTTCTTTGATTTTCGCGATTTTTATACATTTTAAATAAAACAATTTAACCGGATTTATATATAAATCCGGTTAAATTGTTTTATTTAAAATGGTAAAAATATAATGAGATTTTCATGAAATAATTGATGTAAAGAATAATGCACATATTTAAGTATAATACTATGGAGTGTTGTCGTTAAAAAGAGTGAAAAAATAGTATTTTACTAAATAAAATAACATATATACCTATACTTTTTAGGATGAGAGTCAAGAACGGAGTGTCTTGACACTAAACTCAGTCTCAGATTACTCTTTAAACGCGGGATAATCAAGCAACTAATATTATTTTACTTTTCATTATAAACCTTGACTTACAACCAAAAAATAATATAACATTAAATGTTACAAAACACGTGAAGATCGTGTTACATTTTATAATAACAGAAGCGATTTCTCTGACTTCTAAATCTATAATTGTGTGGTAATGACCGTACATTAGTCGAATGGCCCATAACCGGGTGCATCGTGTATAATGGTACACCGAAAACCTTCGTTTTAATCTCGGTTAAACGCATAAACTAACAGTTTTATATGTCACGATACAAAAAGAGCGCTGTGTATGAACAAATCGAGTTAAATTGTAAAAAAAATGTATATTCGTATATTAGAGTAAAAATAAATTTAATATTATGTATTTTTTTATTTTTTAACTTCACGCCTTGTCTCGCACATGACAGGGTAGGCAGAGGGAACTGCAGGAACCGTGGAACCTAGTGTTAATGCACTTCGTTGCATATTTCCTGCTTTCTCCGTCCCCGCTTTCGCCTTTTTTCAAGGTATTGTGTGTTGAGTGGCGGAACTCAACGCCGCGCTTTGCCTAATTAGTTTAGTTTCGAAGAAAATGTAAATAGAAAAATCCATCTTCTCCTAGTGGAAATCGAACCCTCAAACCGTCGCGTTTATAGACAGACGCCTACGCCTGTGCGCCAAGACGGTAATTATTAGTTATATGCTAATTATTTACTAGTCAGTTCCCCGCGCACAATTTAAGGATGGTGAAGTTAGAAAGCTTTTCTTGATTATGGGAGATTTTTTGAGAATATTAAAAAGCGTTTAGCGATATATCAATTAAACTATATTTCTCAACAATCTGTCTTTACTATTTAAAGTTTTATACTATGAGTAAAATTCTAGGTCAATAACTCGCCTCTCTAAGTGTGCGCAACTAAAACGCTTCCACTAGTAATATATATAATGGTTGTCACGATGGTTGTAGGTTCAATCTCGTAAAACTTTTGCGTTGATTTTATAGTATGATACGTTGCCTTTTCAATTCATATAATAATATATTCCATATATACAACATTTATGACTGACAAAACTTTTCATTAAAATTTACAACTTTAAGATAAAAACTAAGAGAAAAGGATAAATTATTCTATAGATTTTATTTATAATCGTGTAAGAAGTGCTTATTTTTAATTACTTTTTTATTATTTCAATACTCTAAGCTAAATAAAGTTTAAGTCGTACCGTGACTGGGTGGCTTTATTTTTGTGAGATGTATACCAACACATACAAACATTTAAATATTCACTTTGATGAAGTGAGACTCCGACACTTTAGGTGCTCTACTATGTATGTAGATATATTAAATATAAACATTTATAATTTTAATCACTGTCACTCAATGTTTTATTTTGTGCCTTTAATAAATCTAGTCTCTTCTAATGCGATCTCTTCGAAGGATAGGCGGAGTCAGCTTAGCTGACCGAAGCCGCAACGAAGATGTACACAGGATGGTAGATACCAGCGAGGATGTCACAGTAAGAATGAAGATAAATGTGCTCAGGTGGTTTGGGCACGTTGAAAGAATGAGTGACGAAAGAATGGTAAAAAAGATATACGATGCAAAAGTGAGTGGTACGAGAGGTGAGGGGAGACCTCGGTTGACTTTCGAAAACACAGTATCGAAGATGCTGGAGGAAGGTCACGTAAAAAGAATGAGGACTTTCCGGAGAGCATGTATGAAGAGGTTAGTGACAGTGGACGAGGCGAAAGAGGTATGCAGGGACCGCAGCGTTTGGCGCTGCGTTCTTTCTGACTACCCCGCTAGGGATAGAGCGTGAAGCTATGAGATGAGAAATAAATCTAGTCGAAAAAAATCTATACAAAATCTAGAAAATTTAAACAGTCCTGAAAGCACTTTCAATATAAGAAACTTAAAAATTAAACTATATGCAAAGTAAAATTTTAAACTTTGCTTTACATATTTTTCATTTTTAAATTTCTTTTATTGTGGAATTATTAAACACAAATCTCGTATTAATTTTTAAATGTTTTCTACATACTTTATTATTGCCAAATACAATGCCATATGTATACACTAAGAAAGTAAGGTAAGTAGAGGAGGGACTTCTTAGCTAGTCTCACCATTTCCTGTCCCACAATTCAGTATTTGTTAAAAGCTCAAAAAATAAAAAAAAAGTAATTTACCCCAAAACAAATAAAAAACCAATATCTGACACACTAACACACTAAACAGCGCACTAAAATGTCCTGGTGGTCTCAAATCTCCAGTACTATTTACAATAACCATTCAGACCTGAAAGCGACTGGATCGTCCCTTAATTTGACTCGCAATAAAGCAAAGCTTTACCAAAATGAGATCAGCCGTGAGCTTTCAAAATAGATTAAACCGGTGCTCTGTTTGTACTTTAAGGTCTAAATAGTACGGAGATAATCCACCATGAATAACTCATCATTGTCGTTGACGTATTATCTGTTGACAAGTTTAAGCAAAAATACTTTTGCAATACATTTAACGTGTTTGCTTAGTATTTTGTTGGAGTTATTCGTGAATTTAACTGCAAATATAACTTTGTTTTGTACGAGTTGAATGTTTTTTTCGGGAATATTGAGTAAAGTCCCTTTGAGTTCGTTGGAGCGGCGCACTTGTGAAGTTTTCCCTTGCTTTCCCCATCTGTCGACAGTAATGAGGTGGCGGTGGGTGGCCGCCGCCGTGCTCGAAACATTATTGTGTCTTAATCTCCTTTGCTTTGTCCTTTGTCCTTGTTTTCACTTTCTCAGTAATCCTTTACACATAAACAGTAATCGATACTCGAAGCATAACAGAAATGTGATTTTAGGCAATTGTTGAAAGTCCATCTTAATAAACTTTCTATTTCAATAAGCAATTGTCATGTTGCGGTTTTTTGTGTTTACACAATTTAGTGGTCAAACGTTTGTTGAAATGATATGAAGAAACGATTTGAAAGGAAACTAATTAATGTGTCTTTGTATATATTTTGCAAGTAATAAGTACA
Organism: Dione vanillae; assembly: GCA_037178615.1. Lineage (NCBI taxonomy): Eukaryota > Metazoa > Arthropoda > Insecta > Lepidoptera > Nymphalidae > Dione > Dione vanillae. The sequence continues at coordinate 828,748 of JAZFAU010000036.1, read as the reverse complement.
TAACAGTCGGTAAAAAAACAACTCTTATTTATATTTCCTACAATAAAACTACTATTAACACACATTTAAAAATTTATCTACTACAGAATGTTCTAAATTATAACAACTAATAGCGTCTTCGTGAGGGTACAATCTAATACGTTGTACGAGTATGTGCCCTTAATATATATAGCAAAAAGCCTTCAAACTCTTATATGCTCCAGAACCCCGACACACCCTTAAAAACACGTTTCTTTAGCTTCTTGCTTTATCGTGCATATAGCAGGGAAGGCATAGGGAACTAAAGGAACCGAGGGAACCTACTATTGAGCCACTCTGTTCTCTACTTTCCACTTTCTTACGAGAACTCATTATCATGAAAATATATATAAAAAAATCCATTTTTCACGAGTGGGAATCAAACTAAATCAAATATTAGGCTTTTATGCCACGACGGTTCTCAACACACATATGTATATGTTAAATATGTATGATTGTAAGTAATTACATATACCTATTGTTGACTACCAAAAGAAAAGAAAGGTGTAACACATACATATAAGCACATAGGTGTAACGTGTAACAGTAAGAGGCTTCCGTCAGACGGACCGACAGCCGATAATTTTCCCTTTATTAGTGTACAAAAGGCTTTGTTTTGGCCGCATTGTGTGAAGCTGATATGTTTATTATAAGGCGGTAAGTTACAATGGACGCCGAATTCGATGATACCGGCGTCCTTTAAACAATATTTTTTACACAGAGGTGATATATTTGGATAATATTTATTTAGAAACTTGTATTTTTGTAATATTCATATTTTACTAAATTATAACTTAAAATTTGGTTAAATTTAAAGTATGAATTAATGATCTTAAATATATATTGTCTTTTTTTCAAATTACCTATTGAAGTTACAATGAATTGTACTTTTAATTTGTTTTGAACCCTAAATTTTAATTTATTTAATTTATACTAAGTATATTTAAACAGAATTTTAATTTTATTACAAAGATTCATCAAAAGAAGTATTTGTTATCAAACTTACAGTATCATAATCTATTGCCGATTGCCGTCCAATCAACTAGAGCGTGTAATGTACTACATTTTAAGAACTATCATAGATATAATATATAGACCGATTGTTAAAAAACAATGTGTGAGTTAGATTTAAATGATATTTCTACAGTATTTTATTCTTTGGCATCCCAGAACACTTCGTCATCCGCATTAATAAGCCGGCGAATAATTGGGCGGGTGTAATTGCTAAGGCTGCATCGCCTCCGTCACAGTAGCATTGTTCACACCTGCAAGCGGTTATTTTGTAATATAACTATTATTATACTTAATTAAGTAGTCTATGAAATTTACAGATTGTTATTTTTTTTGCTTCACAGTGTATCTCTAATAGAAAAAGGATATGGTATATATTTCTTGCTTACCTGGGATATATCCTACCCCTAAGTGAGTAAACTACGCCCTAAGGTATGCAGCACAAACCTAGTGTCAAAACACTCTGTTCTCCGTTTTCACCTTTTGAATTATTGCATTGTCTTTAACAGGCGGATCACAACGCCGTCATCCGCCATGAGACCATCGTGGTTGTATGAAGCAGCGTGAGATATGTAATGATAACAAGTTGGGTCGAAATTTTATTTTTTCATTATTATTCTCCGATAAGACACTGCAGTAACTACAAATTTAATGACAAAGTAAGTAGAGAGCGCTGTACCTCCACACTCCACTACACTCTCTGCCTTCCTTGCTCTAGAAATGTTCATAAAAAAAAACGTTAACAGTATTTTAAATACCACGGTCACCATTTTGTATTATTATAAAAATATTGTTTAAGCTATCTTTCCTTTTATGACGCTGCTTATCTCATTATATATATTTTACTTAAGCTTATCTCCGGTGTCCATCACAAGCTCAATCACATAAGTAAATTCGCTACGCCGACTCGTTGCGAACATTTTTCTATAGGTAAAGTAAATTAATCTTTTACGTACACCTTTATACTACATTGCTAAAGTTTTAAATGTTTGAAAAATATATGTATATTCATTAAATAATACTGTTAAATATAAAAAAAATATTGTGAAATTTTTGTAACTTAATAGTTTGATTTGTAACTAAATGACTTAATGTTTTATTAACTTACTTACTTACTACTTATAAATTTACTTTTAAGCGGGCACGGAGAAAGCAGGGGCTAAGCAACGGAGTGTCTTAACACTAGGTTCCCACGGTCCCTGCAGTTCCCTCTGCCTACCCTGCCTTGTGCGGGATAAAGCGTGAAGCTAAAAAAAAAAAAACTATTTAATTCTGATAACAAAATAAGGTATTGGGTTGAATTTTGGTATAAAACCCGTACAGTCTCGGAATAGGGTACAAAGTGGAGGGCGAAGTGTCTTAACACTAGGTATATATACAGTCTAGGTTTCCTTTATGTAAATTTCCTTTAAATAAATAATATTTGTAGCATAAATAAAATATTTACAGCAACTTAATTAAGCCATTGGCTCTTGTCGAGCGGCGTATCGAATTGTAATCTTGAAAGATGCGATGAAAACCTACTTATAATATGCTTAACATATTTAAAAGTGCGTCATTTGATTTCTTATATACACAGTTATAGATTTAACTAAATTATTTTAAATCAAAATGCAGAAATTATTAAATAGACTTAGGCTTTAAAATAAAACCATTTTATAAACTGTTTTTGAGAAAATTTATCCGGAACGTAAATTCTTTTTAATAATTTTTTTTGTAATCTTTTTCAAAAAATTGCTTTATTTAGTTCAAAGTAAAGCTCTTTAAATTGACTTATACGATTTTTACGTCAAACATCATGAAAACTTTCATGAGTTAAATATGAAAAAAAAAGTGAAAAATTATAAATGGGACGTGTGACAAATGTTATTCGTGGGCGGTCACAAGTTCAATTTTTTTTTGCCTCTTAACTTAAAACGCCCAATATTTACGATTTTTCAGCTAAAAGATACTTTTTGTAATACGAAAACCGAACTCCAAACAGTGTTCCGCATGGCCGAGCCTAAAGTACAACCACATGTACAGACGGACACACATGTTCAGTATTAGTTGTGACACATATCTTCTAATTGATACATATATCATTTGTTTAACTGCTTCCTTTGTGAAGCCGATCAACAGCTTTTTGCTTTAATTCTGTTCGTAGATATCGGATGTCGTTTTAAAACTAACAAAGCTAGTTGCTCTTCTATTTAATACACTATAGTATAGTAGAACAGCCTGTTATTTAAGATACAGCGGGTTTGATTCCCACTTGAGGTATCAAATTATTTTCATTTACCTGAGAAAAAGGACAATCATACATTTACTTGCAATTAGAATTGCGATATACGTAGGACCGTCGTGGCGCAGAGGCGTAGGTAACGTCTGCCTGTTAACGTGACGGTTTGTGCGTTCGATTCCCAGTAGGGGAAGGTTAATAATAAAAAAATAAATATTAATAAGCACTTAAATATGATAATGGTGTAGTATAATCAAATATCAGATTAATTTTCAATTATTGGTTGAGTTAGAATTAATTACTTTTATTATATTCATTACTTACACTCAACTCTATATTTAAGCAATATATATCACAATTATCGAAATAATAAGTAAATATAAAAAGTATTTATAGATTGCTTTCTTAACAGATTCTTCTAACAATAGTAGCCTAGCCTTATATAATACAAATACGTAACACCAATGCAAAATTTCGTTTAAAAATAACTTAAATACATATATATATATCCTTAATCGAATGCACTTTAGTATGCTAAATAAACTTAAAATTGTCAGTATTGTCAGTACAAGGGCTGTTATCGCTTCCATTATATCAAATTACTAAGGATTTTCCTCTCAATCAACAATTTTCCCTCAACTCTGTAATAAAAGGCATTTCACACTCAAGCTATTTTAATAGGCGAGAGCAGCTGAGCCCTCGATCGTACCAATTACGTAGCCCTTACATTCACACCTACCCCTAACTTGAGATTTAAACGTAACTCCACAAATATCTTTACTAATAATAAGGCCTATTCACGTTTAACTTTTGTAGACTGGATGGAAATTGTACTTAAAGGTTTATTTTATACTAATATCTTGCTATAAACAGTGGGTCGGCGTCTAATTGTAAATGCCATATTTATGCCGTCGTGGCGCAGAGGCGTAAGCGTCTGCCTGTAAATGAGACGGTTTGAGGGTTCGAGTCCCACACAAGGAAGATGGATATTCTATATCCATTTTCTTCGCTCTGGTAACTAGGCAAAGCGCGGCGCGGCGTTGAGTTCCGCCACTCAGCACGCAATGCCTCGAAAACGGCGGAAAGCGGGGACGGAGAAAGCAGGAACTAAGCAACGGAGTGTATTAACACTAGGTTCTGGTTCCTGCAGTTCCCTCTGCCTACCCTGCAATATGCGGGATAAAGCGTGAAGCTATAAATAAAAAAAAATGTATTTAAATCCCAATAGAGAGAAGAAAATTTTGCCGTTTCTTCACTATAGTGTAAAAATATCAGGATAATAAAGACGCCAAATCACTCCAGTCTCTACTCTCTTACTAAGTTAGAGATAAGTCATTTCTTCTAAACTTCTGTGCAAGTGTTAAGTCTTTATTTATATATATATATATATATATATATATATATATATATATATATATATATATATATATATATATATATATATATATATATATATATATATATATATATATATATATATATATATATATATATATATATATATATATATATATATATATATATGTGTGTCTGTGTACTGAAACAACACATAAATAATAATATACATATAAGTATAAGAATATTTTTGCATCTCCAAATCCTAAATCCGTATTTAACAACAAACCAACGTAACAAATGAATCGGAAATCTTTAAAAAGTGGACACTACAGAAGTCTCTGAAGCGTGTACGGAATAAGAAATAGTTTAGTGCAGCGAGCTTGAAAGTGCGTAGACCAGTCACTCTCAATCTACATAGTTATAACAGATTAAAAAAAATTGCATGTATAAAAAATACCACACAATGGATATAGTAAAAACTAGATTATTATATATGAATATGTAAAATAAATTAAAATGATGATCTTTAAAACTTAGATTTTAACATATTGACAAAAAACGATTGAGAAGCACTGTCGTAGGCTGTGTGTTTTGTCCACGCAAATTGTATATTACACTCGCTTTCGCTCTCCAATGCACGTAAAAGGGAGTATTGGCTAAATCTTTGAAGACGATAGAAGTTTGGTTCAAAATATTGGAGAGATAATAAATATATAACAAATGTATTTATTATAAAAAATAAGTTAGATAAATGGGACATTTTTATTTTATTTTTATTGAAAATATAATTATTCGACTTTAAATATGTTAAAAAACTCAAGTATTATTATTAAAATTGAAATATACTAAATAATTTCTGACAGTTGATTTGTTCCAAGAAAACTATATTACTTGAGACAAATCAACTGTAAGAAAAACTTATTAACAATATCTAAAAATATAGTTTTTAATCTGAAAACCTAAGGAAAATCGATGTAATGCCTAAAAGATCATCCCAAAAATATTTCCCATAACTTAACAGTTACAAGGGGCTTAAGTTAGTCCGTAAGGATACTCTACTTAACTACTTGAGACTGACTCTACTCTAACGAAACGTCGTTTTATTTAAAATATATAAAAATCGCTAAAATCTAAGATCTCACCTCAAGATCGAAAAGTTTTTCTTCACAACTTAAACCACACCACATGGTAATCCCTTGTCGGCGCGGGCGTCTACTCGATCCGGCACTAATTGGTCATCGGGACACCCGGACGCTGCGATCCTCTTAATTATGTCTTCATCGCAAACTCGACTGTGAACGGAATAGCCAGAGTTGCTTGTATATATATATATATATATATATATATATATATATATATATATATATATATATATATATATATATATATATATATATATATATATATATATATATATATATATATATATATATATATATATATATATATATATATATATATATATATATATATATATATATATATATATATATATATATATATATATATATATATATATATATATATATATATATATATATATATATATATATATATATATATATATATATATATATATATATATATATATATATATATATATATATATATATATATATATATATATATATATATATATATATATATATATATATATATATATATATATATATATATATATATATATATATATATATATATATATATATATATATATTTATAAAGTTTTTATTTACATTTCTTCATTTAAAGTATACGTATTATTACTTTACATACACACACAAATATACAAATATATATATATATATATATATATATATATATATATATATATATATATGCACGTATGATAACATCATATAACACAATACAACTAATTATTTCTCTATGGAAATATTAATAATATTCTTAATTAAACCCATAACTTACAAAGGAAATCCAAAGCGAGTCCCATAGTCGATAATTAGGTGCTAAGGCAAGATACCACCGTGGTCTACAAGAACTGCCACACACGTCAAAAATATGTCACTCAATTAGCGGCGTCTGTCATCTTAATATTTATATTCAAAGCCATGCAAAATATGCAGCGAGAATCTCAGATCTACCGCGATACAATTTGGAAGCTGCATATCTCGTTACCAAGTCGCAATTTTGAACCTAAATAGTGTGGGATAAGATCGAAAATTGGTTAAAGTTGGTATGCATCTATACCACCGCTAATGAGTTAGTTACCGCTTACGATGTTGAGGTATTAAAGCGAAAAATTTTAATATAGGTACATGAAAGTTACGTTTTCCATTATTTATACGTTTTCCATATTTCTCTTGCTATAAAATTTCTTTCTTAAACGTGTAATAACCATGAATCAAACATGATTTGGTTTTTGTTAATCTATAACAAGTAGGTAAGCATACATAACAAGTTTGTTTGGTTGGTATTTGTTAATCTATAACAAGTAGGTAAGCATACATAACAAGTTCATAAACAAAATTATTTAACATATACTAAACTTTGTTAAATTAATTGGGTAAAATCAAACTAAAAATAACATTATTAAGCTGTCCGAAGTTCATATAAAAGTCTCATCAAAGATCAAAAGTTATGAAATCAAAAGTCACGTATCATTGACATTGAACTGCTTAGTTCTTTGAAAAATATAAATTTTTCGAAAGTGCTTTATTCATATAAGGAGCTTTTAGCTTAACAAAAAAGGTATTTATAAATTCAACGGTTTCTATACAACTTAATTGTAACTTTTGATTAACGAAGGAACTCTAATAATATATATGTATGTATATATACTGGCCGAGAGAGACTAAGATATTCCGATCGTGGGAAATTAAAAAAAATGATTATAATTCATTCCATAAGAGATTGAACCTGTTACTGACGTTCTTAAGCACACATTACCTTAACCATGATGACCTAAATAGCATAATAGTAATTTTTTTAACTCACACGACCACTGAGTTCAAGACAATTTTTCATATTAACGAGGACGGCGCGGGAGCAGGCGGCCGGCAGACAGCAGCCATTTGTCGACCTAACCGAGCATGCATGATGCATATGCCATGCATATTTACATGCCAATTAGTTGTATAGTTCTTTAGTCAGTAAAATGTCTAACAGAATTATAAGAAAATAACTTAATTAAAATATGTAAATCGAGTCTCTGGTTGTTACTAAGTTATGTTGTTAGTTGTAAGTTTGGATGTTAGGATCATAATGAGAAAACTTTATATTACGTGGAAGATAGAGATTTACATACAACTCAAAGAAGAGTCACACGTCGTGGCCTTGATAGCTGGTAGAATATATTTTTAAAGCTCTCTTTTTGAAGATAAGTCTGCTATATAACTTGAGACAATTGAACGAATTAATACATACCTTTACGCCTTATCCCTGGCCGAGCAGTCGGAGAGAAAAGAGCGCCAAACGCTGAGGTCCCCATATACCTCTTTCGCCTCGTCCACTGTCAATAACCTCTTCATACATGTTCTCCGGGGTCCTTATGCTTTTAATGTGACCTTCGTCCAGTATCTTTGATATGGTATTTTGAAAGCCTAAACGGATTAACAATATATACATACGTAACTAATACAAAAGATGCATATCGTATCGTACTATATAAAAAAACACAGCACAATATTAAGAAACTACAACCTACATCAGCCATTTTGACAAATAGAATTTAAAATCATGAAAAGAAATAAAAGCTGTAAATATATCTGTTAATTAACACCTCAAGCAAATTCCTTAACAGAAGATATGACATAGCATCCCATAATGGGAGGTCCACATCAAAGAGAAGACCATTAACTACAAAAGTGACAAATTATCAAAAATAAGCACGTGGTACGACGATATTTCAAAATTTTACTTTATTTCAAATAACTAACTTACACGTCCTTATGACTGATTGCAATACCGAAGACCGAGGAATGTGTAAGATAATATAAAATATATTTTTATTTTATATTTAAGTATTAATGCATGTTTAAGTTGGTTAAAGAAAAATACACAAATATTTAAGTTCGCTATCGGCACGCGAAGCTACAATAACAACTGACAAAATTATAATCCGAATAATGTTGAACAATATTATATTATTATGTGAGAAGTAGCTTTTCAGGTAGAAATCATGCCTATATACATATATAGGCATATATTACCATAGACTTTTAATACCATATATCGGAATGGATAACATAGTTTACCGAAATAGCATGGTTTGGTAGAAGTAATCGCATGTTGAGACTACAACCTTCTAATTTATTTTTGACAGAACTCAATTCTGAGCTTTGCCAGTTATTAGAGCGAGGAAAAGTACATAGTACATTACTTAGTGAAAATTGAACCCACTACTATTGCTTTGAGGGTAAAAATTCTTACACCAAGACGTCACTATGAAGATCATTAGTAAAAATAGATAAAAAAGTATTTAATAAGTTCTTTGATTTAAAAAAAAAAAAAAAGTATTTACTATGAATAATTTATAAAAGTATAAATATTTTAAAAAAATATAATTCGTCTTTGTTTATAACTGAATTCAAAAGCAAAGTAGATGTTTCAGCTTTTTACACCATTTCCATTTTCACTAACGAGGCACTGACAGGTCACGACAGGGCAGGGTCGAAAATCTGTTGACAGATCGACCACGTGTTATCTCGCAATTACGACTGATTTATTAGCGATACTCTTAAAGCTATAGCAAGGAATGCCACCCAGCTCGGCGCGGCACCTTTGTGCCAGGTCAGACGTTTTGCTATGTGTCAGAGCTTTTTACGATGTACGAGATGTTGGTTTTCAGAGATTTCGAGTGGTTCGAAAAACTTTCATAGTTAAGCTTTTTGAATGACAAACACATTAATAACTAGGTCGATAATAATCCTTTACATGAGTAAGTAACTTCAACATAATGTTAAATAAGTTTTTTTAAATAAATTTTATTAAAGATTAGCTTAGTTTCGTTTATTTTAATTTTAATATATTTTTTGTGACTATTTAAAATTGTACATAGTTAGTGTTACTAGCTATAAATAGATAAATTATTTATATTCCTATAGTAACTCATAGTATATACTTTAAAGGAATTGTACTAAGAAAAGATAAGAATTTAAAAAGCTCAGTGTTATTAAGATATACAGAACCCTTCATCCAATATAAAAAGAAGGTGGGTGGCGTTAGCAACACAAGAGTGGCGCCAAAAGTTCCCAAACACAATGTTTATACGTTATCTCCACAAGATAATTGGTGTTTTTACCTAAATTGCCTGTTTTTAACGTTTTTTTTTTCTATTTCACTTAAGGGCAGCTGTTGCGTAAGATAGTAGTCTTGAAGTCAACTTAATCTTTTCACCCTTAAAGTGGTTAGAAAATTATTGAGAGGTCTATATAATATGTTTTTAATTGGCAATACACCGAGTGATTTTAACATACGAAATAACGTTCATATTCAATTTAGTGCTCTGGTTATACATAGGACGGCGTTAAGATTCACCACTACTTACCTGCTTAACGTTGTAAACGAAATACAAGATTCTTCTACCCCACTATATACTGAATAAAGTTAAAAAGATCATATATTTTTTATTATTAAAATTATGATAAAAATTTCTCTAAAAACTTTACCTCTTAAAAAGCCTACATGCATCTAATCGAAATTTTAAAACACAATAACGGAATCTTGAATACCGTACCAATGCTGCTATAGCTATTACCAAACATTAAACATAACAATTGATTTACGCATTCATAATGTTTTTGTCATTTTTATGATTACAGTTACATTACAAAAAATGTTAAAAATAACATATCCACATAATACACCAAACATAATGTTAATTTGCAAAACGTTTAAAGCTCTATTCAGCAAAAGCTCTTTGAGCCGCCGCTTGTTTTGAGAAGCGCATGTCTAATCCCGTGTTTTAGTTGAGATTAGCTCCAGGGTGGGCTGAAGCTGCATCTAAAATAACACAGCTTTCAATATAACCGAGCTTTTATTGTCGATACTAGGCTTAAATATTTCACGTCTAGTTTAACTTTATGTATGTAGTATGTACCTACTTAATGTTGATGTATTATGATAATAAATACGTTTAATAATAATACTACTGATAAAATTATTAATTAACAAAGTTCTATATAAAGAACCTGTAAAACGATAATTATAAATACAGATAGTTTTATAAGCGTTTACTATATATTGTTAATAGATACATAGCCTTTTAAAAAAGGCAGATCATATGAAACAAAAGCACGTAATAAAAAGGTTAACTTACTATAGAAACATATTTATAACTAAATTAACTGTAAAATCCTTCTTTTAAGTATTATAATATTAAAGCATACTAAATCTACGACAAGCCCAAGTAAGTACAACCCCAAAAACAGTACAAGCCTCATAAATGTTATAAGCCTCATAAATGACACAAGCCTCATAAAACCAAACTTGTAAGGACCAACTGCATATGTCTAATAAACATCACTCCAGTATTATTGTAACAAATAACAATATTATCTATCAATATTAGCCGACTCTGTCCGCTTTGACGATTCGCCTTTTGTACTCCTCTTTATTTAAAAACAATTTTAATATACAACCTATTTATTGCAAAATGAGCTTTAAGACTCTGTGAAAAAGATTATCCTAACTGAACTTTTATTTATTCAAAAGCTTTATGTTACATTTAAATCTAATTCTTTGGTACTTTTTTTGTTATTTGAATTTAGGCTTTATATGTATAACTTTAGAATTGTTTATTAAATATCAATTGTACATATTGTTCAGAGTTCACAGGACATGTGGAAATATGAGATTCACATTTGATCAAAATCTCGATTGGTTTCAAATTACCAAAGTAATATTATTGTTATAGAAGATAATGTAATATTATCGTTTTTTATTTAGTTAGCAAAGAGTTGATAGGTTGAATATAGTATATCTATAAATGTATATGTATACATATATGTATACAATCGAACATCAAACAAAAAATGTGCTTAAAGCTCTTGTAAACTTATCAACCTCAACAACTGGTTCAAATCTGACATATCTTCTTAAATTAGATAGTCCATTTATGAACAAAGGCTGTACTTAACGATAAGTTACTAAACACTTAATTTCAGTTGACTAGGGAATTCCAAAGTAACAACTAATTAGTTATTAAAAAAACAAATATTATTTATAAATATATAATTTTTTTATGTGAAAGTTAACAACAAACCACAGATTAAAATAGTAATATATTTTTCTTATTTTTATAACTATATAACGGATATACGTTACATAAAAATGACCATCATAGTGCAGTGCAACAGCGTTTGACAATAAGCGCGATAATAGTGAATTTGGTCACCAGTCGGTGAGATTCCACTACTCAATACGCAATATTTGAAATTCGGGAGAAAAATAAAGAATAGATAGTGAGGGTCACAAAAATAATATGAAAAGCTTAATATCAGTGTACTTACATATATAAATTAGAAATAATAAAAAACATTTCTTCAAACAAAAATTAAGGCATTTACGCACAAACTTTAACAAAAATGTTTATTCAAAAAATTCTATCGTAACAAAATCTAATACTTTATTTTCAACTAAACCTAAAAGTACACTCGACTTGGTTCAAAAAGGCGAACACCGCCGGGGCTTAACAAAAACACTAATGACGATGCATATCGACAATTTGCTACGTACGATTGAACTGCGTCAATGCGATTTGTGCCCCACGTACCTTGTAACGGCTTCGAATCCCGTGCAAATCAAAAAGGAATCTAACACTACAACCTAAGGTCGATATTACATAACGTTTAGTATAAATATTTGGCAAAATGAAGACATGATCATATTGAGGGTCATAAAATATTATCATTTATCATTCGGACGTGTTTATTGCAATAGTTGCGGTAAACGTCGGCGTAACCGATGTCAATAATGAATACATCTGCGTTACATAGTGACCCTTTGTACTTTGTGTTTTTTGCCGAAATTTGCGAAAAATAAGTAAATTTGTACCTTTTTACCATTCTTGTTTATTTTATAAAGATTTTTATGGTATCAGACCAATCGACACATCAGAATATGTGTATGAAATTTCTTTAGCTTCACGTTTAATCCCGCTCATAGCAGGGAAGGCAGAAGCCATCTCGGGGACTCTTGGAAACCTAGTATTAAGACACTCTCTGTCCCTGCTTTTCGACTTTTCGGGTACTCATGCTGATGATGGACGGACGCTGCGCTTTGCCTAGTTTACAGAGAAGAGAAAGAAGTAAATAGAAATGAAAAATCCCATCTTCTTTCGGAAATCAAACCGACAACAATATTTATTATAAAATAATATTTACATATTACACAAGGAACTAACGGTTTTCCACTATTTGTTTGTAAAAACCGTTAGACATCTAAACTAAATCTCAAATTCGCGCACAAATCAATATATCTATAATACTAAACGCAAACAACACAAAATATAAATTGACAACAATTTAAGCGATGGAACGCCACATCCATCAGTAACAAATATGTTGATCAAACTTAAATTTAATCCACCTTTTGTACCATACGTGACGCCATTAACTAGTATACTACCGACATTCTTCACTTACATAAAAGGTTTGGGCAAAGCGTGCCAAATCTATAGAACGGTGCATTTCATGCCTGCATTGAAACATCCAAACCGCTAGAGCCATGATAGTTTTATTACGTATCCATTTTGGACATCATGAGTTTCTTTCAGAACGTTAACGTTATATGACTGTCGTAAAACAATAAATTAGACGATTGTTCATATTGGAGCCCTACGAGGCTGGTTAGCTACGGTCGTATAAAACATTAGTGATTTTATAAATTCTTTACACAAAATAAATGGCTGCTTAGTGCTCCTTTTTAAAGTGATGAAGTGTAACTTGCAGTTAAGGGACAGCGGGAGGCGTGTTTTAATAGAAATTGTGGTAAAGAATTACTTAGCACTCGTTATTAGGCGAAATGTTGATTCGCCACGGTCTGTGGTTTCAAATAATAATGAAGCACATGTAAGCATTTACAACGACCGTATTGAAAGTATTTTAAATATTTTAAAATATACAATACATTTTTTTTTAGATGTAATTGACACTAACTACAGACACTTGTTCCGTACCCTTTTTTAACTCATACTATATGTTCTTAACAAAAATATTAATTAAATTAATATTAATACATAATATATAGAATCAATATTAATCATAATGAACTGTTCTTCTTTCTTTAAATCTTTAAATTTTTTATATTTATTATTACATAACGCATTTATATTACATATTGCAGAGTAGAGTTTCGCCACTCAAAGCTATGTTTCTAAAATAGTGTTTTGAGGCTAACTTAACTCAGCTTACTCCACTATATTCTATGAAAAGTTAAACAGAGTTTTTAGACTAAATAAGGTTTCTTGTGCTTACGTTAATTGTTGCATATTTTAAATTTTTACGAATGTTTAAGCTTTTCTGTGGAAGACTGCTAGATATGATAAAGCTTTTACCAATTTTAGTTTTATTTATAAACACTTTATTGCACACAAAAGACAGAAGATACAGTGTACATAACATTACAAGTAAATATAACCAAAAAAAAGAAGCGTGCAAAGGCGGTCTTATTGCTTAAAGCAATCTCTTACAGACAACCCTTTAGAGTTAAAATTTGTCTGTGTGAAACGGGATGGTGCAAACAAGCATGTCTCTTCTTAAATAACTTAAAATTAATCTTTAAATTTTTTTAAAGGTACAAGCTTTGGGCTTCACATCTCAACACAGAGTCATTAAATTAGACATAAAATCAAAAGTTTTCTGTATTTAAAATAAAAGTTGGCATTATTCACTAATAAAAGAATCAGAAAAGGCTTATCATCGTGTTTTTTCCAAAAAAACGGTAGCGATAAACAATAAGTATTAATATTTGTCCCGTGGGATCGAGAATTATCACCAACTCCGATACTCGGGAACTCCCTGAGGGACATATTACTAAGCGTTTTAATATACATCGAAGCTTTAACGGCTTGGCTTCAATAGTTTGCTAATAAACCACCTCAAAATTTTTGCAAACTATTCAAAATTTTGCTAAATTAATTTTGAAAGTGGTTAAGCTAGGTTAAAAATTTCTGAAAACATTTTTCTGTATTAATTTAAAAAAACACTCAAAAAATCTACAATTAAAAGTTAAAATTCAGTTAAAATTTTGTTTAGTAAAATTAAATTTATATTTAAACAGATTTCATGATTATATATTTAAGAATTAATTAAATGCCTGCCATTTTAATGTATTAAAATAGCTACAATATCAAAAAGAATATCTAAAAACCAAAACATCTGCTTTATTAAGTTGACTTAGTAAATCGACAGGTTTAAGGCGCAGACAGCTTTCAGTATGAGCTGTACATATATCAAACTATTATTCCAACAATACATAGTAACAGAAAGCTCTAATTCAATATTTACTTAAATACTAACGACAGAATACCTTCACGTTTGTAACTCATAATGAAAGCAATTTCAATCTGAGCCGAACACAATGTAAAAAGCCGAATGCATTTTACATAATCTGCTTACGTCCGAAGATTTATTTAACGTAAATCAAAAGTCAACAGTCGCCGGCCAGCTTGCACAAAACCACGGTATCGCTAACTAACACTCTAATGCCTTTGTCGTCAACACACATCTCCTAAACACGTCAACAGACAAACATACGATAAAGTCCTAACTACGAAACAATATTTACAACTTTAAGCCAGTGGCATAAGGTACTTTTTCTATTAGCAAGCTTACATGTCGGCGCTCTTTATCTAAAAGCCTAAATGGAGATGTCGAAGCCACACGGGGTAGCAAAGCGGCCGCCGCAAAAAATGAACAATACTCCAGAGTTATGGATACAAAGCGACATCAGGAAATAAATTATTTCATCTGCTCAGTCCTTTCACTATAATATTGGCAAATGTTTCCATTCGAGACGAGCCACGCCCCGTGCGAGCTTTGGAAAGCTCGTTTACAAATCTATCTCCACACCTCATATGATTAAAGTCGGTAATGGCGGGTGTTGGACAACGGGACGGTGGGTTGCGGCGCGTCACAAAGTCGACGTAGAGTCATCGTTTCTTTTACAATTTTTTCATTTAAACCAACATATATTTTGACTGTGATGTTTTTATTATTTTTGTCCGTGATTCGCTTTAGGATCAATAGCTAAGTATCGGCGGGATTTTTTCTAAAAGACCTCTATGCATATCGAATGGACAGTATACTCACGCGCTCTACATGTGAGAACGTTCTTGGAAACGCCGACAAAGATGCTAGCTAATTATCTAATGGGGTACAATGTTGACTTTGTCCAGTATTTTGGCTTCCGTTCATCGGCTGCTATTAATTAGTCGTAAGAAGCCTTAGACATAACCATAATATTACTTAGTATTGTGAAGCCATCGCCTTTTCTATTTATATAAATCTAGACAATATATAATGATGTTATAACCGAAACAATTGAATTTCGATGATTGTAATACATTTCTTTGTAAATACTTCGAGCTAAACTTTTACTTGAAGTAAAATTATTATTTTCATGAAACTTTTGTATATTAAGCTATATAGAGAGCATCTAATGAAAAATTCGTATACCTTCATATAAAATTCATCATTTATTACATAACGGACATCCTAACCGATACTCTACTAGAAGCTTACCTGGTATATACTTCAAAATTCAATTTCCTTTCAACCACTGCATGCTTGAACAGGAACATTTGAAACTATTATAATTTAGCAAAACATGCCCTTAAACCCTTTGTACTAGCTCGAAACGCAGCTTGCTAACAAAAATCAATCTTCTCTCCAACTGCTGGGTTCTGCGAAAGTAACAATAAGTAAAACGCCGGAAACCAAACGGTAGTATTGCATAAAAGTTGTTCACTATATTAGCCAAGTCGCGGGGGGTGACATAAATCTTGTGGACAATGAGACAGTGTATAATTGGAATCCAGTTTCAGCCCACTCTGTTTTACTGTTGATAACCTTTTTATTTTCAAACTCTACCTGGCAATGACAGAGTAATTTAAATTATTTTTCAAATCAAATTTAAGCTTTAACATATATATATTTATACATTTATTTCTTATGATGATATGTTTATGTAAATATCTATTAGTTGCAGATATTTAACTATGGGAATTTCATTTATTGCGTATAATTTAATACAAGCTTTTGCAGGCTTGACGGTAAAGAGCATTTTTGTTGGCTAATCTAAGCAAGGTGTAAAAAATAATAATATAAAGATATCAAAAGCTTATTTTAAAAATTTATTATAATATGATTCTATTTTATTTTCATTACATACTAGGGTGGGTTTCTAGAAAAAAAAAAGTGGTATTATAGACATATGTATATGCAATATTTCTATTTGAAACCTAAATTAATATATTTTTTACGCAGATTTTTGCTCACCACACAAAAAAATATGTGAAAATGCGAAGAAGAAATACAACAAATTTGACGCAAAATATGCATTATATTAAAACTATCTTAACTAGTACTTGATATTAATTACTATAATACTTTACTTTTTAATATAGACTAGCTTATACCTGGTACTTTACTCGCGCAGTCTAATATGTATAATTTATAGTCTATGAACAACATCATGACGTAATATGGCTTCATTGTTCCTCAAGACTTATTCTTTTTGTCCAGTAATTGATACAAGCAGGTTGAACCAAATAGAATATTCAGTTTTAAGATATTCGTATCAAAATGTTCTAATTTAAAAAAAACAAATATGTTTCTTTCTTCAAACTCAAAGCATCACTGAAAACTAAAAACATTTGTACTTGCATTGTATTTAAGAACAATATAAAGTCCACCCACAATTAGACAATGGAGGTTCATGATGACTCTACTTTGCTTAAATTTAAAATCTCTACGCGTATTAGAGACTTCGTAATGAAACAGTAGTAACGTACAGAAGCTGGCACAATGGGGTGTGACGTTCACAAAAATCAACAAAATGCACATAATAGAGTATTAGTGCGTGAAAATTGACAAAACGTGCACACCCAAGTAGCGTCTAGGGCATAGCTAATTGAGAATGTTTGCTTATTAGCAAAAAATATATCAGACCTCCTTGGATTACAACTTAGGTTTACATAGATCTTCAGAAAATGTGAGCGAAGACGTATATTTTTATTGTATATTAATTAAAGGAGATTTTAAATGAAGCTGTGATTAAAATTAATTAAAAAGTAGGAAATTATGAATGTCCTGAAAATTTCACGTATCAACGAATTCTTATACTGAAATTTGAAAAATATAATATTTATGTTAAAATTATTTCAAATATATAATTGTTTACGATTACTTTGACAATTTTTATTTTACTTTACAATTTTTTAATTTGATTTATTAGCATATGAGACATATAAATAAATATGAGGACTATAACGCGACGGTTTCTGGGTTCGATTCCCACTCGGGGATTATGGATTTTTCTATTTCCATTTTCTTCGCTCTAATAACTAGGCAAAGCGCGGCAAAAGGCGGAAAACGGGAACCGGGAAAGCAAGCCTCTGCCTATCCTGCCAAGTGTGGGATAAAAACGTGAAGCTAAATATACATATGTACATACATAAATAGATTGATACACAAATAATCCGCCTTTGCGTCCCGCAGGCCGGTGTAAAAAGGTATACAAAGGTAATTTACATTTGAAAATAAAACACTATGCTCTACTAATGTAGAGCACAAAGTAACATATTTAGCAATCAATTAATGAATTTCTAAAAGAAATTGCCACTGGTCTAAAAAATTGGAACCTCTAAATCAGCATTTTCAACGGTACCGTGAATGGAGTCGAGCATTTTTCATAGTCGTTACAAAAGACTGAACATCCAATTGTCTTCAATTTTACTTGTTATTGTCAGTGCTCTTACCTCATTGTTCTCAAATCCTTACATTTTATATAAATGTTACTTAAATATGTATGAAGGAAGTCAGAATATTAAGATATTTTGAATCACAACTATGTTATGAATAAAAACAAAAAAAATATAGTTTTTCATTACGTACTTTTGTTTCAAATCACTTAATTTTTGCATTGTATTGACGTTTAAAAGCAATTTTTATTTATTTTTTTCTTTAATGTAGTTTCCAAAGAATAATAATAAATGCATAGTCAGTATGTAATATTATTATTCAATCGTTTTGACCTCGACATCCGAGAGGATGATACCGATTGAAAGGTGTAGTTTTAAGATTTCATCAAGAAATCTTAATAAATTTAAGCATTTTTTACTAATAATCATAATTACTCAATTTGAAAGTTTATATATAAAATATGTATATTACAGAAATTACAGTAAACCATACATAGAACTTCAAAAATTTGTAATATTTTAAAAATAATCTTATTTATTTATTTATTTATTTTCCACTTAGAATCAATAAGATGATCACTTGTGTACGTCAGAGCGAACGGAGGAGTGTCAAAGGAGCCCAATTTGATAGTAAATATCGAATTGAGCCCCTCTGAAACCTACACACTCCATGACTTAAAACTAAGGTTACGAGGGTTCCAAGCGCGGCCTGGTGAGAAGAGCCCACAACAAACTCAGCCAGGTTTCCCTAACACAATGTCTCCGTAGAAAATACAGTACCGTTAGTAAAACTGTACAACTTAAGAGGCAAAAGCCACGAGCGGTTAGCTACGAATAGTAACATAAAAAATGTATTCATTACCAATTTGTAAAAACACAATTTACATTTCATATAAATAATTAATAAAACACACAGAGTAGACATAAGTTATTTCCCATTATTAATAAACTAGCCAAATACATTCAAAAGAAACGTAAAACATTTAACATGGTATAAACAAAACAGCGTTAATTAAAAATTTTAATGATCAAAATAAGTTATTTGAAGCAGTGTCAAGCGATTACAAGTTCGCACTACCATGTATCATCATGTAATGAGTCGCCGCGTGGGGTCAACTCTTTATTTAGAAAGCTGGATTTATATGTTGCTAACATGAAACCTGGATGGAGAATATGTATATGTATATGTATATGTATATGTATATGTATATGTATATGTATATGTATATGTATATGTATATGTATATGTATATGTATATGTATATGTATATGTATATGTATATGTATATGTATATGTATATGTATATGTATATGTATATGTATATGTATATGTATATGTATATGTATATGTATATGTATATGTATATGTATATGTATATGTATATGTATATGTATATGTATATGTATATGTATATGTATATGTATATGTATATGTATATGTATATGTATATGTATATGTATATGTATATGTATATGTATATGTATATGTATATGTATATGTATATGTATATGTATATGTATATGTATATGTATATGTATATGTATATGTATATGTATATGTATATGTATATGTATATGTATATGTATATGTATATGTATATGTATATGTATATGTATATGTATATGTATATGTATATGTATATGTATATGTATATGTATATGTATATGTATATGTATATGTATATGTATATGTATATGTATATGTATATGTATATGTATATGT
Organism: Dione vanillae; assembly: GCA_037178615.1. Lineage (NCBI taxonomy): Eukaryota > Metazoa > Arthropoda > Insecta > Lepidoptera > Nymphalidae > Dione > Dione vanillae. The sequence goes on along the minus strand of JAZFAU010000036.1, from coordinate 808,552 downwards.
ATATGTATATGTATATGTATATGTATATGTATATGTATATGTATATGTATATGTATATGTATATGTATATGTATATGTATATGTATATGTATATGTATATGTATATGTATATGTATATGTATATGTATATGTATATGTATATGTATATGTATATGTATATGTATATGTATATGTATATGTATATGTATATGTATATGTATATGTATATGTATATGTATATGTATATGTATATGTATATGTATATGTATATGTATATGTACATGTACATGTACATGTATATGTATATGTATATGTATATGTATATGTATATGTATATGTATATGTATATGTATATGTATATGTATATGTATATGTATATGTATATGTATATGTATATGTATATGTATATGTATATGTATATGTATATGTATATGTATATGTATATGTATATGTATATGTATATGTACATACATACATACATATCTTCACGCTCTATCCCTAGCGGGGTAGTCAGAGAGAACGGAGCGCCAAACGCTGCGGTCCCTGCATACCTCTTTCGCCTCGTCCACTGTCATTAACCTCTTCATGCATGCTCTCCGGGGAGTCCTCATGCTTTTTACGTGACCTTCCTCCAGTATCTTCGATACTGTGTTTTCGAAAGTATATGTATATGTATATGTATATATATATGTATATGTATATGTATATGTATATGTATATGTATATGTATATGTATATGTATATGTATATGTATATGTATATGTATATGTATATGTATATGTATATGTATATGTATATGTATATGTATATGTATATGTATATGTATATGTATATGTATATGTATATGTATATGTATATGTATATGTATATGTATATGTATATGTATATGTATATGTATATGTATATGTATATGTATATGTATATGTATATGTATATGTATATGTATATGTATATGTATATGTATATGTATATGTATATGTATATGTATATGTATATGTATATGTATATGTATATGTATATGTATAAGTAGTGGATAGTGTGGATTCAGTCTCACGCGCGGAGATAGTCGATATATTGTTATTATTATTTTCTCACTCTATTTGTCTTATCATGCGCGGCGCTGCACAGCACACAATATGCAGAGTTGAGGCAAAAGTAAAGCACGACATGTCTTGATATGCATGAATACCTAGACATTTCCTTACAAATTAATGCCTTATGCTACGCTGGAAGAAGATAAAAAAGGACACAGCCTTAAAAATATAATAAAGTAGTTTTAAAGAAGAATAAAGAAGAAAAACATGTTGTCAATTCCACCTTTTTAGATGTTACACTTTGATATAGCTTTAATTTCTTTAATTGATATTGCATTGTATTCTGGAGATTAAATAGAGAATACACAAACAGTACTCATTTTCTATCATTATGATTTCATTGGTATTTTAGACAAAATACAATGGTTCAATTTATAATCTCACATACACATTACGCACGCCAACTATACACATGTAGAAATAACAAACAAAAATTACCTTCATAACAAAATTCATAATGAACATTTCCAAACAAAATAACTACCGAAGTAACTACCTCAAAAAGCGCAGCCTGAGAGATGAGATGTGTATCTCAAGCTACTTAAACATTCAAACAGGCTCGCTTGTTTTCACGTACTCGCACATGAAAATGAAAGTAAGTATTTATAGTAACAAATGACGTGGGCTGAGAAGCGCGGCCGTTAGACAACAGCGGACCAGCCTATGTCATGAATCATTCAAAAGCTGAAAATTCTTGACCAAAAGTTGGCTAACAATTGAAATGAAGACTCTATGTTAGAAGGAATGGTAATTAAAGCTATTTGTTTCAACCGATTTGTATTGTAGAGTTGTTTTACTCACAATTGATGTATCAATTTAAATAAATCTGCGTATTTACAATAAGGTTTTTAATATATTTTTTTGGAAAACAATTTCTAGAGTCACGTTTCTTATCGCCGAGTAGAGTATGCCGAGGAATTAAAAAGCTTTTTTTCTCAGATTTCGTCCAAATTTCCAGACGCTAAGCGCCTTCGTTTTATAAGATTTCTAACATTTTGTGAATAGACAAATGAAATATAATAAGTAAATAATAAATTAATCCATCCAATTAACTTACTGAACATTGTAAATAGGTATATCTTTAAATCAACTAAATAAAATTAAATTAGTAACGTGAATACGTAACTAATACTAGGTTCCCATGGTTCCTTCTGTTTCTTCTTTCGACAATGCTGTGTACGGGATAAAGCGTGAAGCAATATTTTAGTTAAGAAACAAAATCTCTGAGTCTACAATTGCTTACAATAGATATATCTTTAGTCTGCATCATTGAAAATTAACCGTATTAAGGGAATTAACATTCAAATCTGGAGCAAGATATTTAAACCACGTTTAAGTTTTTATATGTTTTCTTTAAGTATTTTTTCTATCCTCAGTGCGGATTAACACTTTAAAAATCATAAAAATAAAAAAAAGATCCACTTATTTTGGATTCCTCTCTACTATGGAGGCATAAAGGCCCGTTGCAGAAACAGTAAGTCTTACGGCGACAGAATCGCGGGTTGGCGGGATTGAGGTAGCCGGCTTGCGTGATTGCAGGCTTGTAGGCTTGCATGCTTGCATGCTTACGTGCTTGCGTGATTGCTGCCTTGCGAGCTTGCGGGCTTGAGGGTTTGCGTTGGCGGGCTGGTCATGTGTGATTGGAAGATGTGTCAAAATCCTTCTATCTTGTACATTTGTCGCGTTAGCGTCTTTGTTTATTACTTTTTTTATCATTGTACTTTCATTTTGTTTGGAAATATTTTATACTGATTTCAATTTAATAATGCTCTACTTTTAAACTAATTTTACTTGTTGCACTTTACACTTTACAATTGTAATCATATAAAACTCTGTATATATTTTCAATAATATTGAATTACTGACTATTTCCATTGTTTTTGATCGAATCAATTCGATCATTATAGGCTAATTTTTATAAAAATAAGTCAGATCTAAAATATACGTATTCTTTACAATATTTAGGATATTATAAGAAATTTGATAAATACCAGAAAAATATGCTACATATTGCTTTTTACGAAGTTTCCACAAAAATGCCCTAAATAACGACAATTTTTCGAATGTACGTCACTTTGTTTTCATTCGCTCACGCTGCGTCTACTTGTCGTAATTATCTAACATTTCAATAAGACTGCTTCTCTATTTAACCACCATTTTACCTCTTACTGCTAAGAACTCAAATGTCAAAATCGCTTACAAATTATTTTGTTTACATCATTTTTGGCTGCCGTCTTGGAATTGAGACTCAAAACCGGTCATATTTTAAACAACACAATACACTAAAAGTTATTGTTATAAATGTGACAAGATGTTAAGTATAAGAACAAAAGATTTTTTATTTATTTATGAAGTGAGGCCACTGACATTTATTATAGCACATGAAAATGTGTTTGTTTCATAATGAATGTTAGAGTATAAATAATCTTCAGAACTATTAGTTATCGTCATGTATGAATTCCTTTGACAAAACGAGTATACATTGAAACATATTTAAAATAAATTACATTTAAATATTTGTCATATATTTTTTATTTAGTTACAACAATGTTAAAGAAAATTTCTGAAAATTTTAAGCACACTGGGATTTGAACCTACGCCCAATAAAAGTCGCGAAAACTTTTATATTTTATAATATATAAGTATTGTATCAAGCATTTTTTTAGATTAACACTTTAAAATCACAGATATATTAAGTTACACCTATTTTAAGATATTAAATGCGGGCCAGGACTTACACAAAAAATGACGTCTTGAATTGAAATGAATGATGGCATTTGCGTAAATTAATTCATTTACGTGAGATCAATATTTGACAAGCATATTATAAAAAAGAAAATTAAAAAATTAAATATAACGGTCTCGTTTTCAATATTTTGAACGCATCGCTTAAACTTAGATAGGGCTTAAATCGATCATAGCGGTGCCGATGGTTATCATGACGTATCACGTCGCTGCGGACTGACAGACTGAATACTACATTTTTATTTGTAATTAAGTTAGCTTCAATTTGAATTACTTAATATTTTGATAACCACAATTTGCATACGATCATTCGCTAAAAGAAAATTATATAAAGTCTTAGCTTTTGTTATTTTTAAGTAAACATTAACGTTAAGCGTCTAATAACGATGATATTTTTTTACATACTTCATTAAAAGATATCGTTGATTGACTTAACCTTCATATAACACAATTGGTGTTATCTTTTTACTTTCACGTTTGAGTTCCGTCACACAGTGTGCAATGTCTAAAAAACTGGTGGAAAGAGGCGAGCTAAATATCTTCGTTAAATTAAATCGTTCATCGTTAAATATTCTGTAGGTTTAAATTTCAAAATTAAAATAAAATTTAGCATAAACGTTCCTATATGATAATTGTGTAGATTTAGAAAATATTTATTTTCTGTTCTCCAAGGGACTATAGACCTGGATATTTGAGATTAAGACTTTCCTCCTTTTCAGATTTTGAACCTTAAACTACCATATTTCAATAACCACTGCTTCTGCTGTACTCACAACATACATTACAATACAAATAGCTCGCATTCTCAAACGAAATTAACATTAAATACCACGTCAGCTGATTAGCGGAGGGCGATCCATCACATATGTTACATATTTGTGTTAGGCAAGTCCCAAAAAACACTTCCTCTCGTATCGTACCATCGCTTCTACTAAATTTGTAATAATAGACCTAATTATTATCGTATAAAATTAAAAGAAATATTTAGGTTAAATTATAAGGTTGTATATACATTTTTGTAAGTGTTCTTTTATTTACATCACCATGTATGAGAGAGTAGAGTTTCAATATATTGTACTGTCTATTTACCATCTTATTTTAAGATATTGCACGTTCAAGCGGTGTCATTTAAAAATTACATTAATATTCCGTAATAAATTATATTGAGTAACTTTATATTGTTACAAAGAGAATCGTTGTGACGCAGAGGTTTAGCGTCTGCCTGTAACGCGAGGGTTTGTGAGTTCGATTCCCACTCCCCGAAGTTGGATTTTATTACTATTTGCTTTAGCAGACAACCAGGCAAGCCACCACGCAATGTCTGGAAAAAAAGGCGGAAGACGGGGAACGGAGTGTCTTATCACTAGGTTCCCACGGTTCCTATTCCCTTTGCCTACCATAGCAGGGTACAAAAAGCAGGGCAAATATATATATATATATATATATATATATATATATATATATATATATATATATATATATATATATATATATATATATATATATATATATATATATATATATATATATATATATATATATATATATATATATATATATATATATATATATATATATATATATATATATATATATATATATGTACCGATCCAACGCCACTTCGGTATCCGCCACAGCCATAAAGAGCCCATCCAATTTGTCTATGCCGTTCACAAGTTGAGATCCTTTATCTATATAAAAATGAGACACACATTCATCGTGTACGTGAGTGACATCGTATCTCGTATTTATTATTATTGTGATCTAAAAAATTCATATCACAATAACAGGTCCGTCGCTCCGTCACTTCCGCGTCGGTGCGCTGCGGATCCACAAAAAACTGATAAACGTATGACGAGGGTAGTCAGATATTTTAATCAATCTCTATCGTCGTGTGATAATGTTTGAAAATTTCAAATTATCTCAAAATTATAGTAAATAGTATTAAATACAGTTTATGGTAAGGCATAGTTTACGATATTTTTGAAAATCTAAAGTGAAACTTTATGCAGAGTGTCATAAGTTCTGTACATTTTCATGAAAACTTGTAAAATATAAAATTCGTTATGTTATGGATATTGGTGGCATATAGCAGTTATTAGCTTAAATTGTAATTAAAAATAACTATGATTTGGTCTTACATACCTATTGGTGATAGAGCAGCTCTAGTTTTTTGTAAGAAAAGGTATACATGTCGAGTAGTGTATACGTAAACTAAATCTTAATAATATAAAGCTCGAGAGTATATTCTATGGCAGTGAAACTAACAAGATTGCTAAATATATTATTTATTATCTGTGTTTATACAAAAATGTAAAATATAAAGCATACCAAATAAACTTCCCTGAAAGCTATACTTGAGTCATAAAGTAAAAAGCTCGTTTGAACCAGCAATGGATCAAACGGCGAGTAAACAGATAGCACTTCCTTTAACAATTTCATTACACCTGCGTCTAAACACACGTTTCCGCTTACTCCTAGGCGGCCCTGAAGAGCTTTACGAACTATATACTCATGTATGTATGTGTGTGTGTATGTATGTATGAACTATACTATATTTATTTTTGCCACTCTATTATAATTTTTATATATTTTGTTAAAGATTACAACGAGTGATGATCGAAAGTGCAGTGAGCAGAATGCGTATGCAATAGCTGCACTATTGCATGTGCGTTCTGCTCACTGCACTACGACAATCTCAGTTATATTTAGTTTTTCAAAATAAAATAATTTTCTTATAAATGTTATGTTTATTTCTATAATATGTGTATGTACTTGGCAATAAACAGGTATTTTTTCAATATTACTAATAGGGTATTTAGGAATAGAAAAGTTCATCGGGATACAGTGTGGCAGTGGCCCATAAGCTTGACGGTTGCCAGTCCCAATTCCCACTATTTTCGTCAAGACTAATCCCGGCGTAGAGCTCTTTCATTCGAAACGCAATGTCTTGAATCATGAAAGAAAATAAGTAAAAAAGTAGAGACAGCAACACAAACTCTCCCGCATACAGAAATATAGAAAATATAGAACGGAATAAATCGAGCGTTGTTTACATATTGCGATAACATTTCGATGTTGTGGTATAATTTTTCCAGTGCACATTAGTCGTAAATCCGTCAATACAAGCGAATATGTGTTTCCGACCGTCACACCATCAAAGGGGCTGGTCGCCGGACGTACATCACGTTACTCATTTAATCAAATATTGATTTATCATGGATCAAAGTTGTATTTTTCTTTAATATTCCTTTTAACTACTGTAGTTTTAGCCGATTTAGAATATTACGCGGCGCTGTTGCGGTACGCCGTTATGGCGCAATTCGGATGTGTCAAGGCTGTACGTTAAAATAATTAAAAGTTTCTTCAATCCTTTTTTTTAAGAAATATATTTCTTAAGTGTTAAATAAATAAAATATTTTTCCAACAAGCAGTATTCTATAGGCAAAGTACTTAATGAAGTTTCTTATAATATCGTAATACCTAAGTATATACTATCTTGGTAGGATACGTGCTTAGATATTAGGATAAAACTATATACCTATGTAGGTAGGGTAGTGGTAACGTTGCTAATTTCTACCTTTCTTTTACTTTATCATCACGTTGTTAAACGCCGATTTTTCAAATAAATAGAACTATAAATACAGAAGTTACTGGAAAAAACAATTATTTCAATGTAACCCACAGTAACTGCGGTGAAATCTACTTCGAGCACTCAGATAATGTCACATGTACTAATACACAATTTTTGTTCTTCATCTGGCCAAGGAAGCATATTCGCGGATAAACGCTAGTATTTTAAACCAATATTTAATTATATTTATTTCTACATATTTAATCAAAACTATAAACAACCTTTTAAAATGCAATAATATATGTTGTCACTTGTTGTTTTCCATAATACATGAAAAGCAAATCAATCTTGGACTTAACGCGCGGAGAGCGATTGCGGCCGACGGGAACATCCGGCGACTTTAGATAAGGTATCGGTTCATTAATGTAAGCGACACTTAGCTAGGTTCGTACCTGGACCCCTTTGATCTGGACGAAAGTTTTAATATTTCTTTTAAAGTCAATTTGAATTAAATTTTTATTATAAATATTGTATCGAAATATGATTACAAATATGAAGATACAGTCGAAGAAGCGTTTCTTCTCTCGCATTTGCACTAGCCTATATATATATATAGCCTTTAAAGTCAGAACCTAAATAAATATATAATTTTATTTAGTTTAATAAACCACTTTATTAATAAAGAAAAAAATAGTTATATTAAGAAACTACAATAAAATAATTAAGATTTTATTTTGTTAATAAATTTATTGACGTATAATGATATAATTTTATCAATTAAATAAGCTTTTGAAGAGTCATAAAATATTTAGTATGGCTAACATTTCCCATGCACACATGTACGGCTTCTATAAAGTGAAGCCACAGCCAATACATTATCATAATCACAAGAAAAAATAAATATTACACTAAATTATAAACACAAATATAAGGTTTCACAATAGAATGTGCATGTGAGTCATTTAAAGACTTAAATATTTTAATTTTCCATTATATAAACTTAAATAAAGTCTTTCTTAAGCGTGCAGCATTCTTTAGACACAGTACTTAATGAAATTTCTTATAATTTAGTAATACCTGAGTAGGTACTACCTAAGCAACATACCTACTTAGGATACTACCTATCTAAATATTACCTATTTAGATAGGTAGTATCGTAATACCGTAATAAGTGGTAGTAATATAGTAGTGTAATTAATTTTTGTCTTTCTTTTACTTTATATTAGCGTAAGCAAATAACCTAATAATTTCGTTTCTCACGAAAACAGTTTGTGTGTCAGTTTTCTTGCCCGAGCGACAAAAATTCATGAAAGGATTGAAACCATGTTGTATGACTTCCATACTTCGATTAAGGCTTAAAGCTCTTCACTGTACTATAATAAAATCTAATTTTATATCTCTTAACTATTTTTACAGAATGGAGTGACCGGGCACTACCTCTCCATTGTTCTCCAAATCCAATTTCAATTGGATTCCAATTTATATGAAATAAATTGAAAACTAAATAGAATCTTATGTTATGATTACTCAATCTAGTAAATTTGGAAGCGTCTTGGTGAATTATAAAGTTTAGCGTGAGCTGGCAGTGTATAAGTTCGGGGCCACCGCAAATATGAAAATAAACAAACACTACCTAAATATCCCAATAGCACTTCAAAGTGGAGTACACCGACACGCTGCAAGTTTCGACAGACAAGCTTTATATACAAAAATAAGTAAAAACCAGTTAAATTTTACTATTATAAAGTATTGAATTTTGTAGCACTTTTATATACAATACATTAAAAAAATTAATTGAAATTACCTTTTGTAACTTGAATAGATTAATAATTTGCGCTAAGTAAAATAAAAGAGCTGAAACTATGTAAGTACTTGACATGGTTTTTAAATATTTAATTCTGGCATTAACTTATTTACTCTTTATTATCAAAAAGCACACGGTACACTATCAATAGTCTGGATTAACTTGACGAAAGAGAAATATATCCAAAGAAATTATCTTTTATTTAACAGTCAAACTGATAAACTTTAAAAGATATATAAGAAAATCATATTTTTTATATATATAAAGTTGGAAACGCTTATCATTTAGACCAAACGTGGCTGTAAAACCCACAGTTTCATGTTTACATACAATATCGTTCATTGGGCCACACCGAACAAATGTAGCAACAACCAACATTGGCCAATAATGGTTGCACTAGTACGTATCGGAAACCAATCTTCTTTAAAAAGTACAATTACAATTATATATATATATATATATATATATATATATATATATATATATATATATATATATATATATATATATATATATATATATATATATATATATATATATATATATATATATATATATATATATATATATATATATATATATATATATATATATATATATATATATATATATATATATATATATATATATATATATCCTCTCCTTTCGTTGCAGCCTTGTGTAACAACAATCCTTCAACAACTTGAATATGGAAGAATCATGACTACTCTGTTTTATTTTAAATGTATATAATTTCTTTTTTCCACTTTTGGTTCTTATAAAAATAATTTAAACATAATAATTCTTTATAGAAAGAATCGAACCTACAACCGTTGTCCACACCAGTTCTGTCATTGCGCTACTACATACAATTTTCTACAATGTTGGTATAAATATTGGCCAATTGGCAGTTAGAACAAGCTGAGTGGATATGTTTAATAGAAAACACAGACGCGCAAAGCACGTAAACAGCGGCCGCATCAAAGAGATTCGATACATGCGCACGCGTCGCGTCTTGACGCTTTACGGCTTTCAGTTTCAGTAATTGTATAATATTTTTATACTATCTCCGTTTCTTAAAGTTTTTACAGAATACTTGTATCCTTAATCGAAAACTCCTTAAAAATGTTACGTTAAATTTTCTTATACACATTTAATTTGAATGTTACTAAACATTGCATTTAATAATTGCTTTTTAGCCGCTTTCCGATATTACATTTTCAAATATTTAACTCGAAACGTCTGTCATAGAGGGCTTATAAATTAATTACCATACATTTTATATCGGGAACTTATACGAAAAGTTAATTAACGATCAAAACGATTCGTCTTCGCTCCACAGCACATCGGATTGATCAAAACGTCTTTGATCTTTGGATCACGCGCTTCTCACTTATATTAGTATGGACTAGATTCATTAGTCGTATGTACTAAACATTAAATATATCATAATAAACTTAAATCAACATGAAACAAAGTACAAAATCGCGTAAATATAAAAATCTGTTACGTCGTTCTTTGTTGATCTATTCATAATACTTAACCGCAAGATAACGGCGTATTTCGTAATAACAAGGGAAACTAATATAAAACCTATATACTTATATTTAAGTTAAAAATTCATTTAACACTATGAGTACACTTACAACGTTATGTAAGTGTGGCAGTTCGTGTGACCTGTCAAAACGGTGAGTGGTAGCAGGCGCAAGGCGTAAACATTTACGCGGTCAGCGCTAGCGGCGGTGTGACCGACCCGGGAATCGAATGAGTCAGTTCTTTTTTATTTTCCAGATTCATACATTTCACCCATATATAGCTAGGAAGACTTACAATCAATTTTCAAGGTATATAATACCTAATGCTACACTTTGAAGCATTGAAGAGAAAAAAATTAAATATTTTAATATAATCCTGCCCCAGAGTGAATGTGAACCCGTGACCACTAAACAGCTAGTCACCGTCAACTTGCGCTGTAATAATCTGCTTTATATATTAAATTATCTCATTAAATATTTATCTTGAGGACTGTCGTGGCGCAGAAGCTTAGATTTTGCCTATAAACGCGACAGTTTGCTGTTTCGATCCCAACTCAGGGAAAGTGGATTATTTCACTTTACTTTTCAATGCTCTGGCAACTAAGCAAACGCGATATTGACTTCCACCACTCAACACGCAATGCCTCAAAAAAGCGTAAGGCGGGCAACGCAGTTTCTTAACACTAGGTTCCCATGGTGCTTGGGACTCCCTCTGCCTACCATGCTATGTACAGGATAAAGCGTAAAGCTAAAGAAATAACTGATAAAAAATATGTTTTCAATCAATCAAACATTAAAATAGAATGTAGCAACAACTACTAGATTCCTAGCGAAAGACATGTCTCTACATATTAATATTAATGAGTAATATGTTTCGTTGTAATTTAATAGTTACAATGCAATTACTTACTCTTAAACGTTACGTAAGCATGGCCGGTGGTCTTCCGGTGTCGCCTTGCTGGCATCCTGCTTAATGCAATTAGAGCGATTGGCCGAGACCACTCGAATGTACTTTATAGAGCTTTTGAATCAATTAAGTGTTTGTTAAGCAAGGCGGTTAGTGCAGCTTCGATATTCTGTCTTAGGAAATGTTACTTATGATTACAATACACATATGTTTCATTTTTTTTTATGGGAAGAATAAGGCAAACGAGCGGTCGGGTCACCTGATGGTAAGTGATCACCGACGTCCACGGCCCTGTGTAACAGCAGAGGTGTTACAAGAGCGCTGCCTTAAAGGTAAACGTAGACGCGCTTTTTGAAGGTACAACTATTCGTAAGGTTTCCACGGTTTCTGCGGTTCCCTCTGCCTATCTTGCTATGAGCGAGATAAATCGTGAATCTATGAAAAAAATCTTCTTTATAATATGATAACAAAAACATTCAACATTGAAACTCCATTTTATCAAAGTGAATACACATTTACTACAATTATGTCAGAAAGACGTAAAACGAGGACAAACATCCCGCATGTTTGGAATCACTCAATGTGATAGGAACTATTACAAAACTGGATTTGAACCCGCGTTCGCTTCATTTGTCCCAATTTCATATAATACGAGCTTTTCGTCTATTATTATAGATTTTATCGTGTAAAGGCGTGTTCACGATGAACGAATCTATTCACGAATTTCGTTATTAATATTCAAATCTTATTTTTATTTAATGACCTATAACATATATATTATATTATATGTTATAATGTATATTATTAAAAATATAGCATTATATAATTGATTAATTGTATCATTAAACTCTACATTTAAAACTAGCTGTTAGTATTTATTGGACAAAAAAATACTAAACCACCAGTATGAAGTCTGCAACATAAAGCAAGTATATGTATAAAAGGTTCCAGAGTAAAGTAACTGTCAATTAAATCGTAATTCGATTTCCTCTACCTACTTGACGAAGTTAGAAATTTTTAGTTAAAAAAATAGTATCTTAATATGAAGAGAACTTTACAATAATGTCTAATGACCAAGCGTTGGTTTCCAGATTCCCGTAAAGCAGGAATGCGGGAGGGCGGCCAGTCGGAGAGGGCGAGAGGGCGAGGGCCAACTATAAATACAAATTATTCTATTACACATCATAAACGCCCGCACTGTATTACTGCTTCTGTATCACATTTGTATTTAGAAGAAACAGGTTAAAATTAATAATATATGACTTATTGACGGAGGTTTCTGGTAAATTTTATGAAGTTTTGGATACCTATATTTAAATATTAATTATAAAAACGGTTCTTTCTTAATCGAAGTGAAGAAGATCGAAGGAAATAGTGATAATATGTATATTTTTTTAAAATTTGGCTGTACATTAAACCTCTTTTTCCTCTTACAGTGACCGTTCAAGCTCGACGACTTACCAGGGCGGGGTAGGTGGAATTATAGTAACTCATTTCCCTAGTAAGTTTTGAATCTAAGTATATTAATATTAACATTTCTATAATACTTAAGCCGACGTTTATCATATTCGTTTTTAATTTTTATTTTAAGTCTGCACGCTTTATTCTGCACATGGCAGGGTAGGCAGATGGACCACAGGTCCAACCTTGTGTTGAGACACTCCGTTTCGCTCTTTCGGGTGTTTAGGAACGCAACTCAACACTGCGCTTTGCCTAGTTGCCGGAGCGAAGAAAATGGAAACCAAATAAACGAAATCCATCTATCCATTCCCTAGTGGTATCGAACCCACAAACGCCTATTCGCACACATTAGTCCTTTTCCCAATTTCTTTTTAGTTCTTGAGGATAATTTGCCTCTATGTATTTAGTACAATTAATTAATACTCATAGTACAATAAACATATATAAGGTCGATTAGATAAAATCGCAACAGTGGAGACTGTAGTGATATATACTTATCTACATGCAACTCGTATAGAAAAGAAATAATATTCTACAATATAGCTAAATTAATATATAATTAACAAGTTATTTCCCAAATATTTACAATATTAGTGCAATAAAATCTTTTGTGTCTACCATACGGGTGTATTGGCCGTCAGTCTGACCGTCGCACAATGCAGCTTTGTACGGCAATTGACTGCTCCTTTCATATTAATTGTATTAACAACATACATACATTCAAGCAATTCAAGTACTTACATACATCTCGACCATGAGAAACTGCTTCGGAATTGATTTAGTTACTCTTGTGATTTAATTGGAAATATCTAGGATCGATTTGATATTAGATGCCGTCATGGCTTGGTTGGCTGTATTCTGTATATTTTTAAAGAGTTATTTTAAACTAAGGCGAGAATACCCAAAACTTTTAGAAAAATAGCATATATAATCTATGAACGTAGCGAGATTGGTGTCTCGGAGCTCTCGAAAACCTTAAAAGCTCTGATCTCTAAGCATAACGGTGTTATATAACTTCCAAGAGCCGATTGATTTGATTTGATACAAACATATATAATATACCTATACCATATTTTCCAACATCCAATTGACATTATACTATGCTACTGCCATGAACTTGCAATATCTCAAAAACCAAAATTTACTTACTATTCTTACATAGTGATATTATTATTATTATATACAAGAGTGAATTTTACTAGTTCTAGATTCATTATACGTCACATTAAATATTTAACAAATTAAAAAATAGAGAATATTTGTTACTTTATACTAAAATGAAATTTATTACTTTAAAATTATTTAATAAAATAAGTCTCGAGGAGGCCAAGGAGTTTGGCTTAAATGTTGATTTATATCAGACATAATGTCTGTTAAATTGATTGTTATTAATTGATGTCCCATAGATCAGTCGTCAAGACGCTGGGTCCACGGGTAGTGATCCAGTGTCCAGTTCCTTCGTTGAGTACAGGCTACGAGATGAAGCGAATAAAAAAATCTTTTATATGATTTGATGTGAAATATCTAGTAAATATCTAGTAATATAATTTTTTTCGATATATATATATATATATATATATATATATATATATATATATATATATATATATATATATATATATATATATATATATATATATATATATATATATATATATATATATATATATATATATATATATATATATGTAAATTTTAACGTGTTTTAAAGTAGAATTTTAAAACGTACCTAAAAGGGTCTAACTTAAAACATTTTTACCTACGTACAAATATTTATACCATTTTTAATCTGTGATACACGTAACTCTTGAAATAACTAAGTAAGTTATTTCCAAATTTATTTATTTTTTAGTTATTTCTAGAAATAAAAATATTAATATAATTTCACAATACTACTATTACTTGTTGCTAAAGATATCAACTTAAGCGAATAAGGTCACCAAGCCAACCATACCAACACCAGTAGCTCAAAAGGGCCAGGCTCGAACCGGGTAATTACCACGCTCTGACAGAATACTGTCGTGAAACAGCAGCATATTGATGCTGTTGTGTTTTATCAGGTGAGTGAGAGTTCCTGAAGCCTATAAAGGGGGATTGGTCTGGTTATTTGGTTGGCAACCTATTCACATCCTATCAGGTTGTGGATGTCTGTGGCCAAGGGTATCCACTTGACATTGCCATGTCATAATATAAAAGAAACTTCTTTTCTTTTTATTATTACGTTGTGTTTATTTATTTGTGCAATAAAGTATAATTAAAAAGCCGTAAGAGAATATATAGAGATAGATCTATCTCTGCATATTCTCTTATGTCTTGTTCCACCAAAACACTAAAGGGTGATATCAAATAAAGCGAAGTAAACTAATCCGTTCCAATGGTGTCCAAACGAGATCAAACACTGAGGGGTTACCATACGAGTACACATTAGATTAAAGAGACTATTTGTAAATTATTGAGAATAATAATAAAATCATTTATTAATAATATATTAAAATAAAATAAATCATTTTCTAAAAAAAGATATTTCTATTTTAATAAATTAAATGTTGATTTCAATTTCGTGGCTTCTTTAAAATAATAAAAATGATGTTTAATTAAGTAACAAGCTTTTAGTAAAAGTATAGCGTAGTTTATAATATTAATTCTCCTCTCCGTTTTCTCTGACTGTCCTAGAGGCAAAACATGAAGTTATGTATATATGTAATACTAAACATACAACTTGATATTATATATTTTTTTCAGCTGCACGCTTTATCCCACACAGCAAGGTAGGCAGAGGGAACCGCAGGAACCATGGGAACCTAAGGTTAAGACACTCCGTTCCCTGCTTTCCTTTAAAGCGACAAAGCAACTATTACAACAATAACTTTAATTAAACAAACGTAAACGGGAAATGAGTGATTTTAGTTATTTCTATTAACAAGTTAGTTTGTCACTACACAGTATAGCAGTAAATAGTTAGCGAGTCGTAGACAAGTTATAATAATTGCGTAGCATGCGGGCGCTCGCGCTGGTCAGGACAGAGCTGCTCAACTGTTTCAAAGGAATTTTAATCGAATGTTATTAAAATACGTAAAAAATGTAAATGTTTATATTATAAAAAATGGCACAACAATATCAGTATACTAAAAATTAAATATTTTGTTAAAAAAATTATATGTATTGCAATTGCAATTTTGTGTTCGCAACAGTATCATCTTTATGTTATATTTTTTGAATACCCAAAGCTATAAGCATAAGCAATAATAACTGTGAATTCGATTCCCAGTTCGGGAAGATGGATTTTCTATTTTC
The DNA here is from genome assembly GCA_037178615.1 of Dione vanillae. Taxonomy (NCBI): domain Eukaryota; kingdom Metazoa; phylum Arthropoda; class Insecta; order Lepidoptera; family Nymphalidae; genus Dione; species Dione vanillae. The sequence continues at coordinate 792,180 of JAZFAU010000036.1, read as the reverse complement.
ATTTTCTTCGCTCTGGTAACTTGGCAAAGTGCGGCGTAGAGTTCCGCCACTCAACACGCAATGCGTCATAAAAAAGGCAGAAAGCGGGGATGAAGAAAGCAGGGACCAAGCAACGGAGTGTCTTTAGCACTAGGTTCCTATGGTTCCTATAGTTCCCTCTGCTTACCCTGCTATGAGCGGGATAAGCGTGAAGCTAAAAATAGAAAAATAAAAAAGTAATATTAACATAGAAGATTAAAAAGTAATATTAATATTTTAATAGTAATACATTAATACCTCATTTGCCACTAGGTTGACTACCCCTGACTATACACACAGCATCAGAGGGTGCGATGGTGCGAACTAATCGCTCTGAGTGCTTTAAAATCCCTCAATTATTGGCCGACAACTGCATGACTGGCCGACGCACATACATTAACTGACCGACACAAACGAAGGGGTGAATGTCCGGATTCATTAGAACTTGAAATTAAAAAGCAAATATTGTTTAGTTAATATTCCTTTAAGTTGACAGGAAATTGTGGATGACTTATATTTTTATGTTTTTTTTTAAACAGGGTATATATACAAATCAATCAAGTTCTAAACTGCAAATGCCTAGATCACTATACAATTGATCAATTTAAACTCCACAGTCTCAAGAGCTAGACTATGTCAATGTAAAGTAAGAGCTAATAATATATCAACAAGATTGATTGCCCCATTATAAACTATTGATATCGTTACAGATGGAGAATAAGTTGTAGACTCATGCAACTTTTTCAGTGTAAATTATCTAATTAAGTATAGTTTTATTATGTTTATGCCAGCTGTATTAAATATGTATGTAAAATTTTCGTCTAATTTTTATTTTCATGACTTATGAATGACAACGATACTTTCTTTGCTATTTCGCAAATATTTAGCTATATGTTATTTTATAATAGAAACCATATTCTTTCATAAGCTTTAAAAAAACAATAGTTTAACGTTTTTATTTAATTAGATTGTAAGGACTTTTGAATCATTAAATAATTAAAAAAAAATTCTGTGCTCAAATCAACAGTATCTTAACTTGTTCAATTTAAACGTTAATATTTTTGACGAGCGAACAAAATTAATTTAGTCATTTTTTTAAATAAAAGGCTAACGATAAAGTAGCAACGCAAACAGAGTAACAAAATTATGAAAAATACTAATAATAATTGAGTGACCAAAGTGAGTGGTACAAGAGATGAGGGAAGTTAACCAGTTAACTTTTGAAAACACAGTTTCAAAGATACTGAAGGAAGGTCACGTAAAAGGGCATTTATGAAGAGACTAAAAAGAGTGGGCGAGGTGGAACAGGTATGCAGGGACAGCAGCGTTTGGCGCTCGGTCATCTCTGACTACCTCGCTAGGGATAGAGCGTGAAGATATGTATATAAATACTAATAAAGAAAACAAAAACGCAACTTAGATGCGAAGCCTACGTTTGCTAGTTTAAAACGCAAAATACCAACACTGACCTCAATACAAATTGAAGTCTTGAATAGTAAATTGCTTGCCCCTTATTGTGGTAACAATCGGTCGACTAGAGGACCAATTAGGGGAGTTAACCTCGTCGCAGGGGTCACAATATAATTTAATAACGCAGATGATGAGATGCTACCCACACTAGCAAGTTACAGTTCCTTTGAATTAAAGATATACTACGATACAGTCAAAGCTGTAGAGCTGGGAAATGGTTGTCAATTAATTTTGACAGTGGCTTTTATTTTTTTATTATAATTCGTTTAGTTAATGACACATTCAATATGAGATTTTTATTTTAGGTTATATTAAACGCAATGATATTGGATTTGATTGACATTTGAGATAATAATTAATTTTTTCCTCAGTCTGATGAGACAAATTGGCATTTAAACAATAAAGTAACTAGGGTTATTTTCCAGGGGGTCTATCCGTCAGAAGATTTTGAGGATTGTGGACGACTCTTTTCTGTTGAGTTGCGCCAATAAACAAATGATATTGGCGGTGTTATTATATAAAGCACCTCTTGAGACTACTTGTCTAATAGCCAAGAATGTGACGAAAATATGAAATTGAGTGACTAATAACTAAGTTATTTTAATAAAATACAGAGAAAAAATGTGAAAACAAAATGATATATATTAAAAGAAAAGAAGGTTATCCACTACGAATTCCTTATAAATTTACAAAATATATGTACACAGCTTAAAAAGCTCACAAAGCGTACTCACGCGCCAACCGTCATTACCTGAACATAGTATTCAGAAAATATCCTATTACCACCAATTGTTCTTTTCTTATATGTACTTTAAAAACACCCAAAACATGTAATTCGACGCCAAACAATACAATAATTATAGCAAATAATGTTTTATCTTACACATCTCGAAGTTAGTCTTGCGGAAGAGACTTTGCGAAAGGGAAATCGAGATAGTGAAAATATATTACTCATGCGTCATTAAAGTATTACTTACACTGTTGTATAGGTTTCTTTTATTTGACAATAAATATTTTTGTTAGCAAAAAGTTGTTTGGATATACGTACCTAAATATGTATATATATATAGGGCAAGAGTGCTAAAAATATATATAAATAAATTTTGACAATTTATATATCATGGCACAGCACAGTGTAATGGTATAAGTACAAGTACATATATAATGAAAAACAATAATTAATTTTTGTTATTTAATATAAAACGCGAACATGGTTTACCAGTAAATGCTACTAAGTTACCACCACCCTTAATTTTTATGTTTCCACACTTTATCTACCATATAACAGTTTACTCGAAGAGAACCTAGAGTCAAGACACTCCGTTCTCCGTTCTCTGTTTTCAAAATCATTCTCTAAGTGGCAATAACTATCGAATTACATATATTTTTACTTTATCATACACCGTTATACATCGGCGATACGACGCGTACAACAAAAGAGATATTAACCATTAGATAATATTATTACAAATTATTTGGAAGAAAGTCAACTGATCGATAAACGGCGGCGGCGGCAGCCTCTTTGATCTCTCTAGTTCACCTTTGATGTGCCGGCCCTTGTTAGTTACACTGAACACGCGTTACGTTGAAACGTGGCTTTCAGGAAAAAACAAAAATAGGTCAGTTAGTTAGTCAGTGTAATGCCTAATGTATAGCCTAGGCTATTATTGTAGCCTAATACTTGTACGCTAATATGATATCTGTAGGCTTATAATAGTTAAGGCTGTTGCGGCACGGTGACATACACAAATTGCAAACGTGTAATATTAAATTCGTTCTCCACTCAATGTACTCTTATATTTTTAAGACTAGCATACCTAATTATAGTAGATCAACTGAATCATTAGAAAAACCATAGGAAAAGTTATTGAACGTAATAAGCACTTTACATTTGATCGGAGAACAGATAGATAAGCTAAATTAAAAAAAAAAACAAGAAATATATCTTTAGAAGTAATTATATGTAATAAACAGTTTTCATAATGTTTAATAGGTACAATTTTAATAAATCTCAATATAAAGTGTAGTAGCCTAAGCTTCGTAGCTATGTACATAAAAAAAGTTTCAATCAAAGACAAATTTAGACGGAGAGATTTATGTTTTATTATTTTCATAATGATTGTTTTTTTCTCTAACTTCACAATTTATCCTGTGGGTAGCCAGAGGAACCGTAAGAGTCTTAAGAACATAATATCAAGACACTCCGCTCTCCGCTTTCCGCCTTTGGAAGTATTACTTGTTGAGGCATATGATTCGAATATGAATATTCCATTTAGCCTTATATGCTTAAGCTTACACGATACATTAAAGTTTTTTCATGAAATTGATGAAATAAACATCACTTGAATATTAACTAGCGTACTAGTTCAAGCGTTGCCATAGCAACGGCATGTTACGCCATAGACAAGTGTAAATTTTCAAACATATGACAGTAGTATGTTTTATTTATTGATTTAATGTACTTTATAAGCATTATTATAGAAAAATACGCATAAACTACGCTCCTAAGCATAAACTTTAAGGGCCATTTTTACCCGTTTCGTATAGTAAACTGGTAGTTAATATTGTCTTCTAGATAAAAGTCGATAATTGAAACAGGTCTTTTTCTGCTATATATTTCTATCTGCGACCTGTGAAACCTAAATTTGATGTTTATATGCCAGACAAGAAACATGTTTCCTATCTGGGACTTTATTAGCAAGTGGTGAAACCGGTCAAATTTCATTCTGTTGCTTCCGCGCATTTTTCGTAGCTAGGGATCCAAAGTTTTTGCTTCACGTGTTAATATATAGATATGCAAGTGAATTACTCACTTCAACACTAGATATATCTCAGTATTTCCAAAACAGAAATTCACCTGAAATTTACAATTTATAAACAAGACCTCCCAATTCGCGTGCTCTAAACAATCAATAGTATTCTCAGAAGCTAAAATGTCATGAAACATCTGAAGGCGGCGAAGAGTTCATAAAGCTTGGATATGTTTACTAAACAACGCGTGCTCTCGGTAACTACATTACTTTCATTAATGAATGGCTAAATGGGCGAGTGTATAACAATCATATCTAACGCCATTTCTATTTCATTCGTTCTGTGTATTTAAGTTTATTTTAGGACTTTTTCACTTATAACATTTCAAAGAATATCACAATAGTTGGCTCTATCGAAGCTTAAGTGAAATGTCGTGGAGCGAATCTAGTGTCAAGACACTCAGCCATCTTAATTCGTTTAAATTTGATTTAGCCTACATTGTGAGGTGATAAGTTCGAAGCCACGAAACGTGTAAGTTTTATAATTTACACCCCTAAGTGTTCCTTTTCTTGTAAAAGATAACCATAAAAAATAACCAGGCTGTCCTAATACGCCACGTTGGTTTGTATCTTCTTTTTTTTTTTTTTTAGCTTCACGCTTTATCCCGCACATGGCAGGGTAGGCAGAGGAAACTGCAGGAACCATAAGAACCTAGTGTTAAGACACTCCGTTACTTAGTCCCTGCTTACTCCGTCCCCACTTTCCGCCGTTTTCGAGGCATTGCGTGTTGAGTGGCGGAACTCAACGCCGCGCTTTGCCTTAGATACCAGAGCGAAGAAAATGGAAATAGAAAAATCCATCTTCTCCGACTGGGGATCGAACCCAGTAACCGTCGCGTTACAGGCAGACGTTGCGCCTCTGCGCCACGACGGTATCTTCTTATATATTGATTATAATTCTTTACAACACCAAAGCAATTAAAATAATTGCTTATTTTACTACCATCAAATAGTGTCCATATATTCAGAGAAATATACCAGAGCAGTGTATTAGTTAATATTGTCATATTATAAATAAGCTAAGACTGCAACAAAGACATCCAATGTACGCTACGATGAATTCCATAATCGATTTCTTACAAAATAAGATCACAGCACCAAGAAATAATCTATAATAAACATCAAAAATATAAATACTACAATCCGTCTGTCACCAAAGATTGAAATGTCCTTACAATATCAATAATAATTAGCGAAAGCAACTTTCATTCATAATTTCTTTTCATATTTAAGAAAATACAACATTTCAAAGGGTGAAGCAACGTGAGCAAATAATCGTGTATTATGAATAAACTAAATGTGTACAAACACAATGACAGTGTAGCATTAGATATAAATATTCCGGCGAGTGTCCATTTTGCAACGTTTAATCTCTTTTTTGCAAGATTTACGTCCGAAAGGATTAATTGTCGTGATTTCATTCAAGTCTCTAATCGCATTGTACGCACAAATCCATGTATAGAATATATTATGACATTTTTGTATTTTGTCAACGTTTTGACGATATTTTTGAAATATTTTTCTATATTTATTTACCGTGTGAAACGTTGCTTGCTTGCAAATTATTATAAAATATAATTTTTTGTTAGCTTCACGTGTTACATTTGTGCTAGGACGCCTGAATTCAAATTAAGGGAACTTACTAGGGATATTAATATAAATTATTTATTTAACGATCGCGTCTACTGTCAAATCTGCACCGTGATTGACTGACTGACAAAATGACTGCACAGCGGAAACATAAAACATAAATATTTTGCAATTCTTTAACTATAAATAACATTATACGGGAAAAGCTGACGTTTAACGAAACTAAGTATTTTTCACATTTATTATGTATATCTTTACATATATATTTAGGTTATAAAATAATAAGTATTATTAAAATTCAATTTAATAACTTCCCTATTCTATTATGTCATAGATCTCAAATTTCATTAATACCTTCTGCCATATATGATCTATCGGCATCGTGTCACTGGTTCAATACCTACGACGATTATGGGTTCAAATCCCACTTAATAAACAATTTACAAATACTAGTCTATTCTTGGAAAATACCAAAACAAAAACAAAAACAGAAACTAAAATCCGTATTTAAAGCGATCGATGCGTCGTATTTAAGAGGATTACGCGTCGGGAAGTCGCCTGAAGCGTCTCGTAAAACAAAGTGAAACGGGTTAATCCCAATAATCCCCTAACATATGTATTTGTCGTTAGGTTTTGACGTAGATTTACAATTATTTACAAGAAATCGAAAAGCTTGTCCCGATCGCGGTGAGATGTGGATTAACGTTGTTTATAGCTGCCCAATAGCGCCCCGACCATATGACTGTTGAAGTATGTATACATATATAAAATGTATGTTTTTTTAATAGTGGTGTGGCCAGAATATACTTGGAAGGTTTGGAAATATTTTTATTTCCTGGATTTGCTTCCCACTCCCAGTAGGTACTAAACTAGCGAGATATACTTATATGCATAAGTACATATATTTGAAAAAATCGATAAATATAATTAATTTTAATATCAAAAATTAAATATCACTCTCAAATCTCTTGTAAGGCTTATTTGAATTAAAAAAATAATTAAAACATATATAGATTGAAAGTGATATCATTTTATTATTTATTTAATTTTTTTTATTTTAATGAAACAAGCAGTCAAATGCACCACAAGCATTTCAATATAATAAAAAAGTATCATTCTGAACAAAAATTCATAGCTATTAGAATTAAAATGTCTCAGACTTAGTAATTTACAGCGAGGTGCGCCCGCGCAGCTTTTCACAATATTTCTAGAACGCAAGATGTTTTCTGTCGAATGAGAAACGGCCGGGCTTACGCGGCTTACACCAGTCTCAAGTTACGTTGTTTTTGTTGGCACGATACCGTTTAATTTTTGTCTCTTAGATCTGCCAAGTGAGTTGTATCAATATTGGTTAAATGGCCGCATACATTTGTTTAATTAAAATATAAAACACCTGTTATTGTCGACAAGATTTATGAACGTTCTTGCAATTTTGGATTTGTACATTGATTTTCTTTGATTTTTCGCGAACTGAATTATTATTTCGTTTCACTTTTACATTACAGCTTAATTACTCTTTTGACTTGATCCACCAAATTTAATTATAGAGATATTTACAAATTTTAACGATAATCTCGTATTCTACTTTAGCCAATTATAAGCTTTTAAAGTAAGAAGTGACATAGAAAACATTTCAAGATGATACACTCTTGGAATAAACATCCTCAAACAAACATCTCCTATAGGGTTCTATATGGTGTGAGAACAACAGCTTTCTATAAATATATAGCAAAGAACTCTTGCTAGACTACATGCCCATAGAATAGAATATGTAATTAATTTATATGTAAATCTTTTTAATTCTTAAACATATTAATATAAAATAAACATTTCTCTACATATACTTTCAATCACTTCATTAAAGATTTCTACTTTCAATATTTTTATTAATAACTGTTTATTAATGAATTTCTCATAGAAATGAAAACTAATCACCAATATATAACAGCAATTATGTCTGCGTGTTTATAATGCTTCGCGAGTCTATCAAAAGGACGATTCGACTTAATAGCGACTCAAAAGATCCGCTAACAATATATCGTACCAGATTCACAAAAATATTCACAATTAATTTATTAGAAAATATAGATACTATAAATGCAAATATTAAAGCCATTATACACGAGCAAGATTTCTTTTAATTTGAATCATACTTTAAACTATGCTAAAGAATCTCTTTTCAAATTTTGAGAAAGTCCTAATAATTTTTTTTGCTTCACGTTTTATCCCGCACAGGGTAACCGGAAGGAACCGCAGTGAGAACCCAGTGTCAAGACACTCCTTTCATTGCTTTTCGCCTTTTCGAGGCATTGCGAGTTGAGAAGCCATCGCATTTATAGGTTGACGCGCTACTGCGTCACGACAGTCCTCAAGTAAATAATGTAAGAGAAAAATGTAAATTTTGTTTTATTATTTCAATGATTCATGATTATATCTTGGAAATCCTGAATCACGTCTTTGTGCTTATTTATTAATTGAAGAAATAAAACCTAGTGTCAAGATAGTGCTAGATAGTGATTTGTGCATATTAGGTATTATGTTACAATTATTTGTATTACTATTTTTAGCTTCACGCTTCATCCCGTTTATAGCAGGAAGGCAGCGAGAATCGCAGAAACTATAGGAACTAGTGTTAGGACACTCCGTTCTCTGCGCACTACCTTTTCGAGTCATTGCGTGTTGAATGGTGGAACTCATCGCCACGCTTTGCCTACTTGCCAGAGCGATTAAGATTTGTAATATTATAATTATTTTAATTTTATTTTGTTACATTTTTTATTGAAAATATTAATTTGTAAATAAATTAAATGTCAATGAGAGTAATATATAGCGATAATATATAGCGAGTGTGTTTATACACACACACACACATATATATATATATATATATATATATATATATATATATATATATATATATATATATATATATATATATATATATATATATATATATATATATATATATATATATATATATATATATATATATATATATATATATATATATATATATATATATATATATATATATATATATATATATATATATATATATATATATATATATATATATATATATATATATATATATATATATATATATATATATATATATATATATATATATATATATATATCTTCTGTCTATCTGTCTTTTTTACCTGGAGATTATATACGTACCTATATACTATCTTTAGTGTGCAAGGAGCCTAAAGACCACTGTCAATAAATGAAGTCATATACGATTCGTCACACATCATCTACGTGTTTGTAATTAATAATAATCAACTATATATGGACTATTTTAAAACTCAATCAAGAATCCTATTTCGATTGAGCTATCGCGAAATTATTTTGATTGGATCTACCGATTATGTGCCATGAGAAACTTCTCACAATTAAAACACTGTTAAAAAATAAGAAATTCTTATTAGAAACTTTGTTTATAATACATTCTATAATATGGATAAGTTATACAGAAAAAGGTGGACAGTAAAAGGCTGGTGTAAAGACACTTGTTTTCTACTTCCTAGACATTGTGTATTAATAGTATAAATCATCGTCGGGATTGGAACCAACGACCGCCGCATATACTGTCCAACACCAACAGTAGGACTGTGCCACTGTGGTAGCGATTATTAAATACATGTAAAAGTAAACAAATAGTAATAGCGACAGATTTATTTTCCTTATAAATAAATGTAAGTACATAAGTACTGATGCTTACTGCTGAGGAAACAATTTGATATAAGAATTTAGGCTTGTGACCATTTATTAGATTATTTACTTAGATTTTTTATAGCTTCACGCTTTATCCCAAACCTAGCAAGGTATGCAGAGGAAACCGTAGAAACCGTGGGAACGCAGTGTTAAGACTCTCCGTTTACCGCTTTCCGCCATTTTCGATGCCTTGGGTCTATGTCTATAGGCTATTGGCTACATACATAACAGGTAAATATCAGGATACTTTGAAATCGTACGCGGCTTTTAGTACTTAAATATTTTTATGATTTTAAAAAAATAACTTAACTTAAAGAAAACATAAAAATGTGCGTTGCGTTAAAACTTTTATAAGTTTGAAATATTTTTTATTACAATACTTCTTCTTTATAGTACCAAATACTTGTTAGCTAAACATAAATAACTTCTGAAGTAAAATATTATACCTGCAGGTTATTTAAAATTCAATCAAATACAAGCCGATTGATTGAACCGTTGCGAAAATTTGTTTTGATTGGAATTGCCGTTAATTGTCCATCGGAAGCGTTTGGTTGTTATTCATTAACGATTACTTTAACCGGAATTGGGTCAAATGATCGCTTTGATAGCTTTGGAATGGATACTATGCTTAAAAAAAATCAGTAGCTTGTTAGATATTTTATAATGGTTTGAAGTTATCCTGTCATATTCTTTGTTTTTAGATTCAAGCTTTATACTGCGTATAGCAGGGTAGGCAGAGGGAAGCGCAGGACCCGTGGGAATGGAAGTGTTAAGACACTCCGTTCCTTTCTTTCCGCCCGTTCGAGGCATTGCGCGGTAGATGTGGAAGGCAGGTAACTCATTGATCTTAGTTAATTTGTATATTTAATCAATAGGTATATGACTTACGTTTACAAAAAAATCTTATTATTTGTAAATTTTGTGTCTGTTTATCGTGTGCTTTATTAATTTATTCAAATATTTTAACGATAGCGGCGAATAAACAAAATTTGAATAAACATATACGCGCCATGTATGATCGTTACCTACCAAATTTTTTATGTGATATTTTTATATATAAATAAAATGTGAGTGCTAGTTGTTATAAAAAACATGTTTTTAATTGTAAATAGTTATTTACTTGTTGGTAAAACATACATTTGTATTTAATTTTTATTTAATTTAAGGCGATCTGTAGATATTTTATTGGAGTTAATCATCAGAATAGCTTAACCGATTTCTACAAAACTACAACAAAATAGACAAGGGGCAACATATTGTTTAAGTACTTGTTATAAAGACAGTTAAGCATATACATATAAAACAATAATGTTCTTTTTTATACTATTTCATTTATATAATACAAAGTAATTTAAAAGAAAATGTTTTCCTTACTTTCCGCCTTTTTCGAGGCATTGCGTGTTGAATGGGGGAGCTCAACCCTGCGCTTTGTCTAGTTGCCAGAGCGAAGAAAACGGAAATAGATCCGAGTAAGAATCGAACCCACAAACTGTAGCGTGCAGGTAGACGCTACGCCTCTGCGCCACGACGGTCTATAAATTACAGTCATTTTAAGAACATTGGACGCTAGCTACACTATTTCCTACTTCCCGCCCAATTTGAGAGCTCCGTACCGTACTTTATTAACAGAGCAAAGAAATAAATAAATTAAACGTCCCCGATTAGAAATCGAACGCAAAACTCTTACATTTAGAGTTAAGCGCTACGCCACTGCAAGACGAGACTAAAAAACATTAAGGTAAGTATATTAAAACATATTTTTAATACATTTAAATAGATACGAGTACAACAAAAAGGTTTACTACAATATGCGGTATTATAAAGATTTTTACTCCACTCATAAACAATTGTGATGATGGCGCATCGCCGGAAGCCGATGCAGCTGCGGTGTGACGACTGCATTGTGGCTACGTATCTATTGGTAGCAATCGAAGTGTTTTATATTTGATCACGTTGGGTTTTGGTTTATCTATATTGTAGACTTCTATATAGATTTGTTGGATATAAGTCGAAAGATGGTACTATTTTTGGGTATTTAAGATTGCTTGTAGTATTTAAAATTCAGGTGGTGTCGGTGAAATCTACACATCATTCTTTATTTCACTCCAAGAAATATAATTCTGAAGTTTATCTTCATCATAAAATATAATATATTCTAAATTAATAAATAGCGTTATAGGTATTCCACATAAGGCATAGGTACTAGGCAGAGGGAACAGGCTCAATAGCTAACTAAAGGGGTCAGGCTAGAACCGGGTAATTACCACGCTCTCACAGAATACCGTCGTGAAACAGCAGCATATTAATGCTGCTGTGTTTAGTCAGATAAGTGAGAATTTCGGAAGCCCATAAACGGGAATTGGTCTAGGTATTTGGTTGACAACGCATCCACGTTCTCTCAAGTTGTAGATGTCTATGGATGAGGGTGTCCAACACATCAGGTGGCTTTACTGCTCGTTTGCCACGTAATAATGTAAAGAAAGTTGTGGCAAGTAGCAGAATAGACAAGTAGTTGAATTTTGTAGCTCCTCTGGTGTTGCAAATGTCCATGGGCGGCAGTAATCACTTACCATCAGGTGATCTGTCAGCTCGTTTGCCACCTATACTATAAAAAAAGAAAAAAGATTCAATCTTGGTCTAAATAAATTGACTCCACAGCGATTACTATTACTGCGCTCTCTCTCTCCCTAACATGAAAGTCTAAAGCACACTATAATAAGAAATAAATAGTAATATTAAATTAAAAGTGAAATATTAATATTTGTAATTCATACATAATTTGAGACGTTTAGAATTTAGACTTTTCTAAATCAACGGGTTTCTAAATAGTATATATAGAGCTAAAAATAGTGCACCACTTTGTTTTTTATTTTTGTCATACGATTGTTTCTCTTATTATCACTAAAGCAAAAATCTGTAATTGTTAATAAGAGTTAGATATTTAGATATTTTATTAACTACAAAAAAATTATAAACACGCAATTAAAACCATGATTTACGACACATAGGTATAAAACACAATTTAGACGTTTCAATTGATTCTCCGTGAAATAATACCTTGAATAATAATTAAAATTATTAATTAATTCCAATACACATATGACATATAAATATTGTATTTGAGAGAAAAATAATAAGTACCGAAATTACTTTCGGATATCCACATTGTAAAAGCGTGAGGTAAAACGAAGTTGTAAATAGGCAATGAATTGATGCCGTAGCACTGCAGAAAAATGAAATTGTACTACTGATAAAGCTTCCAACACCTAGCTCAGTATTAATTATAAAATAATTCTGTACATGGTAAACGATACAAAGAGATACATCCCTTGAGAACAGTAACTAAATATGAATCTGTAATTTTTAAATTTTATTTCTATCTGTATTTTGTTAGGACTAGCTGGCCTTTTAATCTCATGACCAGATGTTACTGAAACTTCTTTATGATATAGCTGTAAAGTCTGAGCCTAGATCCTTCTAGGCTATAATTGATTTTAATGAATGACACTTCAGTTTTAGAACTAACTTATTAGAACTATTTTTCAAATAAATAACAACATTTGTTTAAATCAATTTTATGTTATTATTTCTTATTTTTTAGCTAGACTTAAATATTAGAAAATATAAATAAGTAAATAAAAAATAAACATAAGGAAAATAGTGAAATGTTGTCATAACAAAAATTATCAAACATTGTCATACAGCAATAAAACTGATATAGTGTGAAATCATTTTTAGTAGTCCTCATCGTCTTATATCCTTCTTCTGTGTCAATAAATCTTATCTAGTAAGAAGATGAAACTTGATTCCATTTATTAGAACTTCGAGAATACAGCACCTAATAAGTAAATAAGTATAATATAATAGAATTTACTAAGTAGGTTGTATATCATAGGTTGTATACTTGTATAGTGTACATATATGTAGTTTAAATTATTAAAATTCTCAAAACAAAAATAACATAAACAATAAAATATAAAAATCAAACTAGAAGTATGTAGGTATATGGGTTACGTTCACCACATCACCTAAAAGTTAAGTTTTTAAAAAATAAGGAGGAGTTGAAGCAAAACACAAACTCTTAACTTTTTTCAAATTACTTTTATTGCATTATACTTAAAATGTAGCCTCTTAATATTATATTTAATTCATTAAATAGATTCTTACTTAAATAAATAATTAGCGGTACCACTTTTTACACAAACAGACGATTATAATACACACTTGCGTCCGTCTATCACAGTCTGACACATTCACAGTTCTTCACTGGTCTACGACGCGATATCCGTTGGATACCGGAAGACAGTACGATCAACTATGCTTTACCATCGAGTCAGGATCAGGGTCTGGCGGACTCACTGGAGGTGATAAGCCATGAATCCTCCTATACAATTGATGATAAGGATTTGGCGGTGGCGGTGGAAGTCTTAATAGTGGACTAGGTAAAGCATACCTTCCATATACAGATAGTAAAGGTGGATACAATCCTACTAACGAGGCGTAGGGATTGCCGAACATAGGGTGTAATATTGCACCACGCTTGAACGCTGCCAGACGAGACCGTGACGCGGCCGTCGAGCGTCGCCTCAACTTCCCTGTAGTACCGCCAATAAAGACATCGTCGGAAGACGGATCCAGCATCCAGTAATTGCCTTTTCCCGGATCGTCGTAATGTCTCGGAACTTTGACGAAACATTTGTTCAAACTCAAGTTATGACGTATCGAGTTCTGCCAACCCTGTTTATTTTCCTTATAATATGGAAAATTTTTCATAATGTACTCGTAAATGCCGTTCAAAGTCAATCTTTTCTCGGGGCTGCTCCTTATCGCCATCATTATGAGTGCATTGTAACTATAGGCTGGTTTCTCATTTTTCTTCTCATCTGTCGTCTGTGAGGAACCAGGCGGAGGGGTTTCGGTGCCGGTCACGTCGAGCTCTGTGTCGGAGGGCGAGGGAGAGCGTGAGGAGGCCTCGGGCAGGAGATCTCGTATTGCGAAACTCGGAGGACTCATAGCTGTGCGGCATCGCGAGCCGCTCGCTGCGAACTGTGGTGCCTGCGCGACTGGTGGCGAGGCCCCGCCTCTATCTCCGCCCAGAATTCGAACCCCACCTATTCAATACGTGTGATTCAACAAAATTACTCCTACATTCGTACTAACCTCTATGCTCTTAGCGATAGAAGTCATTTTGACGTGCACAATAGTTTTAGACGTTCAAAAGTTTTTTAACACGTAAGTGTTAAGCATAGGGTTGTGTTAGGGTTACATTAGAGCATAACTCGATTTATCATGGCCTGTAAATATTGTTTTTGAATGTTACACGCGTTGTTTAGGAGTTTATTTAGTATGACTGGTTTAATGGCGGCTCTTTATGGGTGGTGAATGAGCATTAATCGTGTATCCCAACAGTGCGTATGTCATAAATTATAAGTAAAGTTTGTCATCTTGCCCTAATAAATTATACAATTATTTAATATAACAATAAAAAATCGCTTACTTTAGTCATCGTTCTCATTAATTATTTTTAATAGTACTATCCATAATAATAATGAAACTTAGATTATTTTGTTCATTTTAATGATTGTTACCAAAAAAAAATAACAAATTGCTTGAATACAAAATAACTATCTATATATATATATATATAATAAATTAGATATTATTCATGTTTATTCATATTTGTATGTATGATTGTATTGTACTTATATATTGTATTGAATTGTTTATCACCCAAATTTTAAAAGAATATTTCTAGGAAAAAAATCCAGGAAATAAAAAATTTACTCGTTCTTCTCCTTCTTCTATTTTAGATATAGAGTTCCAAATGTGAGCCAATCGAAAGAACTTATTAAAAGATTATACTACTGATTGGTACGTCTAAGATCAACGTAATCATCTGTTGTAGTTAGATATTATTGCATTTTTTAACTCATTATGGATAGAATTTTTTAAAACTAAAACCTGGTTATCAATTAGATAATTAAACTTAAGAAATTTATATTTTAAATATATATACCTATAGGTATCATAAGGTATATTTAAAATAGAAATATAATAATTACAATTTGTCTACAACAAAACACACAAAAGTCTATATAGAAAGTTATGTAAGTGTAAGTATTGTAGTAATATTACCTATATCTGTGTTATATTTTTCTCAATTCAACTCATTCCACAAAACGCATTCCCGTATACTATATCTATACACACATGTACCTGCTACTTACTACGTCTTCCACTCCAGCTGTGAAATACTTATATCAACATATACTATGTATTATCTTATACGCCCACGCCCCGCCCCCGCCCCGCCCGCCCACTCCCCGACACGCCTTACTACGTGCCTTTGGACCGAGCCGTTGTTTTGTACTGTTTGTATACACTGTATAGGCACCTAGGTATAATTTAGCGATCTTATATCATACTATGTGGTCGATACGTTCTATATTATTTATATGAAACTCCTATCTATTTTGATAGCTGACGTCAATGATACTGTGACGTTAGATTTTTATGTTACTGTATTTGTTTTGTGGGAAGTTAATTTTTGATTATTACAATAATATATAATAATTTTTATTATTGTTTGTCTTTGATTTCGGGTTCGAATCCTAGTTAAGGTATAGTTAAAAATACACAATTTGATTCATTTGACTGTGAAAAGGTAGAATAAAGATAAGGAAGTGACTTTAATATAAGGAAGTGATATTACTAACCTCTCTTTAGCTAAATAGAAAAATGTGAAAGATAAAAAAGAATTGATTACACATCTAGGTATTTAGGTACCTAAAAGTGTAAAGTATCTATGTAATCTATGTGGTTTCTTACCACCACTATAAACACAATAAACTAAAGGCAATCACACTATTAAACATGTATTTAATAGTAAAGACCTTTACTTTTGTATCATTTATATATGTAGGTACCTATATATAGGCAAAAAAAAAACTTAAAATCTCAATAAAACCTTTATGCTAACCTTATATAAAGAACTATAAATAAAAAATAATGTTTAAAACGTACAAGCATACACAGGAAACGAGCTAACGTAGAATGTAACGTACAAACACACAAAAGTGCTGCGTTAGTAGAACACGCTACGTCAACGGTGGCAGCGCGTCGGCACCGCGCGGGTCGCCGCGATCGTGTTTTCACACGATTTTGCTAATAAACTACTGGAATGTACTGACACCATTTCTATGTGGATCTTGTGGAAAATGTGCTGTTTTTTTTTTTAATTTTTATGTATTTGAGCGATAAAATCATTGTCATAAGGTATTTGCTAGCAATAGACGATATTTTTTTAATAAATGTATGTACTTGTTAAAGAAATTTATTGTATAAGGAATTTCTTTACACTATGATTTCACTGTTTCGCTAAAATTTATAACTGCTTGTTTCAAATCATATTTTAGTAATTTTATTGTTACATACAATTTAATTAAAATATAAATATTTGCATTACAGAATACGATGAAGTATAGGAAGAAGTTAGAGGCTATTGTAAATTATTTAAGAAAAATTTTTTTAAGCCATTAAAAATTTTGACCAATTGTATATTACATAGTGTCTACTTAATGAATAGTTGGTAGGTAGGTAACAGTCTATTTTATTTTCAATTACGTCATATTAGGACCTTCGTGGCGCAGAGGCGCAACGTTGGCCTGTAATGCAACAGTTTCTGGGTTCGCTTCCCGTTCGGGGAAGATGAATTTGAAGATGGATGGAAACTAGGCAAAGTGCGGCGTTGAGTTTCGCCACTCAACACACAATGCCTCGAAAAAGGCGAAAAGTTGGGACGGAGAAAGCAGGGACTCAGGAACGGAGTGTCTTAGCACTAGCTTCCCACTGTCCTTGCGGTTCCCTCTGCCTACGCTGCCATGTGCGGTATACCGCACAGCGTGCGGCTAAAAAAAAAACAAAAAAAGTTACGTCAATTACCTATAATAAAATAAAGTTACACCCTAAATTTTAATAGTTGTTTTAAATAACATTTTTTATTATAAATATAAGATTTTTTTGCATTATGGTGACTCTACTTGAAAGTAAGTTCAGCCGCAGTCGACATTATGTTTAGGCGCTTCAGACAAATATTGTACTGACTGCTACTGCTACTGCCATGTACTGGAATTATTTTAAATATTTACTGACCTTTAGAGTGTATAATATATTAATTATAAATTTTTATTTTTCAATAAAAAAAAACACTAAAAAATAATCAAAATATGAACAAATAACCAGATTGTCAAAATCTCATTTAAAATAAGAACATTCTCATAAATAATAGCTTTAAAGAAACAAAATTATAAGTATGAATAAACAACCATAGATATCATAAAAAAACAAAAAAAAAATTAACGACCGTTAAAACGGAGTCGATGACACGAAAACCCCTAAAATAACTAAAAAAAACTTGCCGCCCTCTATGTTTCAGTAAATACAAAGTAAATAAATAAATAATACGGCGCGTGTTTTAGCGCAGATTGAAGCAATTATAGTCGCTCGATAATGTTACGGTTTCGCTCCCGTCCGCCTTGTCGTATACGCGCTGTTATAGTACACATCAACTATTTATAAAAGAATAAAATATTTAAGTTGTATAGAAAGTGCTTCGTATATTAATAAATATTAATAATTTCTGTAAGTGAAAGTGCTGCGTTGAAATATGCTAGACATTAAGTTATATTAACTCTCAAAAAAATTTCGAAAAGTCCTTTTTGTCAGTCTAATTTCTGACAGACGTTTACACACGCCATATGAAGTATATTGTGAGAAGCTATTTATTTATTTGTTCTTAAATTAATATATGACACCTTCTTGTCCTACATTTCCCGAATGATAAATTAGACCCACGAAAAATAGGATCGTTTTCAATTTTCTAATAAATTTATCTATTTAGAAACGCTGAAAATTTACTATCCAGTCCAATCCAGTCAGTTGTTATAAAACAAAAGCAATCATTCGTAATATCGCCTCATTTGATGTAACTGGCTTACTGGTACAATGACTTACAATCGTTTGGTAAGACTTGCTTCGAACGTAGACTAAACAGATAGTATAAAAGTAATAGGTTTGTAGACGCTTGATTTCTTTACTTCGAACTATTTTTAGATGCGATCAAACGTAAATGATGAGATCATTCTTTATTGAGACTTTCTACGTATATGTCGGTTTAGGCTTACTTTGTAAAATAATTTGAATGTAAAGTTTGTGACGCCATCTTATTTATATTTAAATTTATTATTAAAAAGTATATCATATGATGATTGATGATTATATTAAAGCTTGTATCATTTTCTCGCTTTAATAAACGAAGAACGGCGTTGAGTTCCGTCACTCAACACACTATATGTATCTTAGAAATTGGATAGACTGTAGAGAACGGAGTGTCTCCACACGTGTAAGTTTATTCTACCTACTCATACAACTGCTAATCTCAGTCACACGATCTAATAACAACAATAAATAATTCCCTATAAATTTAAGAAAACAAGACTATCCCTGAAGCCTGACACAGTGAAGCCGTTAGCAATCAGTACAAATAAATATTTCGCCCCTAATTAAAACATACAACCCTTCTGACACTCGAACTATAATTTGCCTATTTATCTAACATTTTATTGGCCCTTACAGTATTAGTAAATAATAGGTATATAGATATAATAATTATATAATTTATATATAAATGTTTTTTTAAGTAATAAAAATTATATCACAACTTTATTCTATTTGTTTCTTATTTTGTATCTCAAAAATATAAAAATCCCAAAAAATGTACCAAATCTTTAAAATTACACAAACGGTGGTCATTTGACCTTTTCGGCTATATTTCCCAGTTGTAGATAAAGTCTAAATAGAAAAGATGTTCCTTGTGTGACAGATAAATAACAAATTTTGGTCTCACATGTCACTCATAGAAAAATAACTAACACATAAAGACCTGTTTCAACTATCAGACCTTTTCTGATTTGATTTGAATTTGAGCACAAAGAGGCCGTTGAAGAGAATAGTGTCTTGCCATGAGATGCATCTTGCAATATAAACAAAAAAAAATTAAATTGTGAAAAAATATTTGACCCCTTCACAAGTCTACGCTATTCACATATAAAATTGTAATATTAAACAAATCCCATATTACTTTAGCACGATCAATCCCTTATACAAACTTGTTATACGAATAACATCCCCCACTGAGTCTAGGCGTTACAGACCCTCCTCCAGAGAAGAGGGACATGCGCCTGCGCATACACTCCGTTAACTTTCAATGAGTATTCAAACAATTGTGTGTTGAACATTTTTTGTACTATTTAATAATTATCTGTATTGGAGTGAGTGGAAAAAAAACATGTTATTTCTTTAGTTTACTATAAAAATTGTTATTTATTTAAATTTTACATGACCATCGTAGCGTAGATGCATAGTGTCAATTGTCGTTGTCGTCGACGCCTCGTATGACGAAAAGCGTGGAACGGAGTCTCTTAAAACTAGGGTCCTTCTAATTACAATTCTTTTTGCCTACCCCGTTACGTGTGAATTAGAGCATGAAGCTACAAAATGTATAATGTTTTTAATTTATCATTGTTTTTATAATAATTTAAAATATATTTTAAGCGTTTATCTGTACTCAAATTGAATTTGGTCAAAAAGCCCAAAATTTTTAATATACCTAAAACAAAAATCTTTGAAATACTATCATAATATACTTGGCAAAAGTTATGACAAATGAACACAAAAATAAATGGTGAACCAAACGATTATTTTGCGACAATAACCTTACAAATATATTAAATAAATGTAATTTTAATAGATTTTATAAATATTTAATGCCACGATCGTCAGTTCACAAACAAGTCCCCCACTGGCAAGGCGTCGCGATCCGACCTACAACGTGCGCGGCGCGGCGGGTCCTTACACGCGGTTTGCTCTCTATACTAATAGCGTACATTCATGCGAATTGTTTAGCACTATTGATGGGAAGTGACTAGAAACAAGCTATTGTTTGTGTGAATCTACTATGTTTTTTATATGGGAATTGCGTTTAGACGCTGTTTTGTAGTTTTTAATTTAAAATCTTGACATATGTCAACCGTTAGCGTTATATTTTTTTAAATTTATGGATGACATATTGAATGTCATGTTTGTATATGAAATTTATAGATAAAGCAAATATCATATATAAGAAATTTAATAAGCTTAGTTTGAATTGCATCTATACACACTTACTCTACTCTATGAAATTCAACACGTGTTTCACCAAAAAAAATTCTACGTAACTTTGTTTGTACGTGACTAATGTCTGCTAGATATATAATTACTATTAAAAATCGAGATGTATTAAAAATAAATACAAAAATTACCTAATTTTAATTTTTTTTATAAATAATTTACTCAACAGACACTTGGTCCGTACCCTTTTTTAAGTTATACTATATATTCTTATCACAAATATTGATTATATTAATATTAATACATAATATACAGAATTAATATCATAATGAACATTTATAATGATCTTTACATTTTTTACATTTAATATTACTTAGAACTAAGGCTATGGCTGATACCTACTTTTGCTTAGGTACATAGTTTTTTATGGTGTTGGTACAAACTATATTTATTTGTGGTAGGATATAACAATTTATCACAAATAATAGTCCGCTTAAATTAAATAACGTTAAGTACTAGAGAGAGTACAATAAGTATATTAGAAAGTTACAGAAACTGTAAATTAAACATATCAAATAAAAAAATTATAAAAGAAACTACGGATATTTAAAAAAGGTAACATTTTTAAAGAAGCTTTTTTAAATAGGTAAGTACATCATATGCGTATATACACATACATATGTACACCTAGTTCACCATGCCACGTGCTACACCTAAACAAAAGCTTGCACACCTTCAAAAGCTCGACAACCTTTGTATAGGTTAACTCGAAACTCTAAACAATATGGGAAAAGCTTTAAAAATGATACAAAAATCCATTTCCCGAGGGCTCTCGACTCGGCCCTCAGTGACAATGGAAGAGCGCCCGCTTCCGCTTCCGCGCCCCTCGCGCCAAGATGGATACAATATTAATCAATGTTTCAACAACATTAGCAAGCACGCCTACTTAAGATGAGGCAGCTACTCAGTTTGCTTAGTCGACCCGTTTTATACCACTCCAAATATATACTGGCTTTCGAAACGAGTGAGACACTTAGTACTGTCGAATCACATTTAAACATCAGCTAGGCATCAGAATACAAGGGAAGGTTTGGTTTTTTTTATTGGATATAGTAAAATATAGTAAAAGTGAAATTTATTTAGTGTCACGTTACTTAGGTAATTGAAATATTTATATAATGTTTTATTGTGTACATATGTACATTATTAAATATTAAACTCTAAGCCATTTAGCATTTTGAGTAATTTTAACATATCACACATAGATTTGGCTTGTTGCATCGCAGTAACAATATTTATGATATAAAATATGTAGATCAGCCTCATATAGTTTTCTAAGACAAAATGACGTGAAGATCCTCCATAGAACACAATGTCCCTAAATCGAAACTAAATGAGTGAAACTTGAAATATATAACAATCTGAAAATCATATTTAAAATTGAATTTCATTAAGAAAAATTCAATAAGTAGGTACGGTAAATACTTCTTACCGACGCCTCTCTACTTAAGCCGTAGACGAAAACACATGTGTTTCTATGTAAGCTTATTATTTACAATAATATGGCATATAATTTATAACGATAATTAATTATTAATAAATATATAAGAACCTTCTTTTATTAAATATAAATAAAAAATATATATGAACAATTTCCAGATCACTTAGTTATAATAAATTAAAACAAAAGAAAATATTTAAAAGCACGGCGTACCCCATCAACGCTCAATTGAGCAACGTTTTTAATAAAACAATAAAATCTCAAAAGCTTTTGTTAAATAATAAATATGACCCCCTCGCGTTCTTTGCGAATGGCTTTCATAGTTTAATTCGACCTGGTGGTTAGAAGTGTTTAGTATTTGTATATAAATACAATGTTGTACAAGTAATATAGAGCAAAAAGAGTGGAAATTATTTACAAATCTTATTTATTTTGTAGGGCGGGCAGAAAATATTGATGAAAAATCACTTGAAAAATCACTCATTTTCTTCTCAGAATTCTACATTAATGTTATTATTATTAATAGCGATAACAAGCAAATGTAATTTATACATGTATTTATATTCATATCATAATGTCAATACCTCGAAAAGCGTGGAGAACGGAGTGTCTTAAGATTAGGTTCCTTTTACTAACGATTCTCTCTGTCTACCTTGCTATTTGCAGGGTACATTGTAAAGCAAAAAAGAAGGGTATAACTGTTATATTGGTAGATATAGATGTTGAAAGTGACTAATATTTGTTTTCAACTTCTTTTTTTTTCTAGGCATATAATCTAACCTTCGGAAGACAAAAATTAAAAAAAAAATAAAAATAGTATCTTTATAATATTATGTACATAGTTTCCAATATAACGTATTAAATATAAAAATCACTTAACAATCATTCATACGAGCATTGGTAACACTGCGTCGTCAATAGGTTTAAAAATATTAAATTTATTGGAGCACCTCTCGAGTAGTTCAAGAGGCTGCCGTTGCGCACCTGGACGTGCCTGGATACTTTTAAGTGCCTACATTATTTATTTAAAGTACAGATTATATATGAATGTATTTGTAAATACTTGTACCTACAAAAAGAACTAATTTGTTTCAAATATCTTTGTGTAGGTCTATATGAAATTGTTTTGGACGTATGAATGAACAAACTAATTTAAATGTCTTGGTCTGGTCCTCAAAGTGTGAATGTATTATGTAAGCCTTTACTTAGGCTCAAAAACTAAAATTACAGTGGTCCAATATTAATGATATCGTAGAAAGTAGCAACACTAGATACACTTGAAACAATTTAACAACAAAAGCTGAAGAGCTTCGTGAGAAGTTTAGAGTTAGTTATTTCATAGAATCTACAAATAAGATCTGTTCCTTTCTATATTTATTGATCTTGACTTTCTGTTTAAAGAAAATATATAAAAATTTTTACGAAGCGGGACTCGAAATAGCACTCTCTTGCGAACCGTGTAAGAGCTCAGTGGTGAGAGCGCTTGCACTGTTCGCGTGAGGGCGCGGGTTCGAGTGCCGCTGCAATCAAATTTTATATGTTTTTTTTATGTATTTTTTCTATCCTCAGTGTGGATTAACACTGAGGATAGAAAAGTATATAAATTATACAAATATTCTGTCTGTTGTCATAGAAAAATACTGTCACGTGGTACTCGTTCGGTAAGAAGATGTATGATGATGGAATGATTTCAGGGCGAGGTTGTTACTTGTTTCCCTAAATTAATACACAATCAATGTAACGTGACCATATTAAATTCTAATATATACCGAGAACAATTAAACTATTCAAGTAATAATGGTAATGTAATACAATTATTATAATATCAATCTACAATGTATCCTAGACGCTTACTTAGTTTTTTTTTTCATCACTCGTGAGTCAAACTAAACTGAATATTTTAAATGGATTTTCTAACGCAATGTTTCTAATTCTGAATTAGAAACATTGCGTGTCGAGAAAGTGGAGAATGTCTTAACACTCGGTTCTCAGAGAGAATACTGACTGTTGTACAATAAAGATGGAGAAGAAAAAGTAAGAAGCTGGATAGTAAAATTTGCTTCTCTTTAAACTACGATCGAAATCAATCCACATTAAATATGACTTTGTAAATAGAAATCTATAACAATTACACTCAGTACTTGTATTGTAATACTTCCAAAGAGAGTCCCGCTGACATTTGCCACTGCAAGATATATAGGAAAGCCATTAGCCATGTATTGTTCATTAGAGCAGCTGGAAGAAAGCGTGCTGTTTGCGAACAACCTTTTTGTAGTGCACGTCCGTACTTGCATTTGGTTGCTATAAGTCGTAACTTTACTTTAATAACAGCAACTAATGCTATTTACTTTAGACACTGACTTAGTTTACTAAAGTAATTTATCAAATTTGAAAATGAATTAGAAATATTAAGCGTATGCGTCACATATTATGTTCTTAAACTCAATGGTTATATCAAACATGCCGTGTATGTATAAATAACATAGGCCGAAGGCCAAAATATAGGCCGGTCAAGCTGCATAATACTCGTCAAGTTGCAGTCATTTGTTACTCGTACAAACTATTAAAATACTAAAAGTATACATAGATCGTGCGACGATTTTGATTCGAAAATCGATAATTTCTTAAAAAAAATAAATATAGCTACAAAATTTATAACTTTTGTCATATAATGTTTTTTGTACAGCTTGCTGTCTATATCTTTGATCTTTTTAATACTTTTTCTCTAATTATATTATTCATAAGATGTGTGTATCTTTAACAAATTATAACAATGTGCGAGTTTTTTTGACAAATTTATAATAAAACTTTTTACTCCAACTAATGATTGATTATATAGGTGTAAATAATATAATAACAAATATATATATATATATATATATATATATATATATATATATATATATATATATATATATATATATATATATATATATATATATATATATATATATATATATATATATATATATATATATATATATATATATATATATATATATATATATATATATATATATATCGCGACCGTGCGCTATACCAGTAAAGATTCTCAAAATAAAATTTAAATACATCCGATGAAGTCCACAACAATCATTGAGACACGTAACGTAACGGAACTCGCAGTTTTTAATTGCATTCGTTTGCGAGTGTCACGAACCTGCCTTCTGATACTCACGTGTTGTTTAACAATAAATAATAATATAGATACTTTTATAATTCACGTTTCAATTTAATAAATGATTGCAGATACGATCCTTTAGGGACAAAGATTTTGGAAATTATTTTTTTAACGTTTTATTTAAGTCTAGTCTTTCATTTCGTAAAGTCTAGTTTTAAAGAGCTGAAACTCAAATTCTCAAACTAAAATCAACTCAAATAAACATAATTTAAACTAAAAAAAAACGTTCTAAATACAAAATAATGATATAGAAGGAGAAGGAGAATTTTCAATTAAATAAAGAGTAGGTACTATAATAGATCTGTGTTAGGATCTCTAGTTCTTATAACACATTATTTATTATATGTTACATTTGTATTAATGTACTATATAAAAAAATGTCAAAATAAAAGTATAATTTATAATGATTAAACAAAAACGGGTGCACATCATAAATAAGCCCAGAACTAATGGCAACCAGCCACATGCCACCCTTTCGTCACTCGATTTCTCCCAATTTACAAAACAATTTAACCTATTCAACCCACACAAATTGTGCTAACGAGATTTTTGGATATTTCTTTTTAGTACATCTGTGACTGCGTTTCATGTTTTAGAAAACAAATGAGTAAAACGGAATATGAACGGATTTTTTTTATTTTAATAATTTGCATACTCATATCTCTAAAGACACTTTGTCTGTGCTAGTTTTTTTTAATATGATTTTGGTATATAAAGATGAATACTTTTTAGATCGACTTAAAAAGATGTGGATCCCTGTGGGGTGGTGCTAACAGCTTTCTCGGAATGATTTCGAGCAAGCTACACTGCACATACGTGAATCATTGCTGCTCCAATGAATTGGCGCGGCAATGAATTACGTAGTTACAGACATGTTTTTTAATTTTAAGCTACTAACATAGAAACTAAGGCTGTATCTAATACTAACAAATTGAGTCATGGTTACCTTTTGATAAACATAATATAATAAAATAAACATTAAAACATTTAAACATTTTAAGAATTTGTAATAGTTTTTTCTTGTACGTGGCGTAACACAACGCCAAGGAGAACATGCAATAATATGTGGTAATCAAACCCACGGCCGTCGCGTCAGACACTGTGACGCTACTGATGCATATTTTTCTTATTTCTTTCTATATCTGTACTAGTAGCATAAACACTTATATTTTTTAATTGAATTGAAACTTAATTCCAAATTTTCTGTGATTAATTTTATTTCTACATGTTCATAAAAAAATTGGTCTAGACAGAGATATCCCAAAAATAGTCAGTTTTCTTATAATTGTCTTTTACATATATAATAGTAATCGTGGCAAACAACTATTTACTATATTTAATTTCTCTCTTTAAGTCGTTTTAATGAGTATTTGTGGTTCAAATCAAAGTAAATATTTATATTAACTTGAAATTTTATTATTAAAATAATTATTTCATGAATTCATTATTATGTTAAATTTTAAAAGATTTTTGACAGTAAGACCGTAAGTAAAGCCAAGAATATTGTGATATTCACACCTTGCACATGCATAGCCTCGTGTCATTTTAGTTGCTTTTTTTTCTTTTTGTTTTTTTTTTTGCATCGCCGCTAGCGATTCGATCCGATTTGTCCGCGGGGGGTCGGGATTGAGAACTAACGATAAATGTTTTTTTTTTAGTTTTGTCATTTGTACTATTGATGGTCGGACTGTGGCGGATTAAACGTTATGTGGACCATTTGAAATGGCAAAGCGGATTACGAAGTGCCCTGAATACTCAAATTCGACCCTTTACTTGGATAAGCTTGTTCTTTATACTATTTGGTTTATTTTCTTGTATATAAATACAAATGCAATATTGTGACGCGTTGAAGAATTTTTTTCGGAATGTAGGTTCATCACACTACTTACTTGTCTATGTCTCTCACACTACTTACTTTAATATTAACGGCCAAATAAATATAGATGGTAGGTACTAACAAGTATTGGTTCATTAAGGAAAGAAAAAATATATAATAATTAATGTAATTAATATATTTTTTTCTTTTACATGTAAGAAACGGAGAAAGCAGGGACTAAGCAACGGAGTGTCTTAACACTAGGTTCATATAGTTCCTGCAGTTCCCTCTGCCTACCCTGCCATGTGCGGGATAAAGCGTGAAGCTATAAAAAAATGTAATGAATTATGTGTATTTATTTTCCTCTTAAATTTATTTAATCAATATTCTTTCCTTACAATATAGCTATTATTACCATTTTCCTGTTAAATAATTCCCACGCTGTACTCCCCCTTTGCGAAACCCCGTACAGATCTCCAGAGACCTATATCTCAATACTAAATAAATCATCTGCCTACGTTCTTTGAGACGATTTAATTAAGTCCTTACATGGGACACGTGAGGCTGAATGGTGGATGGCTTTTATGACAACTGTCGCATTGTTGACAAGCAGTGGGAGGTTGACCGTGTTTCCGAACGCACCTGTCAGAATAGACCGTAGACGAATTTGGGTTTTATATTTTATAGCTAAGATCCAAAGTTGTACAGCCAGAGTATACGAGCGTGGGTCTTGAATATCTCGCGACGACGTGTTAAGATTGTATTGTCGGTTCTCAACAATGGCTATAATTGATCGTCTCTACCATGCAGATGCCGCACCCTTTATTTGCGTCTCGTTACATAGATACCAAATTTATTTCATTGTTTACTATATGTAGGTTAAGTGTAAATCTTTTGACGGATGAAGTGGCTGGCGTCTGTTGTACGTTTTTTCTTTAGTCACAGAAACTGACATTTCAATTTTGTGTTCTCGGAAGGCACTCTACAGTATTAAATATAAATTAAAGGCGTTATACAAAACGAAGAATTGAAATAAGAAGTGGACCCGCTGTTTTTATAATTGAAGTCAATTAGCATACTTTTATAAATATTAGGTGTAATATAAAAAATTATGTATATCTGTGTATCATGTATGTTTGATACAATGACTTTGGGTTCATTTAAAGCATATTTCAACAGATACAATAGAATAAACACTAAATGAATCGTAAAAAGCCTATAAGTAAGTTCGTAATAATTAGTAATAATTCTCTTCTTCTTCTCTTCCGTGGAAATAATACAGATATTTTGGACACGGTTGTAAGAGAAACGTCAGAAACAGTGGCAATCTGTCATGTGAAACTGTCATTTGCTTAAAAGAACTGTTATCGATTCATTTTTAACAACAACTGGCGTTTGTGAGATGGTTTACCAGTATTTGATATATTTTTTGCCGAATTCTTATTTATTTTATTCAAGCTCCTTCTACGTTCGTTTGTATTAGAATAAGCTATTTTAAAATCAATATACCAACGTGTTATTTATATTTTAATATAACAAATAATATAATATCTATAACACATAAAAATTAGATATATACCAGTATGTACTGATTAAATAAAGTACTAATTATAATTATGTTGGCGATTAGTTACAATTCTAAAAAGTACCGACAGAAATATTTCTTAGAAACTCCTATTACATAATTAATCAATGTTCAATAAATTGTATCGAAAATAATTTATAGGATTATAGATATTTAATATTTAGGCATTGTAATTGACCAGGAGGTTAATTGAAATGAGATAAAATTTCTCTCTGATTAAAAAGATAGAACCTGCTATAGAATGTCTAATGTTAAATAGGTACAAGAAATCACCATTCATAAAATAAGTAACTAAAAATACAACAATAAATGTACACAAAGTAAATCAATATTCACAAACAAAATACTGCATTCAAGATCAACTGCGTGTTGTTAATAAAATGTGTATATTTATAAAACAAGTTCACCCTTTAAAAAAATATACAAATGTGAAAACAAAGCTGTAATCCTCTGCTGTGCTCTCATCATTATCAAAACATTAGCGCGCCTGTCCGCGGGGCGCCAATTATTTTCACAATTATTCCACTGACAACCCCATCGTGATTATTTGAACTGGCAACACTTTTGTACACAGATTATACAGGGTAATGGTCAAGCGATTAATTATTAGCGTTATTTATTGTATTTGAAAAATTGTAAGTATATTTTAAGAAAAATATCTTTGTAAAAATTTAGGCATCCATGTATTTTTATTTGGTCCATTAAATTATAGAATATTAATGCAGTTTCTACATATAAGTTATGCATTATATGAATAAACAAAATACGGATGGTAATTTCTATTTAATATCGCTTTTTACATACAACGTAACGAAATATATTTTATTATTTTGAAACATTTAACACCCTGTGCAACACATAAAGACTGATCACGTGGCGGCACGCGGCGACGAGCTCTACATTCTATTTTTCTACAAAATAATAACAGTGTATTTTGCAACTTACAATTATGTGTTTTTATTATAATTTACTTAAAAAAATAAGAATTCTGTGCCAAAAATAATTTGTATTTTTAACGTAAGAAATCTAGTTAACTAGAAGTCTAGTTTCAACAAGTAAGAAAGTAAAAAAGATGAAGAATTAAAAAGTAGCTTCGAAACTGTAGGCCTACTCTCGAAACCAATATCCAATCATTTTTAATTCCAATCATGCCACAATCTAATTCCAATATGACGTTTATTTGGTACTCCCGAAACCGATTGTTTCAAGATTGCCTAATTCCGTTATTGGCCAAAATTGTTGCGTCGTTACAACCACAGATTAAATATACAAAAGTGACATTAGTGCTGCAAACTTGTTACCGATAAACCGGTGATAGAAAAGAAAGTGCTTTTTATTAAATGTAATACTATATTTTCATGCACTTTTTTGAGAAAAAAGAAAGTAATCATTCATATTTATATTTATTTTATTGAAAACATGCTCGAAGCTTAAAAATCTTTTTTCAATTAGCGTAAATCAATTTTTATGTGCTATTTTTTATCTGTGTCAGTGTCAAAGACACTTCAACTTTATGATATTTTTGCAGAATTCAAATGTTCAAACATATATATCATTTTATTTAAAAAGAAAGGTAAGATAGTGTTTTTTTTTTACTTTAAGTCTCTATTATTGAATTATAATTTATAGCGATTAAAAGTTATTACGTGTTAATATACGGATTAATATTTTCAGTTTTGTTTTAGTACGGCAGGCCGTTCAACATATTTCAAAATTTCATACTTAGTGGACTTCTTGGAAGATAATCCAGGGATTGCAAAAGTGGAGTTTGTTGGCGTCCACTTTAAATGTCTTGGGTAGCGCCATAAAAATGAACTGGAGTGGACGAAAGTAAGTTTTTGTTTGATAACAAAAATATTGACAACAAAAAGACTCCGTAAAGAGTTATTATTTGAATGTTCAGGGGTAAAGTTACTTGGAAGAGATTACTATTAGTGATAGTCACATACCTTTAAGTGATATATTATAAGCTATATGTTTACATTAATGTTTTTCTTTGTATAGTTACTTTTGTACCTATATGTAAATAAATAATCTTTCTATTTATGTATTTATTTTGTTAGGTTGTGGCTATTAGTTAATGACATGTTACTGTAATGCATGGGTTAATAATTAATAAATAATGTCTATTACTTTTTGTACAAATTAAATAGTATAAAAATCTAGTACAGTAACAATAATGTAAAAAAATATTAGTAACTAGCTGACCCGGCAGACTTCGTACTGCCTCATCGATAAATAAAAAACCAAATCTTTTGTATAAAATGCTTTTGAAAGAAACAAATCGAATCCGTATTTAATAAAAAAAGAATTTATTGAATAAAGCAGGAAGTTTTATTATTATTTTCGATACATCATGTTGCTTACTTAGAAAAAAGAGTTTTCCTGAAATACTGGCTATTTATAAGGTTTAAATTTGATATTCACAGACACACACTATTAAAATACAGTCTGTTAATTAATTTAAAGCTTTCTCATTAACTATATTTTTTGTTTTCCTTTGTGGTGCGTAAATAAACAAAGAAGACGGTTTTCCGACGCGCGAACACGCGA
The DNA here is from genome assembly GCA_037178615.1 of Dione vanillae. Taxonomy (NCBI): domain Eukaryota; kingdom Metazoa; phylum Arthropoda; class Insecta; order Lepidoptera; family Nymphalidae; genus Dione; species Dione vanillae. The sequence goes on along the minus strand of JAZFAU010000036.1, from coordinate 760,767 downwards.
CGTATAATTGTCCATGCGCGAAACAGGGAAATTCCAAGTTGATTCCACAAACTTCTAACGACTGTCCTTGCGATTTATTTATGGTCATCGCAAAGGCCAGACGTACTGGAAATTATAAGCGTTTAAAATCGAATGGTAAGTCCGTTGGTATCATCGGTATCCGCGGGATCAAGACATCCTCTTCTTTGTATTTTCCTTTTATGATTGTCGCCTCAATGACGTTATTCATTAGTCTTTTTACAGCCAGTCTTGTTCCATTGCATAGTCGAGGTTGATTAATGTTACGCAGCATGATAACAACTGATCCTACTTTTAACTGCAAATTGTGAGGTGGTAATCCAGGCAATTCCAGTGAATTTAAAAACTCAGTGGGATATTTGATTACGTCATCCTGGTTCATTACTGTGTCGATATAAGTAGCTGGCAAAATTGTCATTCTTCCTACATTATTCACATTGCCATCAGCATTTATAGCATCGCGGAGATGGATGTATTCCTCTGACCGTAGCCGTCGTTGGTTCAAACGGATGTATGTCAATCGTTCAGTCTCAATTTTGACATACATGTCAACTGCAAACTGATGAAAAAGTCGTTGACACATCAAAATATGATTTACTTCACCTTGACGTATCATGAGTCTGTATGAATAGAAATTCATAGAACTAACTTTTTTGTTGGTTTCAGCACCTGCAATCAAAAATTATAAATGTTTACATTGTTACTTAGATGAATTGAATTAATTAAAAATGTATTTAATCTTGTTCAATATTATTATGTATCCATCTTCCCCCTGCCAGAAGATCAAAGGATATTGTAGTGCATCATAACTCCTGTGTGTTTCAGATACACGTTTTAAATCACTATTCCGACGATGAAGCACAATATCTCTAGATTGTAAATTTTCTCCCACAATGACAACAGCAACTTCATCAATGGTAGGTGAATTGAACCTCCTTGTGTGTTCACCGGCAGGTGTTTTGTCAGCTCGAATAATAATATTATGGCTATCAGATGGCATCCGATCCAATGCTATTTTGAACATGTTTACTAAATTGTTATTCTGATGAAGAAACATTTGTAATTGTTGGACAATGGTTCTCTTCACTGTGGGATTGTGAGCACAACGATTATTAATTTTCGCATATGAATTGCCCATAAAATAAATTTGTAAAAATTGATGATCTGCATCAGGTAGTGGTAACAGAGTTCCCAGTAAGTGATAAATTTGTCCTTGTATCTGTAATTTTTAAAAATTTGTCCATTAATTATTTCCGATATATATATTTTTGGACAAACTTGAATAATATAAAAAAATATTCTTACGGCATAAAATTGTCTTGTATAATATGTGTAGCACCAAATGATGTCATCTGGAAACAGTTGTTATATTTCTGAATGTTGGTCAAGAAGTGTTTAGAATCATTTCCAATCCCAGAAACTAAAGAGCGTAAAGGATCTGGTGGTGGGACCAATTGTGGCAATTTTACTTTGCCTTCAGCACAACATAATCCAGTAGATTCACCAGTGTATTTTAACGCCTTACAATATTTACAAATTGTTTTCATTTCCCCAATTGTTACCGATTTGTCGGCACAATAATCAATTGCCGGATCATAGTGGAATGCAGCTCGTTCAAGAATCACTGGAGCTCTGCGTCTGCGGATTCGCTCAATTTCATTATGTCTAGCTTGCTGTTGATGTGTTTGATGTGCACGAACTCGTTGCATTCTAAGCCTCCTACATTGTCACTCACTAAAGAACGCAATTCTGACATAGCAATACGACTATTTTCTTGATCTGTCTGTCTCTGGTCATCAGTGCGGTTAGCACGTGAGGTAGCTCTTCGCACATTTGATTGACTACGACGACCTAAGTCAGGTCGTCTTCTCCTCGGCATCGTAAATTGTAATTAATCAAAGTGAGAAAATTTCCCGCTTATTTAGCAGTAAAGTGTCACTATCACAAAAAAAAGCACATTACTTGGAATGTCACTATCACAAAGGATCACCAAAGTAAAGAAAGTTCTCGCGCACGTATCCACAAAGATAGATATAATATCGTAATACTTTTTTCCATGCTCTGAAATGCGACAGGATGGATTGACATATTAGTTGGTTGTCAAATATTATGATTGCAGTACAATGTATTTTGAGACTATGCAATTTTCTTCTGTTGAATTTCAGAACGCGATATTTGATCCTCCAACGCGCACGCGAATTTGAACTTTATGCAGCGGTAATAAATTACAAAGTGACTCTCCATTTTATTTAGAAAACGTTTGTATGGGAAATAGAAAAATGCTGTTTTGAGGATTTTCCCGGCAATTATTCGAATTTTTCTCACCTTTTAAACCTTCCCTAGACCTCCACGAATAATTCAAGACCAAGATAAGATAAATCCGTTCAGCCGTTCTCGAGTTTTAGCGAGACTAACGAACAGCAATTCATTTTTATATATATAGATTAGATTTCATTTTTAATTTGTTTTATCTTATCTAGCAGGTTATATACAGCAGAAATCAGAATGCACCCACATGAAGAAGGTGACAACTGTCCCGTATGAGCAATATATACATGACACAAGCAATGAGATGAATCACTTGGCCCTCAACAAAGAGAGTTGAACACTAATGACTTAGTTAATGTCATGATTACAATATATATTAACAAAGACATGTCCTTTTTATTTTGACCTATACTTCTAATTTTGAGATCTAACCTTTAGATCTGACTTAATTTCTTAAGTTAATTATTTATATATAAATAGTATAAGATATTTTTTAAATTAGAAAACAAAAACAATATTAATAATAGTAAATTGTTTAATTAAATGCATGCTCTTTAGGAAGTTAAGTGGGAATCTATAGATTTTATTAAATAAAAAAGTATAATTATAAATTAAAAAATATTTATTTCTAAACAATTCATGGAGGATGGAGTCATCTTGACCCCATCAGTGTAAACAATATTTGTTACAAAAATATCTAGTTTCCTGAAACTTTGAGTTCCACTGCAATAGGAGTCATCATGTACACCCTTAGAATATAGCCAGAGTCACCTATAAAATTAAATATCATAATTGAACAACAAAATAAAGTACTAGTTTGAATAAACATTTCCTACCAATCATTTAAATTAATTAAGTAATTTTTCACTGGATGTTGATTCCTTATAAAACTATCATGTGAAGCTCTTTAAACAGAGGTATGTATTGACAATATATTTAAAACTGCATCAGATATTTGAATGAAATATAAATAATAAATATATGGTGAAAAGTATTTTATTATTTAATATTGTAACATCATGAAATACAATAATATAAATCTAAAATACTTGCCATAAGTATTACAATTATAATATTATTACTTTCTTCGGATAACACTTTTATCTTCACAAGTTTGAGGAGACTTCCATTTATTGCAGCAGCGGGGGAGGTTTCTACCACAGCTTCAATCACTTGTGTTATGGTATTACTGTGTCATAAGTAGTTCCTTAAAGCCTTTGGTAGCTACTAGTCTCATAAAAGGATTATGTTGTTAAAATCTGTAAAAATGTAACGTAGTTTATTCACTATTCTGAGATGTTAAAATATATGAATATAGATGGATTAATACTAACTATATAAGTAACTTACCTTGTATTTGGTACTTATACTGCCAAATTTTTTTTGTTATGATATTAAAGGCTGCAATTCCTTATAAAATTCCTCAAATACATCTTTAGACACACGATAATTTACCTTAAATTCATCGTAACTCAACGCTAATGCGCTGTCCACATATCTAGCCAATAGACGTCCCTCGCGTGTTCTTTAAGTCTTAATTTGTGTTCTTTCGTCAAAATACGGTAAAAAAGAGCTAATCACGCCATTTTCTTACAGTTTTCACCAAAAAAATATCAAAACAAGTTCTAAAAAGTTACACTTTCGCTATTAGTAAAGTGACAGCTAAAATTTTCAATCGATTGCCAATTTTAGCTGTCAAATGGTTTCGAGAGTACCAAATAAAACCAATCTAACGGATTCTACAATAATTATTAGTTCCCACAATTATCACTCAATAACGACAGTGCTGCCGTGGCAATTGTGTTTCGGGAGTACGAAATGACGTTTATTAGAATTTGATTATTGGAAATTGGTTTCGAGAGTAGCCCTGCTGAACTGGGAAATCATATTAATAATTTCTATAAAAATACCTTGAGTTCCGCCACTCAACACGCAATGCCTCGAAAAAGGCGGAAAGCGGGGACGGAGAAAGCTGGGACTAAGCAACGGAGTGCCTTAACGGTAGGTTCTACGGTTCCTACAGTTCCTACACCTGCCATATGCGGAATAAAGTGAAGCTGAAAAAATACTATTCAAAATGCTACTCTAAGTATAGAGAACATTTTAATTATATTGTTTATATAATGATAATTCAGCAGGATTTCAACTTGCACCCGTTACGTGCTGTCTACTACTACAAACTAATACAGCTAAATGTGAATTATATCTTTATGACATCGTCATATCTTGTTATTATTTTTTTAATTTTAACTAATTCGAGCTTAATAAAATTACAGCAATCTATCTACCTACTAGAGACTGTTTGAGTTAATATTTTTTTTAAATTTCATTAATTCTTATATCACTACAATTTCTACAATAATAAATTCAGTATAGTAAATTACAAATAAAAATCAATAAAAGGGCCGTCCGATTCCTACTCGGAGAAGATAGATTTTTTCAATTTCATTTTCTTCGCTCTGGCAACTAAGTGGCGTTGAGCTCCGCCACTCAATACGCAATGCCTTGAAAAGATGGAAAGCGGGGACTAAGTAACGGAATATCTCAACACTAGGTTCCTATTGTTCCAGCAGGTTCCCTCTGCCTACCCTGTTATATATGGGATAAAGCGTGAAGCTATAAAAAAAATATTCCAATAAAATTGCATAAATCAGTTAAAATAAAGGCGTTCCAAATCAAAAAACATTAATCGATGTTCAATATTCTCACATTTCACCCCGCGCCGCGTTCACAATCGTCCAACCAATTAGCGTGGAGTCAGCGGCGCGGACGCACAAGCACAATATCATATGTTTAACAAATACCCTTAATCTTCATACTGTACTGAACCTACTACGATTGTGAAGCAAATCGCCACTCGAATACATGTGACTTGATTCCTTATAATTGTGGGAATTCGCAATCGATTCGTGAGAAAACGATTTTTGTTAAATTCAATTGTGATTGTTGACTATTGTTCCGCAACGATTATTATAAAGTTACGCGAAATTATACCGCGTTTAGAGCAAATGATCGTTAAATGCTCCTTAGGATTAGTTAAAAAATTAAATATAAGTTATGGAAATAATTACATTTATAGTCTATGGGACTATACCTAGTATTGCATTACTACTACACTACTATATCCACCTCCATTTTGTCATAAGACAGAGTGTAGCTGGGTAAATATGATGATTTTAGGAATTACTAGTTAGAATATATTTTGTCGAATAAAATAGTGAAAATCTTGCATTGTATCCCGCACATAACAGGAAGGCATGAAGGTCAAGAAAGAATCAAGAAAACTAGTGTTGAGACATTCAATATCGCGTTCTCCGCTATTCGAGGCATTGCGTGGCGAGTGGCGGAACTCAACACCGCGCTTTTTAGGCTGTTATAAACAATATTATCTGTTTCAATGTTTCCCATTGTATCTGTGGTAACAGTTACCTCGTGTACGTGTCATGTGTCTTACATATCTCTTGTCAAATCTATTTGACAGCAGACGCAAAATTGATTTAACTAACTTAACTAACGAGTTAACTTATTCTGAATAAGTTGAACGCTTGAAACGCCTTAAATAAATAGAAAAAGATAGCTATCAAAGAAACATAAAAAAAAAATTGTAAAACGTAAATAACAAAATAGCCGATTATTTGAATGTGGCGAAAAAGTTTAAATTACAATAATGGATTTAATATTATTTTTTTAGATACATACATACATGTTGTACAAATAAATTAACTAACGGAATACCTGTGGATTTAAATCCGATATAAAGAACATTCAACATATATAACATTTTTAAGTTAAAAATTAAAAAAATACATTTTTTATGAAAACAATTAATCTTACTAATATACAACAATTATTAATACAATATACAGTTATATATAATAATATAATGTAACATAAGATAATTCAAAACCCACCTAGCTATTTACACAAAAGCCCACTTACAGTATCCGCCCTCGCATCTCTATCTCAAAATCCTCGGTTATAACGTTAATAGGCGTTATATTTCAAGCAGTTGATTGCGACGATAATGTTTTAACTTCGCTAAGTGGGATGTCTCTCTTAAACTTTTGAGCCGTTGTCATGGTAACCGCAGCGATTGCCTAAAGTACTTCCTTACCTAGAGGTACTCCAAACCTTTGTAATAGGATCGAATCAATTTTGCAGTTTATTTCGATATTTTTACTATATAGTTGTAACTAAGCAAGCTGTATTTTTTATATAATGTGTAACGAGAAGACCGCCGAGAGTGACATCTTTTAAATAACAAATTATTTTAAATAATAATTTAATATTAATAATAATTTTAAGGGCCGGTTTCACCACTTGATGTTAAAGTCCCAGATAGGAAATATGTTTCATGTCTGGCAGTTAAACATCAAGTCTTGATTTAACAGGTCTTAGATAGAAACCTCTAGCTTTTAGCACTTTTATCTAGTTGACAACATTAACTACCAGCTTACTATCTGAAACTATATCTGTAACTGGTGAAATTGGCCTTAAATATTTTAAATTTTATTATTTTAATATATCCCCGTAAAGGTGTTACGAAGCCACTACAATCGATTACAAGCTATCATTCCACTGTGTCACGATGTGTTAAGTTAATATATACAATATTTTTATTTAACAGTATCAATATTGACTCGCTACTAAATTACACGTCTTGCCCGAGGCATCAAAGGTTGATCCTAAATCTAAACAAAACCTAAACGCGGTTTGTTCTGCACCGCCTTAAGGCACGACCGACGGCCTCCTTCCGAAACAATTAGAAAAAATAGAGCATTACTAGTGGGACCATGTATTATGATTTTGACAAGACTGTCTTTATTATTTTAAAGATATATTTTATGTTTTACGAAATATAGTAATATTTTAAACTAACCTTAAGTAATTACTCGCAAGCGTAACTATAACATGATAGCATAACCCTAGACATATAAGGTACTTCAATATTTTTTATAGCTTCACGCTTTATCCCGCACATAGCAGGACAGACAGAGGAAGCTGCTGGAACCGTGGTAACCTGGAGTGTTAAGACACTTCGTTCCCTGCTTTCCGTCTTTCTTCAAATCATTAAGTGTTGAGTGACTAAACGCCGCGCTTTGCCTCTTTGCCAGATCAAAGACAATGGAAATGAAAAAATCCATCTTCCCCAAGAGACAACCGAACGCACAAACCGTTGCGACAAGGCGAATTATTCAATAAATATAAATCTAAATTGTAAATTATATTTAAAAAATGCCAAATAAGATATGTTCCGCAAGAAAATATATAATCAGTTATTATTAACTACAATCAATAGATAAAACAAAGTTGAAAAACAAGAACCTCTCAACCAAAATCCGTGGACACAGTAACTTAAAAACATCCACAACAGTCTAACACGATTTTAATGGAACCATACAGTATAGACTATACAGTCTTTGCCAGGGCGGCCCGGGGCGGCCCGGGGCGCAGCCCCGTGTGGGAACAATTCCTTTGTTTTTCCAATGAACACATTGATGCTCACTCACGCCGGTATCGGGAAAACTACCCCAAATCACATATGGCGAATTAAATCCATTGTTTGCTGTATTTAGAGTAATATTATTGTATTGTCAACTAGATTCATATTGATCGCGTGTGAAATGGACGTCTCTATAAATGTGCAACGGTCGATGTATAACGTCAAAGGTGCCTACTACGAGTGTTCACGCAAATTAATCACGCCCTTTTAACTTAGCTTTTAGTTTTGATAATATGATGTACTATATTGATATGTTGTTTTAGATGATTATTGAGTGGCATTTGTTATACTATTTGTAATATTAAAAATTTTTAATGTTTAATGTAGTTTGTTTTGTTTTTTGCGACGTTTAGGGTCAATTTCACCGGACACGGATAATTCGGATAGTTCGGATTCGGATAGTTATAGTTAGTCGGTTTCAGATAGTTAGCTGGTTAATATTGTCTAATAGATAAATGCCAATACATTAAACAGGTCTTTATCTGATAGATAGTCACATCTGAGACTCGTGAAACCAAAATTTGTTGCATGTCCGCCAGATAAGGCACAACAAGGCACATATTTCCTATCTGGGACTTTATCAGGAAGTGCTGCAACCGGCTCTTAGCATTGTTTAATTATTAATTAGATATGTACACTTTTATATGTATTATGCACATATACTTGTACATGCCTTATATCAAAAGCTAGTAGAAATTATATAGGGTCGTAGTGTTTGTCCTGTATCTAGACTGCCTGATAAATCATTAAATCATGTCATCACACTATGTTGGTGTTAAATTTCATAAAAAAATATGCTTATTAATATGTAATGTACTTGACATTTCATTTTAACATATAATATAAAACCATACAATTCAATCCAATATAACCTGACCTAACCAAATCCTACATTTTCTAATAGACTTGCCTATATATTATATTTATTTTAGAATATACAAAACTTAGGCAAAGTACAAACAGTATTATCAAAGGTATACAAAATCAAAAGGACATTTCCGCACTTAGGTGGAGTACAATAAAGATCCCACACCTGCCACTCGGGTCCGGTGATTCGACACGCGCCTCCGACGCAACTCGCGCCGCGCACTCCGCACTCGACACGCGCCCCGTCAATGTGACATGTCCCTTAACTATTTTATATCAGCTCAATTGTTTTAACACTTCCTCTTATTTGTTATATTAAAAGATTTCTTAATTAGGCAAAGCGCGGCGTTGAATTCCACCACTCAACGGAGAAACCAGGGACTAAGCAACCGAGTGTCTTAACACTAGGTTCCCACGGTCCTTGCGGTTCCCTCTGCCTACCCTGCCATGTGCGGGATAAAGCGTGAAGCTAAAAAAGAATATCTATATTATATAATATCTATAATATATAAGAATATCTATAATATATATAATATATAATCTTTGTAGGCTGAGGTTACTGTAAGTAAAGGCACTCTCTGTCATTGTGATATTGCATGTTGAGTGGTGGAACTCAACGCCGCACATTGCCTTATTGCATGAAAATCATTCTTTATAGCCGCGTTACACACGCGGCTTTACCAGATTTATTCGTAAAGAAAAAAAAACGTACGCATTCTTTAAATATTTTTCTATTCTTAGTGTAGATCAACACTTTTTAAATCATAGAAATAAAAGTTTTAATCGTTTCTAGATTATATTATTTCTAAAATCGATGTCATATAGAGACACATGCGTTAAATTGTCTGCCCGATTTGTTTATTTAATAATCATACATAAGTAATATATATAAATAACATAGTATAAGTATATGTAGTCTAACAGTAAATATAATAATGGTTATAAAAGCATATCCACACTCGGAGGAATGCGTTTTTTGTAATGTTCATTTTAATATTGAATGAAACAGTGAGTTCTGTCTTAACATATTTTTTAGCTTCACGCTTTATCCCGCACATGGCACGGTAGGCAGAGGGAACTGCAGGAACTATTGGAACCTAGTGTTAAGACACTCCGCTGCTTAGTCCATGCTTTCTCTGTCCCCGCTTTTTCATTGGCATTGCGTGTTGTGTGGCGGAACTCAACGCGGCGCTTTGCCTAGTTGCGAAGAAAATGGAAATAGAAAAATCCATCTTCTTCGAGTGGGAATCGAACCCATAAACCGTCGCGTTTACAGGCAGACGCTTACGCCTCTAGGCCACGACGGTCCTCGTCTTAACATATGATATCTATCATAAATTCGCACGAATATCTATCTGCAAAAATGTAGAACTAAGTATAACGTAAGAGTGTACTTACTTGACTGTGCATGATGATGAAGTCAAGAAGGAAACACTGAGATTCAATTTTCAATAGTTCTGGTGATTCACTAAATACGAAGATAATTTAGCAATGTCCGTACATTGTCAGCTTTAACTTGTTAGCACAAGAATCAAACACACAAAAAAAACGAAAGTTTTGTGGAACGTCGAAAAGAAGTAAAAAATAATTTTATTAATCAATGTTAATAGTAATATTGAAAGCATTATGCAACTTTTCTTAAAGCACTTTTCTATAAATAAATGGATTAATCGCTTAAATCGCGTTTTTTCGCGTTTCGCGTTCGCGTTTCGTTTAGGCGGAGGTGACAATCGTCTGTCAGTTGATACAATCGTTATATCAAACTACCGCCTATCGTATATTAAATACATTGGGTACTTTTAAATATTCTCAGAATAATCTAACTCAATTTTAACTAATGACTCCAGGTGGTAAAAAGTTTTCATCCCTCTTCTCTATTAAAAATTATTGTGTTTTTATATTGGTTCATAACTCAACGAGCAAGTTACCATATGAACCTAGTGTTAGACACTCCGTTGCTTATTCCTTGCTTTCTCCGTCCCCGCTTTCTGCCTTTTTAGAGGTATTGCGTGTTAGGCAGCGGAACTCAACGCCGCGCTTTGCCTAGTTTCCAGAGCGAAGAAAATGGAAATAGAAAAATCCATCTTCCCCGAGTTGGAATCGAACCGACAAACTGTCACGTTTACAGGCATATGCTGACGCCTCTGCGCCACGACGGTCCTCACAAGCAAGTTACTTAAAAATATTTAATGTATATATGTATTGGTTTTTGATCTAGTATGGAAAGAAACGCTATTTGTTAAAATATATGCTACAACAACATACTAGCACTTTTTACATATATATATATACATTATTTTCATAAGGAAGGTTCTCCCAATTACGTTATTATATACAGATATACATAATTAAAGGCCTATATACTTCTCCATATACATTAATACACACTAATAAGAAGTAAATTTGATGCTTTGGTTATATACTTTAAGGATTTGTACGTAGGTACATGCAAACATATTTTCACATTAATAAAATCATCAATATCTGTTCGGAGAAAAATATATTAAAAATTGATTTTATTGTATTCTTAAAAGAAAATTACAAAATTAGTAAATGCTCCTGTTTAGTTTAATATAAAGATGAGCCATTTTTAAGACACATAGCGTCATCTATATATTTTGTTCTTTTAATACCCTCTAGTGGGGAGAAGCAAAACTAAATATTCTTAAATAAAAGTGTTTTACGTACTTATATTAATTAAAAAATATACTCAAAGTAAAAAATGATATGTCAACATAATTTTAATAATAAAAGTTACCCGTAATAACAATAATTAATATTATTACGTCTATTTTTAGTTAATAAAGTAGGACTTGAAAATAAGATTTACAGCGCCATCTTACGAGTAATAGTGGCAAATGTGCAGTACGCTGCAAAAAGTCTAATAATATATTTTTTTAAATTCACTGAACAGCTATATTTTCTATAATTCAAAATATTCTTTAATGACATAGATTTTACAACTTTTACTAGTTACTCTTTTAAATATTAATAAAAATTTTCAATTTTTATCCAATACAAAAGTAATATCTACAAAAATTGATAATTTAAATATTTTTAAACAATGTAAGAGGCTTTACTTACGAGCACTATTAGACAAGATTACGATATTTTTTTTATAGACGCCTATATTCCCATAAATGCTGTAATATTTTTTTTTCGAGGCGATAAGTGTGACTTCCATTCAATGTTTGGGGAATTATTTTATTAATTAACACGCTTTAATCAGACAAAGTGTATTGAGTAACAAACTTGGATATAAAATATCGGATGGAGTGTTTTAACACTTTGTTATATTCTCTTTGCTTACTTTGCTATATGGGAGATAAAACATGAAGCTTAAACAAAAAGATTTTTTTAAATATATTTAACATTTCTCCAAACTAAAATTTGTGTTAATACATACCTATTTATATACATCAGACTATGCCAATATGGCTATAATTTCTCAAATTATAAAAAGCGATATAAAAATTAAGGACTGTCGTGGCGCAGAGGCGTAAGCGTCTGTCTGTAAACGCAACGGTTTGTGGGTTTGATCTCCACTCGGGGAAAATGGATTTTTCTATTTCCATTTTCTTCGCTCTGGAAACTAGGCAAAGCACGGCGCTGAGCTCCGCCACTCAACATGCCTCGAAAATGGCAGACACCGGGGACGGAGAAAGCAAGGACTAAGCAACGAAGTGTATTAACACTAGGTTCGTATGGTTCCTGCAGTTCCCTCTGCCTACCCTGCCATGTGCGGGATAAAGCGTGAACGTAAAAAAAAAAAATATAAAAATGAAATGTTTATACCAAACGCAGTAAATTATCTGCCTAATATATCTCTCAGAACGTTACCCGTGAGTCTGCAAACAAGCAATATGACGCCCACTTACTGTAAACCAAGTAATTTCTTTCACAATATCTTAACCAAATCTAGATGATCTCCAACAAGGTGGTTTTGATATACGTCTTTCTACGTAAATTGTTTAAATAATTGATATTTTTATTATTATTTTTTTGGTATATAGCAGAATGTGAATTTCCATATTAATTGAAGTTAAAAACATTGTGTACTAAATATTGGAAGTTAACTTTTGGGACCTTCGTAGTGTATGACAGATTTTAACCCTACAGTGTACCTAAGAAATGTGATTATTTTTATTTCATTTTCATTTTCCCGATATTTATTTTCCCTGTCCAATTTCTCTAAGTTATCTATGTTACCAGAAAATACTATAAAGCATAGAAAACTACTAATAGAAGTTAATAATTAACATTAAGATAACATATTATATAATATTACAAAAAACTCTGCAAAATACGGTAGCTTTGCATAGTGAAACTTGAAAAAAATAATAAATAAATAAGAGTTCAAGTTATAAAAGTTTGTGTTAAGGTCGCATTACAAATAACGACCAGCGAAGGTCCTGCGAGGAGCCCGCAAATATTTGACGTCGGTAATTGTCATTCGATACTGCGCTTCAGTTTACGTCCCGATGACCCTTAGGGAAAAACATATGTCGTAAGTGAAAGGTAATAATATAAATAAAACAAATTTATAAGGGAGAATTGTGAGAAACCTTTGTGGCGCAGAGGAGTAACGTCTGCCTGTAAACGCGACAGTTTGTGGGTTCGATTCCCACACGGGGAAGATGGATTTTTTCATAATCACTTTCTTCGCTCTGGCAACTAGGTAAAGCGCGGCGTTGAGCTCCGTCAATTAACACGCAATGCCTCGAATATTGATGGAAAGCGGAGAAAGAAGTGTCTTAACTCTAAGTTCCCGCAGTTCCTAGGGTTCACACTGTCTGCCCTGCTATGTGTAGGTTAAATGTATAAATATTCTTGTGACGTCAGGTTCTGAATTACTACTGCAGAGTTGATTCTATTTTAGATTTTATATATTATAATACATTCGTCCCGTGTATTGTCTTTAGGAAAACTAAGTATTTTCGTGGATCCAAAGTCCAAGCAACATGCATACCCAAGAAGACACTAGACGTCCTGAATGTCTAATTTACAACTATTAATCGAATATAAATACTTCTTTTATATATTACCATACCTCACTTTTTAAAATAAATCTATAAGCCTTTCAAATGTCAATTTCAAAGATTACGTACTTGTCAAGTTTTTAGGATACCTTAAAAATGAATGTACACAAGCTATGGGAGTACAAAGAGTATATAAACGTAAATGGAATTATGCTGACCAGCGAGCTCATATCAGTGTTACAGAACTCCCTTACACTCCTTCAAGTTGAGAACCACTTCTGCCATATCCAGTACTGGGGACAGCTGTACGGCGTTGATTCGGACTACCATATTGCTGTGGGCATAAACAACGATGCAGTATTTGATAGAAAATATTTTTACACAACTGATTTTAAATTTTGGAACCTCTTACCGAAAGCCAAAAAGAAATATAAGCATCTGTCGCTATTAACTACTTTTCCATTTCGTGGGGATTCATCTTTAAAAATTAAAGTATTGGACGAAGCTTTAGAACTGAACAATCCTGAAAGATGCCACGAGATGAAGGAGGAAAGTAGAATAGCAGCAACGATTAGCAATATATGTGACGAAGCGGAAATATGTGCGAGAGGACAGCTACTGAAACAACCGGACGGAACAATTATTATTAATCCAAACTATTACGGGCTAGTGCTGCCTGAGGCGAAGCTCCTTAAATCTTACTTGCATATTCGTAAGCCCCAGCATCGCTGGAACACCAATTTACTGACAAGACAAGATTATAATTACAGTATGGATTTCTTAGATTCCGTTGACTTGGATATTCCAAGCGGCTGTTGGAACCTCTCCTTGGAGCAAAATGGAAGTGTCGTCTATTTGAAAAGCTTGTATTGGCCCGGCATGATGTATTTTCATAAAATTAAGACCCCAGATGCAGGATTTCTCTATATAGGCAATGGAAGAAAAAATTTAGACGTACCTTTCCTATTGTAAAATGTTTTTTTTTATTGTGAATGTGATACTTACTTTAAAATAAATAAAATTCAATATAATTGAGGCATTTATTATATTAATGAATATGTAGTTCAGAAAATACCAAATTAAAAAAACTTATTTTGCTGGTCTTGCTGCCTGCCATTTCCTTCTACCTAGTATTGTCACAGAGAACTTCCTTGAGTCAGCTTTTTGATTTAATCTACTAAACTTACACGGTCTTGAGCATCTACAATTGTTGGTCCATTGATTTTCACTTCTGATGTGCTGCATCACGACAACTATCCAGACTTGTGCTAATGCCAGGGCCTTTTTCCGTCATAGTTTTTAGGCCAGTTCTTATCCATATAAGAGCTGGCCTATTCAATCCCGGGTCAATCTCACACTTACTTTGAAGATCATCTGTTACTTCATGTAGCTTCAGGGACCTATTACTATCACCCATCAGAAACACTAACGACTCACACAGTCCAAAACTACCACTTTTTTCCCCTACACATCTAATCTGTCTAATATAGGTACTCGTAACATCTATAGTACCTGATCCTAGTTGAAATCTACACAGATACTCAGAGCTCTCGGCAGGTCATGCAAGCGCCCGAGGAGGTTCACAGTATACCATAGTCTTGAAAATTGCAGCCACAGATGTGGCACCGTCCTAGTGTCAAAAAAGGTCCTTTGGACATATGAGCACATCAATCATCTTGAGGACATCATGAGGCCCCAATCATTTTATTGCTTCGATCGAAATATCGTCAGGATTCAACGCTTTCCCAGTTTCATGTGTTTAAGACAATTTAATTCAATTACAGACTTTCATGAATTTCAAGTTTCATCAAGATTTATAGGTGCAACGTTGGTTTATCCTATCCCGCTATATAAAAAAATATGTACATGTATTTTTGCGAAATATGTGTAAAGTATAAGAATAAAATAATGTATGAAGTAAAATTTTACTGTAGATGTTTTTTTAATCGTAATTTAATAAAATTTATTTAATTAAAGTCCTATTCTTTCTTTTTAATTGATTGTGATAATTTATTTTTTATAGTGATGTATTATCTGTCATTCTTTAATCTAATTCGTAACCGTTTTGTTTCAGTCGTTCCTTCCATTCATATTTGATGTCGTCAAATGTCGCGTAAATGTATTCGCGCTCATTTGTACTATAACCGGCTTTTTAATTCCTTTGTTGTAATAAATCTATTTGTTCGTATTTGCATTAGTTTGTGACAAAATTTGTGAAAATGGCTACAGATGTTAAAAATGCAAACGAAGATGCCGACATGGCTGAGTGTGAAGGAGAAAAAGTTGTAACAATGATGGACGTTTTAAAAGAACAGGAAGATTTTGAAGACGATGCCAATGCTGTATTAGGAGGCTCTGACGATAAAAATTGTACTTATTCTAAGGTAGGGGTAACAATATACTCATTGAATATTAAATATTATTTTGATAAAACTAATATGGTTATATTAAAAGGTCACAGATTTACTTGTCGTTTGATGTTCCTATTAAAACATAATAATTGTACCTATGATAAGTTATGTTACTAATGTAGGAACATTAGTATCAATATCAAGCACATAAAATGTGACCAAATGTGTATATATAAAATAAGTAAAAACAAAAATCCAACCATATGGACAGAAAACTTCTTTAGAAATATTTTTTAATTTATATTGTATTGTTTATTTGTTACAAATATTTTGAAACATATTTTCCTACATACATCTAATTCTAAAAATTAAATTTCCAATATTTGTATTACAGGGTTACATAAAAAGACAGGCAATCTATGCTTGTTTGACATGCTGCACTGGGGCCAAGACAGACCCTGATAAACGAGCCGGAGTATGTCTTGCCTGCAGTCTAATGTGCCATGAGAGTCATGAACTCATTGAATTGTACACTAAAAGGAATTTTAAATGTGACTGTGGCAATCCTAAGTTCAACTCTCATCCTTGTACATTTACTCCAAATAAAACTGAACTTAATGAAGATAATAAGTATAATCAAAACTTCAGCGGTCTGTATTGTACTTGTCAGAGACCTTACCCTGATCCAGAAGCCACAGAAGATGAGGTAATGATACAATGCATTATCTGTGAGGACTGGCTCCATTCTTCACACTTAGAGTCTAATGTTCCTGCTAATGATCAGTATTCTGAAATGGTATGCAAACAATGTATGGACAAAAATGAGTTTTTACATGATTACAGTGAGTTTGCAGTAAATACTGAGTGTACAATAGAAATAGTCAAAGTGAATGGTAACGATGGGTGTAATGTGTTATGTAATGGTGATGCTAGTAAAATTGAAGCTATGGACAGTACAAATGATAATGAAATTTCTAATGTGGATGTTGAAAGTATGGAAACTAAGCAAGATGTCACATCTTCGGAAGAAAATCTTGCTAAAGCTATTGTAGAGGAGAGGGGTAAAGAAGCAAATGAGAAAAAAGATGAATTAAAAACTTGTGACAGTGAAAGTGAAAAAGACAATTCCTTAAGCAAAGATAGTGAAAAAGTTCAAGATTCATTAGAAGATGCAAATAAAATAAACTCAAAAGTGGAAGAATCGCCACAGGAAGCTGAAACAAATGTTTGTGGAGATGCTGAAAGTACTCAAATATCTGAAGATGTAACAGCTGAGGAAGACAGGGAAAAATCTGATACTGATACTGCTAATGCTAATGTTAAAGAAGATAATGTGTCAATTGAATCTGAAACCCAAAAAAGTACCCAACTTACAGTCCCATCAGATGGTACAAGTAATGAGAGTGATGAAAAAGAATCTGAGCAAATTTCAAAAGAAGTATCAGAAACTACTGACAATTCAGGTGAAGAAAAACACAAGGAAGAACAAGATGCAGAAAAAACTGAAGAAGATCGACTTTTAGCTGACCCTGTAGAAGAGCTAGAATCTAGTTCAAGCAATTTAAATACAAAAGATATTACTAATACAGAAACAATTCCCAAAGAAGAAAAAAATAATCCAGAATCTAATAATGCAACTAAAGCATCTGAGAAGAAAAATGAACACAACACAGATGAATCTAATGATAAAGTGGAAACTACAGAAAGTGATGTTGATAAACCTGAAGCTATAAGTGGTGTGAATAAAAATGTGCAAGACAATAGTACAAATCAAGAAGAATTCCCACTAAAACAAGACAAATCTTTGGAAAAACGAAAATTATCAACAGAGGATAGTGTAGATAATCTTGAGGCAAAGAAAGCTAAATTAGATACTCAAAATAAAACTTGTTCAAGACCACGAAGTGTGAAAAAAGTGTATAATGGTGCAACATTTTGGCCATCGAGTTTCCGACAAAAGTTGTGTACTTGTGAAGAATGTCTATCAATGTACAGGGATCTCTCGGTTCTGTTTTTAACTGACCCTGAAGACACTGTGACTGCATATGAAAACTTAGGTAAAGACACAATAAATGGAAAACCTTTGACTCAATATGAGAAGGGTCTCGAAGCACTATCTTCTTTGGACAGAATACAACAAATTAATGCACTAACTGAATACAACAAAATGAGGGACAAACTGCTTGACTTCCTAAAAAGTTTTAAAGATAGAAAAGAGATTGTAAAGGAAGAGGACATAAAAGCCTTCTTTGCCGGAATGAAGCCAAAAAGAGAACCAGATGGTGTTTATTTTTGCAGAGAAGTGTGAAAAGTTATTTTAGTAAGATATATTTTTGTAACTAATTTCAGTTTCGCATTACTTAGACTCAGTATTTTAATTTCTTGAAGTTGTATGAATAAATATAATTTAGATTTAAAATTTTATTATTCCTTACAAAAGCTACTATGTTGAAATATCCAAGTAATAATTTAATCTAACATTTAATGAAGTTTTATATCAAAAAGATAATTTTCAATCATTTTATGTTATTAGTAGATTATTTATATATTTTCATTCCTCTACATTTTGCCTCATTATATATCTACTGACACCAATAAATTAAGAGTAAATCGAACTGCTTGGAATTCTCTCTCTGCTGGGCTTGATCCTGTTTTGTATTGTTATTATAACATAAATTATATATTTAAATGTAGAATTCAACACTAAAGATTCCTCATGATTCTGTTTTCCTTAGTTAAGTTGCAAATTGCTTCCAAATTCTAAGAACAATACTGATGACACAAGATTTAAAAACCAAATCTTCCTATTGACAAATATAAATATCACAACAAATGTTGATAAATAAAACGAAAATTGAGTAAGATAAGTAATTTTAATAAGTATGAAATGCATGACACAATCATGCATAAAGTATATCATAGTGGCCAGGTCGGTACAACAGGTGCACTAGAGCTTTGGAACCTTCTGGGAAGTCATGAGCTATCACCTGAAAAGAAATATTATAAATATATAACATTATTTAAATATTTTGGTGCACTGCCTGACTGGGGTGTGTGGGCTTGATTTCCACTTAAGAAGAAGTAATTATTTCCATATTCCACACCCTGTTAACAAGACAAATGCAAAGCCAAGATTCAAGATTGCACTATTTACCAGGCTATTCTATAAATTTGACAGAAGATAAGGTCATGTCTTAACACACCTTCTGACTACCCATAACAATCTTCATATGACAGTGAGACTTTAGTTTTAAGAGTGTATTCTCACTCTTCTGTACATTTTACAGATTATATATTATTGAAATTATACTGTCTTAAAATAATGTTCATATGGATATAATTTAAATTTACATACAAAATCATTAACAAATGAAAATTCAGTTGCAATACAAAAAACAGCACTGCACCTTACCAGACTAACAGTGTAAGACCATGTTAAAGTGATATTATATAGAAAAAGCGATTTTATTCAAAAATAAAAAAGAACATTCCAAATAATATATGTAGCTTGCTGACACGTTAATAACAGTGTGCTATATACTAGCCTTAGAACTTGTGTTAATTGTCCGCACTTAGCTTCTGTAGGCAGAATGTTAAGTGCAATAAAAATAGATAATTATTAATCAAGTTAAACACCACACCAAATTGTAAGTAAGAAAATAAAAAAAAGAAATGTGATTTTCTCATTTGTTAGTTATAGTTTGTCTGTAAGTAAACTTGTTCCATTGGTTAAGAGTGCATCTTATGATATACCTGACTTCCTTCCCCACGGTCCATGTACTTCACTCTCACACCAACACTCAATGCATTGCTCAATGCTATAATATGGATATGGTCTGATTCCTTGTACATTGGCTCCACCTCCTGATTAAAACAAAAAAATAAATTCAATATTTACTAGTTTTAAAATGAAAATGAGTTGAAACATAAATTAATAAATTATTTTTAAATATTATTTTAACAGATTATTACATGTTTAAATAAAGGGAATAATTGTGGGTTCAATTCTCATTTTGGAAGTGATTTCTTGTTCTTATTTACATTAGTGTAAAGACAAAACATTAGATATGTTAAACAAACCTGTCTACAAAATTCTGTAACAGTGCGCGATCCTTCTATGAAATTTTGATAGAAGTCATGCTGAGTTTGCAGTTGACCTGATGTTATAAGTCTCAAGTAAACTACAATGTAATCTGAGTAACCCTGCTTGTTGAATTTTTCATGGAGTTCTTCTCTGAGCGCGCCAAGCCCATCGGGTGAGCCTCCAGCTTGTTCACCAACTCTTTGTACTACTTCCATAAACTAAAATAAACAGATAAATAATTCAATCATGACCTTATAACTAAAAGAAGCCAAACAAAACTTCAGATAGTAATAAATTAATTCAATTATTTAAATTAAAAATGTTATGTTGATAGTACGGTCAATTCAAATAAATAACCTTAAAAGTGTTAACTCACCGTTTCATAGAAATCTTCTACAGTGAACTGAGGGAAACCTAGAGCTACGAGTATTTCTTTTGAATTTTTCGCTATTTCATAAAATTTATCAAATTCTTTTTTATCAGTAAGAAGGTATTCTAAATAAGCGTAAGAAAATGCCCGAAAGAAACAGTTGCCATCCGGCCTTGTTCTTCTTATATGTTTATATTTAGCAGAGAGATCTTTAACTTTAAGCATATAAATTGGGTCTTCATTATATTCTTTTTCTAGTGAGGATATATCTTCAAGATCTCCGACCAAAGGAATGGATTCTGATATCTAAAAACAAACACAAACATCAAGACGTAACATCGTCACTGGAAATTTAAAACATATACATTGAACTCAAAATTCTTAACTGTTCACCTCTTTCTCTATCTCTCTTTGCTGTTTCATAATAAGTTCATCTTGATTTACTGAGTTCTCAGTAGAATTACCGGCACAAGCACTACTACTCGACGCATCGTCCGCCATTTTCGAATTAAATAAAAATATTATTGACAGTTGACAGTGTGACAATATGTCAGAAGATAGCTGCGCAAAATTGACAAATTCGCGAAAATTCGCAGGTCGCAGAGAGTTGCCCGGATTTTTTATTATTAAATTTTTTAGACTGGCAAAGTTTGACCATAGCTATATTATTTTTGTAGATGTTACGTAGCATATTTTTAAATTTAATAAAAAATTATAAGAATTAGAAAATAGTAATTACTTAAAATATTACCTAAATTTTAAGAGAAACGATTCCCTCGTACATTACTATTATTTTCGAGATTATTCCTAAAAACTTAAATTAATTAGAATTTACAAAACAAATGAAGTATTATAAAAACAAATACTACTTTTAAATCTTTTTATTAAAATTCTATCATCTTAATATACATTTATTATTAAAATAATTATTTTAATCAGCAAACATATCTTCTATTTTCTTTTGCACTTCTTTTTCTGTTTCTGAATTGAGTTTGTCAGGTAAGTTTTTAACAGCCTCCATGTCCATATCCGGTGCCTCATCATCAGTGGCTGCCTGACCTTTAGCCTGTAAAAATAATCATAATTAAATAAAACTAGCTTAAATTAAACATGTTTATGTATATTTTATTTATATTTATAGCCAATGCTAATAAATCTAGGTTTACAATTTGATTTCAAGATGTCTAATGGGTAATCTAATTTTACATTTAATTTTTTACACTAAATGGAGGTATTCATAATTTTAAAATGATTACTACAAAAATAAACTGATTGACTGAATTTGACCAAATCATCAATAATACTACTTGGTATGCCATACTGCAGTGTAAAAAAATGAATATCAAAAACATACAAACCTTTTCAAGCTGTATCTCCAGCTGCATAATAGCTCGTTCTAATCTATAATTGTCTGACACAAGCTGTGCCCAACGTCTACGTAATGCTCGAAGTCTGGCCCCGCTTGCTGTTTGAGATCTTTTACGTTCCCAGTTCACAGATGCTATTTGTTTTCTGTTGAAATGGTATTAATGTTAGAGTAGAGAAATGGTTATGTGTAAGATTGGCTAAAAGAAGTGATAATACTTTGCCAAGAAAAATATGGCTAAAGTTTATTTTACCACATACATACATAAAACATACAACACAATGTTTGCAGCAAACTTGTAAAGGTGATGAAACATTTAATAAGTTTATCAACATCTTTATAATATATAAAATAAATAAAAAAGTAATTATTTATAGCATCTTAATTTAATTATAAGCAAAAGTTTTTAAATAAAGTAGAGGTAGGGTAAGTTATTAAAAACTACTTAATTAGCCAAGTCTTACCTCAATTGTGTATGCACATTTTGAGATCTAATAACTAAGGCTTGCAATATGTTCAGGTAAGATCTCCAAGCTTCAGTACTATATTGAAGCTGTAATTCTAAGTTAAGAACTCTAGTGGCTTGGTGAGATAGTTGTGCATGGGAATTATCTACAGCTTCTGCCCATGCTGCCGGTTCACCTAGACGACCAGCTGGAGGTGGTGGTAGTTCATATCTGGAATAACAAATCAAAATACAAAACTATGGGTATGTAATGAAATACTGCTTAGTACTGTTATTACACATGTTTTGCTTATTATGGTAGTGTAGGTACAGAAGCTAATGAAATATTATACTTTGTAGCTTATGACCAATGCTGTGTAATGTATTGAACATAAAAATGTTTATAAATGTAGTTGAATGAAACTATTAATTTAGATATGTGTCTTTTACCACAACAATAATTATAGAAATTCATATATTATATTATATACTAAGGATACAATAATTAAACAACTTAATTATTATTTGAATATAAAATAATATTTCAATTAGTACCTCTTCATAGAAAGTGGTTCCATAGGCAAGCGCTGTTGAACACGTTCCATCTCTCGTTGTAATGCTGCAGTTTCAAAAGCTGTGCTAGGTTCAGGGCCTGCATTTTCAAGATAGTTTTTAGTAGGTCTATATCTTCGACATTCCTCTTCTACCATCGCCAAAGCCTGAAATAAATAAACAAATATAGAATGTCTAATAATAATTGGACTTAGAAATTATAACACAAGTTATAATTACCGCCTCTCTGACTCCTGGATCATCGTAACCCTGGTCAATATATGGTAAAGCATCTACAATAACTTCTCCGGCCATGACTATATATTCAAATAATTTTAAATATACTTATTTGATTAAAATATCTTTTTAGTACTCTATTAACTGCCTTATTCAGTTTTGAGTTACAGATTTATGCAGACTTATTTACTGTTAAACAGAATATAATGTCTAATGTACAAAATATGATTGTCAATTGGTCAGATAAGACTTTTAAGCTATATTAATAAGATCATAAGTCGTAAATACGAAAAGTCATTGATCCACGAGAAACCATTAAAACTGCATTGTTTTGACGTCTGATTGTAGTAGACAATAAATAAAGATTAGGTATCTACATTTTTATTCACCACAGACTATAAGTAAATAAATTTATTTAGTTAATAATTTTATTAAATACTAGTTACTACATTTATATTGCTTATTAGCTTGTAAATAAAAGCTTTTTTTTTGGGTGTATATTAATTAAATTATTGCTAACCTTATATACGCGAATAATACGTTGTTTTTAATTTATTACAATAAATAATTTTGTCTTATTAATTGTATTATATTTAATTACTACCTTATTTATTAATTAAAGCATTTAAACTGATCACATAAATTTAATACATGTTGCTTACTTTATTTTGCTCAATCATATTATTTTTCTGTGATTATGACTTTGACAATGGACTTAAAGTTTTAAGTTTAGTTCTCGATGTAAATAAAAATTTTGATTATTTATTTTTAAGCATAATTTACTTTACAAAGCAAATATATGTATAGAAGAATATATTTAATATGTCACATGTTTCAATTATGACTGAAGAAACTAGTAATATAGATTTAAATAAGGTACAGTTACCTTACATACCAAAATTAAATCAATATGAAAAGTTTCAGTACTTCAAGATTATACATTATTTTTTATATGCAGGTGGCCGCATTGCAGCAAAAACGTACATTGGCGTTTGTTAATCATTTCGTGATAAGTACAGTACAATTTTTAAATAATTTTAGTAAACAATGTGAACAGAAATTGATGCAATTTGAAAGAAAATTAGAGAAAATCAATGCAACTGTGGTTTTATTGGAAGCAAAAGTAAGTTTCATTTTAATGAAAACAAAAATGCTATATTATTCATCAATATCAACCTTTTTACCTTACTATATATATGTATATATATATATATATATATATATATATATATATATATATATATATATATATATATATATATATATATATATATATATATATATATATATATATATATAAACTAATTAATAACTTGAAAAATTTTGTCAGCTATCATCGATTCCCGAAGTAAACACAGAGCCAGAAAAGACTGTATCTGAAAACATTGTTACTAATGTAATGATAGAAAATGTAGAAAAACAAGATGATCATATAACAAAACAAGTTAATGAAGAAAACACTTCTGTTTCTAACAATGAAACAGAATCAAATGTAAATAAAATCAAACCAGAATATGAAAGATTTGTTAAAATGGTGCAAGTTGGGGTTCCAAAAGATGCAGTTAAACTCAAAATTTCATTAGAAGGCTTGGATCCTAATGAATTAGATAAAATATTGTGATGGGCTATAGACATTTTTTCTCAAAGTTTATAAAGTTTGTTATTGCAAAGTTTTTATACTGATGATACTCTATTTTTCAATGCCTAGCTTTTATAATCATTATTGTACAAGCTTGAAACTGTTATATATTTTATTAAACAATATATGTTACAATACAGTGTATTATTCTTATAATAATATATCAAAATATAATACAATAAATTATAAGCATCAATACTTAACAACTTAAAATATTAAAAAGATTTTAAATGAATTACCATTTTAAAAGATTTGTAATGATTTACACAATTTATCATTCAAAATAATATAAAATAGCTACAATGAAAAATATACAAAATGTTGTCTTCATATAAAAACCAATTTGTTTACTTATTATACTTTTAAAATAAAAATTAGATAGGTACTTATTCTATATAATAAAAAGTCAAGAGAATTTTTTAACTTATTTATTAGCCAGTCTAAAACTGGATCATCTGTCCCTTCCTCTTCTTGTCACCACCCAACTCGAAGTGCTTGCAGCGCTTAAGAGCTACTTGGGATCTCACCTTGCAGTCGGCGCATTCAAGACGCAGTACAATTTTCTTTGTAGTTTTAGCCTATGACAAGTACACATACAAATTTAAATTAGTAATGTAATTTAAAAACAAAATATAGAAATAAGCATTAATATTTACTGCTATAAGTGCACTACCATTAAATATAATGCAAAAAAATATGTTTATTTTACATTGTTGAGGTTATAAACAGAAATTTACCTTCTTTTTGAAGATAGGTTTGGACTGACCACCATAACCCTGCTGTTTGCGGTCATAACGTCTTCTACCTTGGGCAGCGTGCCTTTCCTTAGATTTTTTGTACTGTGATACTTTGTGTACCTTGTGGACTTTGCATTTTTTGCAGTAGGTCCTACGCTGTTTTGGTACGTTCACCTGAAAAATCACAAAAGCAACAATATAAAAATATGACCGGCACTTTAAACATCGTCACATTCTTTAAATATTTCACTGTTTAATTTGTTGAGATTTTAAAAATATAACAAGATTTTTGTGGATTTCTAAAAAATAAACACACCATTTTGGCCTTTTCAGATATCAACCAACGTAACGTCAAACTAAAAAGAATGAGATAGGTAACTGGTTGACACTGACAGATGTGTATTTTTTTCATAAACAATACGATGGTTAAATTCTTGTGTTTTGAGGAACTGTTTATGTTGAATTAATATACTAGAAAATTAAAATTTTAAGCTTTGTATTATAGTTACATACTCAAATCTATTAAAGCCACGCTAAACAAACAGTATTTGGGAATTATGCATTTATACATTATCGTAATAAAAATTTAAAAATCTTGTTTTAATTGATTATTAACAAATTAATAAATTTATAAAATGAAATAAGAAACGTTTAAGTTTCCTTTATAAATTATTAAATTAAGTTATTTGGAGCTTTTACGAAGTGTATTTATTTATTGTGACTATAAAATCAGTATCTACGTCAAGCAAATTAAGAATAAACTGGTTTCGCGCCAAAACAATTGACATCTTATATCTTGAAAGTTTGTTTTGCTAGGTGTTTATTCTTTAGAGCTTGAAATTCATAATAAATTAATAAACGGACGTGTAAATCACGTCTTTAAAGAAACTTATCATAAAAAATGAAGTTTTCTATACCTGAAATTTCCTGGCACAACAGAGATCCTGTTTTAAGCGTGAATTTTCAACTAAAATGTAAAGAAAACGATCCTTTGCGCCTCGCTACCGGAGGGACAGATTCGCACGTTTTAGTAAATATTTATTTGACATAACTATATTATTTGGTCTTGTTGTTAAAAATTATGTTTAATAATGCTTATTAAATTTTAGATATGGTACATATCAATAACAAATTCGGGCTCAGTTAACTTAGAAGTAGCTGCTGATCTCACAAGACATCAAAAAGCTGTAAATGTAGTTAGGTGGTCTCCAAATGGGCAGTATTTAGCTTCTGGTGATGATGAATCTATTATATTTGTATGGAAACAGAAACTGGAAGAACCCACACCATCTATTGAGGGAGAGGAACTCTATAAAGAAAGTTGGGTCATTCATAAGGTATAAAAAATTACAATTGGATTTATTACAATACAATTTAACTATTGGATTTATTGTAGCTATTGCACTATACTATGATTATTCCATTTTTGTAGACTCTTAGAGGACATATGGAAGATATTCTAGATTTGAGCTGGAACAGTTCATCAACTCAGCTTGCATCAGGCTCCGTTGATAATAAGTTATTAGTATGGGATGTGGAAAGAGGAAGATATAACTCCATAGTGACTGATCATAAAGGCTTTGTTCAAGGAGTAGCTTGGGATCCAAAAGGACAATTAATAGCCTCTGCAAGTACTGACAGGTATACTTTATTTTGTTATTACAGATTAAAAAATAATATATAAAAACACAATGCAGAATAATAATGAGTAATAAGTAAATCTTGATTTTAAAATTATATAAATTCTGTGTAACATATTTGCAATTTTTATTTTTTTCTATTTATAGAGTATTTCGCACTTTCGATGTATCCACAAAGAAAGTGGTGTCTCGGAGCAGTAAGGCAGTTTTACCATTTCCAAAGGAGCATGCTTTACATGGCACAAATGTGAGACTTTACTATGATGATACTTTACAAACATATTATCGGAGACTGGACTTTAGTCCTGATGGCTTACTTATAGCTGGTAAAATATTTGTTTCATATAAATGTATATGCCTGATTTTTAATTCAAAAATTAATAAATTTGTTTTCTTTTAGTACCTGCCGGCAGGATTGAGCCAGAACAGGGCAAGATTGAAATGAAACCAATCAATGCTGTTTACATTTACACAAGATATTCACTGAAAGTGTAAGTATATATTGAATAGTATCTAAACACATATACAAGTGTCACCAAACAGTGATTAGTAAATAACATGTTTGCGGGGCGCAGGCCTGCGTGTGTGCTGCCGTGCGCGGAGGCCCCGCTGGTGGCGTGCTGGTCGCCGCGCCGCTACGCCGCGCGCCGCTGCGGGCCGGCGCCGGCGCTGCGGGCGCCCGCGCGCATGCTGCTGGCGGTGGCCACGCGCCGCTCGCTGCTGCTGTACGACACGCAGCAGCGCACGCCCGTCGCGCTGCTGGCCGACGTGCACTATACCAGGTGCGGGCTTACTATTTTTTTTAGCTTCGCGCTTTATCCCGCATATTGCAGGGTAAGCAGAGGGGATTGCAGAAACCATATGAACCTAAGTGTTGAGACACTCCGTTGCTTAGTCCCTGCTTCCTCCATCCTCGCTTTCCGCTCTTTTCGAGGCATCGCGTGTGGAGTGGCTGAACTCTAAGCCGCGCTTTGCCTAGTTGCCAGAGCGAAGAAAATGGAAAATAGAAAAATCCATCTTCCTCGAGTGGGAATCGAACCCAGAAACCGTCGCGTTTACAGGCAGACGCTTACGCCTCTGCGCCACAACGGCCCTCCACTATTATATGTGTAGGTTAATTATGGGAAGTCGATAGATTTTTTATTATTTGAATATTTATTTCATTTTGTTACAATCTTAAATACTTTTTAACAGTAAATTAAGTACATTATAAATTTTCCAAACATATTATATAAACATAAGGTTGGTTTAGTTTACTATAATAAACAAATTAGTTTCTAAGAGACATGGTTTCATCTAAATTATATTTTTTTTAAATATTTTTCTTCTCTTTGTATGGAATGCCATTTTTAAAATATATTAATGTAAATATATATTTTGAATTTGCAGGCTAACTGACCTGACCTGGTCTCCGGATGGTCGCATTTTAGTTGCATCCAGCACTGATGGGTTTTGTTCTGTTGTTTCCTTTGGAGAGGGGGAACTTGGGGAAGAGGTGGAAGAAACTGAAGAATCGAAGGAATGTCCTGGTAGGTATATTAAAAGAAAAACTCATAATATTGTAGCCTTGCTGTTGACTTTAGAATATAAATGTTCTTCTGTTGTAATGATAGTTTATATATAATACATATTTATTTATTTCTAAAAGTGAACTATAGCATATATTTTATTGTTTATATATAAAATATATAATAAATGTATTCCTAATCTTTTTTGGAAATAATTCAATTATAACTTAGCTAAAAAAAATATTTCAATAATTCCAGCTCCAATGGAAACGAACACAGAACAACCGCCAGAAAAAGAAAAAGATGAAGATCCAAAACCAATAGAAGTCAAACAAAAATCAAAAATAGATTCATATATTAAATTTAAAACACCAAATGATAAATCACCTAAAAAAGCTAAAATTGAGAGCAAAGATCAGAAAACACCTGTTAAAATAGATGTCCTAGTTGAAACTGCAATGCCTTCCTGGTCGGATAATTCCAGTAATGATATAATAAAGCCTACTTCTGAACCAATGGATGTCGACAAGAAGGATGAAGTGACTGTCATAGAGGATAGCGAAGACATAAAACTAGTATATGAAGAAACAGAAGGAACAAAATCAGAGACTCAATCACCTAATGAGAAAAAGATTGAAGCTCCTAAAGAGGTTATAACTAAAAATAATTCACCGCCAAGTATTTTTTTGAAACAGGCCAAAGTGACTGATACTAAACAACCGGTTGCTTTGAAGTCAGCACCAAGCCCTAAAGCTCCGAGGCGAGTTAACTTCGTTACTTTATCAAGCCCTAAGAATAGTAAGAAAAAGTGATTGTTATACATTTAAGTTTTTACTACTAGGTATATTGTAAATCATAGTTTGTGTCTATGTTTTAGATTAATATGAAATATAATAAAAAAAGTATTTAAGCAATTTTGCATTTTTTTAAGAAACTTACCTATTTTTGTTATTCCGTTGGCTTGATAGTTTATACAATCCATAGTTGCCAATATTATGTATTTCAAGATTCCATTGTTAACAGTAAAAATAAGTAAGAGTACTTATTAAGTTCTTAGAGTTGTTATTATTATTATTTAACATTTTCCTTGTATTGCCAAGAGGCGGAAGCGTCTTGGAAAATTACATTATAATATAATATAAATTAAAGCTTGTTAAGTGGAAACACATCTATTGTTAGTTTTTACTTTGGTCATTAAAAAAACAAATAAGAAAGGTAAACATTTTAATAAATATTTACAATTTAGCTGAAGTTTTATCACATTTCAAATAAAGAAATTATAATATAACAAAATATTCTCTACCGTCCGTCCGTCTGTACTCACCTGTGCAACTCCATGTCATGATGTCGTTATAATATTTTTATTATTGCTCTGATATGAGATTGATTGAAACTGAACGTTTCAAGACGCCATTATACATTTGATTCTCAATTATAGTCTTATCTACATTGTAACTTCCATTAAATTACATGTAGTTATATTTTTAATATTGTAAATTACATACAAAATGTATATAATTCAAAATTCTGGACCCACAACGATGTAGCTTGCGGTCGAAGGGCGCGGGTTCATAGCTCACCGATAAAGACGTGCAAAGTCGCGTAGTAGTCGAGCCAACTCCTTGCATTTTTCCGCTCTGAAAGTTTAACAAATGATTTTAAATTATTTGAAATTGTATCAATTTAGTAAAAATAAATTAAATTTTATAATTATTTCCCAAATCTGGTTAAATACATAGTATGTAGTATGTACTATAGCATTGTTAACTCATGGGGAGGATGGATTATTTCAAATGTCTCGCATCTGGCCACTAAGAAAAACGGGCGTTGTGTTCTGTCACTCAACACGCAATGCCTAGAGGCATAAAGTCGAGAACGGAGTGTCTTAACAGAAGGTTGCTGCGGTTCTCTCTGCCTACTCTGCTGCAAGCGGGTTAAAGCGTGAAGCTATAATACATAAATATTTATTTTTTATATGCATATGGTATGCGTGCGTACCTCAGCGCGTACTGGTGGAACTGCCAGCACTGGTGCTGCGTGGCGGCGGGCGGCGCGGCCGGCAGGCGCCGCAGCGCGCCCGCCAGCCAGTCGCCCGCGCCCGCCGCCTTCTGGAACGACAGCAGCTCGTGCAGCACCTCCGCCACCTGGCGGCAAACATATATATGAGTACTAAAACGAAATTAGAGCTTGTGGACTGAATCTAAGTATTGTTATTAGAATTACAACACAATTTTATCATAGTACAATTTTAAACAATAACAAATACAATTTTGAATTGTGAAATCCAAGTGAATATTTTTATTACCTTCCATACCATATCAAAACAAGAAAATATAATATATATTTAAAACTAAATAAAATATTAAGATAAATGTAATAATAACAATTAAACCATAATTATTTAATATGTCTCATGACACCATAACCATATTAAATGAAGAAATTAAATAAAAAAATTAATAACTTACATCAGTAATCATACAAGGGTGTAAGTGAAAAACGCAGCCTTCTAGCAGTGAATAAGTGAGGGCTTCTCCATACTGCATCAAGACTTTGCTCACTTGTTCTAAAAAAAAAGATATTTATATCATTTTAATCTTATTTTCTTAATTATAAATCAGATTTGTTAGTTTATGAAATAATGATGAAAAACATTTACAACACATAAATGATTGAGGGTTGAGGGAGTTGAAACTCTGTTATACGCGAATCCTGTATTAATTGCTTTAAACTGACGCTACCGACTCAGTTGGATCTGTGAGCCTTAGTCTTTATTATTCAATAAGTTTCCCTTTCATTTTCTTTTAACAAATGATCTTTAATTAACTATTTCTAAACGCGACGGTTTGTGTGTTCGATTCCAACTTGGAGAAGATTGATTTTCTATTTCCATTTTCTTCGTTTTAGGAACTAGCCAAGGCGCGGCGTCGAGTTCCGTCACTCACGGAAGCGGAGACTAAGCAATACTCCGTTGCTTACCACACTAGATTCCTACGGTTCCTGCAGCTTCCTCCGCCTACCCCGCCATGTGCGTGATAGAGCGTGAAGACAAAAAAAAAATAATGAAATTGTTATGTGGTCCACCTTTGAGCGCCTGGTCGTCGCGGCGCGCGGAGTTGGCGAGGCGCGCGAGGTCGTAGAGGAACTTCATGAGCGAGCAGTTGGCGTCGCGGTGGTCCAGCGCGCACGCCGCGCCCGCCGCCGCCAGCACGCGCGGCAGCGCCTCCCCCGCGCCGCCCCCCCCAGCAGCGCCTGCGGGCTGCGCTGCAGGTACCTGCCGCACGCTCTTTGTTACTCGTTGTCGTTTATGTGCATTTTCACATATAATCATAAAAAATATCTATTTATTTTAAGTGTTTTCATGATTTTTAAATTGCTCCAACTTTCATCACATCAAGTAAAAAAAAAACAAGTAATATTCTCCAAAAAACCTCACCGAACACACAGTCTGAACAGATCGTCCACCGTGTCGGGGTTGTCCTTGAGGCCGTCCTGCTGCGCGAGCAGCTGCAGCGCGCGCGGCAGCAGCGCGTGCAGCAGGTCGCGCAGCTGCGCGTGCAGCAGCACGTTGTGCGGCTGCGCGTCGGCGGGCGGCGCCAGCGCGTCGGCCAGCACGGCGGCCAGGTACAGCAGGCAGGAGTGCGGGCGCCGCGTGTACAGCTCGGGCAGCGCCGCCGCCAGCTGCGGCAGCAGCTCGGCCGCGTACCGGCCCGCGCTGCGCACTATGAAGCGCCCGCAGCGGCACGCGCGCTCCATCACGCGGCTCTCGTTCACGTATCTGTTGTCATACAGCACTGGTTATAGCGGATACGTCACTTTTTTTGATATTTGCGAATACGAATGCGAATGTGTTCTATCAACATTAATGAATGAGAATATTCAGAAATTAAATTTAGCAGTAATTTGATTGCTTGGTGCTTGCTTTAATGAGATTGCTTGGTATTTTAATTGCATAAAAAATTTTGTTTTACAAGAAACACTAAAGACCGATAACACGATTACGAGGTTTTAATAGCGAATTATTAGCGTATTAAATTATTATTTTTCTGACGTCCACTATTCGCGGGCACTGACTTGTCCATGACGGCGCGCACGACGGGCCAGGCGGCGCGCGCGGCCGGCAGCGCAGGGTGCGGCGGCGCGGCGCCCGCCACGTCCACGTCGCGGAACAGCGCCGCCAGCCGGTCCAGGTACAGCGCGGGGTCGGCGGCGCCCGCCAGCGCCTCCAGCTGCACGGCGGCGGCCTCCTGCAGCGCGGCCGCCAGCTGCGGGGGCGGCAGGCGCGACACGGCGGCGGCCAGCGCGCGCAGCAGCGTGGCGGCGGCGTGCGGCGGCAGCGCCAGCGCGTCGGCCGCGCGCGCCGCCTGCAGCAGCGCCGCCGCGTGCGCGCCCGCCTCGCGCCGGCACGCCGCGCACACTGACTGCCAGCCAATGCGACGTTATACAAAAAAGCTAAGCGAGGAACTTATATGTAGACACTTCTGATTTGCAGTAGTGGTTAAATGAGTGCACCGCCCGCCCGCCCGCTGACAAACGATGGTAACGGTGGTCGTTGTGTTTCGCATTATGTTGTGCACTTAAATGCATAACTACTACTGCATAGCGGAAGTAACACCATATACACTTTCTTAGTTTGGATAGATTTCACCGAAATAAAGCCTGAGTCTATTAGATATAAATATAAAGCACAATAAGATTACGTTTAATCATTATTAATCAATTATTCTCATCGTTACTAATGTGACGAAACAAAATTGTATTTATAAATTTTATGTTTTGTAATAATTGCATATTGTAAGTGACGAGTAAAAAAGAGAATCTTATCGGAAGAACGCGCGCGAACTGCGAAGCGGTTGTGTGTAGTATTTCGGATAAGCGTACAATTGGATTGATGGACGCTCGGATAGTCGACACTGTACTATGCCCGCGGTTAATAATAAAAAATAATTATAAAAGTGTACAATTTACCTAATACAGTAACTTTTTTATATTTTTTAACAAAAAAAATTAGAAAATTACTAGAAATAACTAACGAATTAATCTTCAAAACTTAAAACTGCATATCGAAGAGAAAGGTTAAATAAATTAAATTTGAAAATTATTTCTTTACGAAATCTTTTGTCATTTAAGCATTAATTTTTAAATTTATACATTAAAAACAACTTACCACAAAAAAAAAAATCATTACCTGTAAAGCACTAGCGGCCGCACTGGCTAACTTTGGATCTTGCAAAGCCCGTAAAAGAACCTGCAAACACGGCTCTAAGCACTCGGGATGTGTTTCAATCCAATCGCAAAGTTCCCCGAGTAATAAAATGCAGGTTTTTCTTACTGCAGGGTGTGCATTTTCTGGCATGGCTAATATTGCTTCTACCACTTTCGGTACATACTCGTATTCGTCACTGTAAATTAAGTTTTTTTTATTATATTTTTAAATACAAACATTTGTAAATGTTAAAAGCTAATTTAAAATAAAAATTATATATATGTAAAAAACTAGACTTAGCAAAAAAAAAACAAATCATTTTAATTTTCCCGCTAAAACATGGCGGTGTGATGTCATAACGTCAATGTCACGCAATGGAGGGAATTATGGTAAAATAGAAAAATACACACGGCAATATATTTTTAGCAACTGCTGTCATCATAAATAGTGCTGCTTCGGTCTGCTCCCACGGCAAGTCGGCCTGGAGGACGGCAAACATTTTCTTAAAAACAGAACTTGATCCTACTATGAACACAACATCTTTTACGAGTAGCATTACTTTTGATCTGAATTCCTGAAAATACAAAATTAAAATATTAGTTAAAAGAATATTAAAAATTATCATTATAATTTTTTGAATCTGCTAAAATTTATTGAAATAAAATATCCAATATTATAATAAATATATTAAATTCAATCCACTTATACTAAGTGGATCACTTTCCATACAATTTTCAAGAAATTGTGTTGGCCCCAACACAATTCAAGTGGCACAATATGGTGATGAGTTTTATATATCAAATATCCATTTCCCTTAAAACTTTTAACATTTATATAAGCTATAAGATTTACGTTCAGCACTTTATTAAGCACAGGGCATAAGGACCTTTTAATATTAATTTGTATTTATTTTTTAATACTAATTTTACACAAAGTTTTTTGTCTCTTTTAATGATGGTTGTGGATTATTTA
Source organism: Dione vanillae (assembly GCA_037178615.1). NCBI lineage: Eukaryota > Metazoa > Arthropoda > Insecta > Lepidoptera > Nymphalidae > Dione > Dione vanillae. Next base: position 726,025 of record JAZFAU010000036.1, on the reverse strand, counting down.
CATGCAGTAATATATGGATTATTTCCATTCCCTCGGCCTGACAAGCTTGTCTCAGGTTACACAGTAAGTAGACACAAATATCTTCTTGTTTAGACCCTACTTACAAATTTTCTTTGCATAAACTGTTAAATATAGGAAATAGATAAATAAAAGGATATACATTAAAATTTTCTATAAAGCAAATCTAAACCTACATAGAATTCATCTCCTTCGTCAAGTAGCCGAGTGTGGTCTGGTTCACACTGACAATGCCGGGTTAGAGCTTCTATAAGCCTTTCTATATGAGGCTTGAATTTATCTGTTAAAGCCTGGTAGTCCCTATTATATATCTCTTCTGATAAACGATACCATAAGTTAAATGTAATTTCCGCTACCTGAAATAAAATGTTGCAAAGTATAATATTTGTGGCAATTACACAACATGCTTTTGTTAAAATATTTCACCTAATCTACTGTATAAATTTTTGTAAAAAGACGTTATTGGGATAAGTTAAGTGAAATATTATTATCATTATGGTTTTTATAGGAATCTTTTTCTAATTTCTATTTCCACTCTCTGTCTAATACTTAACTTATTCAATATATAAAATCATTTCCATTATAAGAAATTATTAGAAAATAGTACTATAATTATTGTATTAATCACATATCATTTGATAATTATATAATTAATAGTTCGTCAACATACTCTCTAATTGATTACAAAGAACTTACATCATAATAATGGTGTCCAACACATACTAAAGCTAGCTCCAAAGACCTCACAGCAAAATGAGTGCCACCATTTGCTGCGGTCAAAATAATTTTCTCTATAAATGTTTCTGCAAGTTCAGTGAAAACTCTAGCATAATTTGCTGCCTTTTCTTCTTCCTCATGAGCTACAGCCATATGGTAGCTTTCTTCTAAAGATGAAATACTTTCAAATAGTAACTTTTCTACATCTGGATAGTTGTTATTTTCTTCCAAACAGTGTAAAGTTGTACATATACAGTCTGATGCAGCATCATGAAGCATATTTATAGAGTTATGATCCCTTAAAACCTGTAAGCTAAACCCTATAACAGCATTTTGTGGCACTTCCTCTATGCTCATTGCTCTTACCTGTATCCATGAAGTCATACATTTAACTACTTTTAAGGCTATATGAGTATTTTGAGAACTATTTAAAGATTCTTTTAGAAAAAATGTCACTATTTGGGAATTGGCTTTTAATTGAAATTTTATTTCTTCTCTACGATTTTCACCAAGTTTTAGGCTTGTTGAGTCAATTTCTTGAGGTAAAACTGTTAACACTTCTAACAGAGCATAGTCATTTTTATTTGAGAACAACTTAATAAGGTCACTAACACAATTTGGCCAAGCAGTCATTTGTAAGGCTAAGTTAGCTAAAGCTAACGAAAGTTGAGTTAGAATCGCTGGAGAAGTATCAGGAGAAATGCCTTCCAAATGTGCAATCAAACAATTTCGAAGTGACACCACAGCTTCTTCAGGCAACTCTGATAGATTGTGCTGCACTTTAGACCGCATAGTCTGTGCAGCAAAGTAGCATGATTGGACATCTTTCTTCTCTTGTAAAAGCTGGTCAGCTATTTTCCAAGAATGTATCTAAAAACAATAAACGTGACCCATATTAAAACAAAATTAGATCACTTTTTTATTAATTAATGAATGTAGAACTGAATAAAAATATGATAAGTACTTACAGATTTTTGTACGTCCGCTAACCAAATAGAAGCCTTTTCCTTTTCAACTTTATTGGGGTTATCGTACAAGGCACTAATGGCCTGGTATATGGTTTCCATTGACGGCGTCTCCATAGCGGTGAAAATAAAATTCACAAGATAAACTTATTATCTTTCACTATTTACAAGAAACGAGAGATTCATTACCGATCATGTTATAATTAAAATTAGTAATAGAAAATGCACTGTATAGAATAATCAAACAACGTCAGTCAAACCGTCAAACCACAAACGATCAAATAATCGTAATCACAGATAAATAAGCAACTTTTCTTTTTATTATAAGAATTAGATTAAACGAAATAAAAAATTGTTTTCATTTATTCTCTATTTTTTCTAAATTAATATGCTCGAAAAACAGTTATAGAAGAGCTTAACGCAAACTAATACTGTTTCCCAATTTTTATTATTCCTTAATTTAACAATTTTTTTTTTAATATATATTATATTTTTTTATAATATTATATCAATTTAAATTGTTTTTTTAATTATTGTTTAAATCTTGCATATTTCTTTTAAATGAAAAATATTTAGCATCTGTTACAGACTTGTACTTCAAGTAAAATGTCTAGGTATACTGTAAAGCAGTCTGTGGTTATTCTGGGCAATAGATAAGTAAAATTGAAGGGACGTTGGATCAAAGATTATAAAATAATAAACAGCCAGTTAACCACAAATGTTTTTCACGGCCGTGACAACCATTCGAGGAGTTTCTGCATTTGCGAAACAAGCGTACGTAAGAGCAGTACACACGACATTAGCAACCATGGCTCCTATAAAGGTACGTTAAAAGATACACTTAGTAAAATTACATAACTTTGTTTAATTAAAAATGTTTATTTTAAGGTTGGTGACAAGTTGCCGGCTGTAGATTTATTTGAAGATTCACCGGCAAATAAAGTGAATTTGTGTGAATTGGGAGCTGGAAAGAAAGTTGTACTTTTTGCTGTGCCCGGTGCGTTCACTCCTGGCTGCTCTAAGACACATCTTCCAGGATATGTGCAAAACGCCGATAAAATGAAATCGGAAGGCGTTTCCGAGATTTTGTGTGTATCTGTAAATGACCCCTATGTAATGGCTGCTTGGGGAGCCCAGCACAATACAAAGGGAAAGGTACATATTTATGCATATATTATTTTAAATCATTAATTTCTTAATTTTTATATAAAGTAGGAACTAAAATATATTTAAATTTATGTTTGCTATTAAATTTGTATTTTTATAACTTATATTATTAACAACAGCTACATACCTACATATGCATATAATAAACAACATTGATAAGTTTAGTTGCTAACACGCCATACTGATTGACCTCTAACCTTGAGTCGATTGTTATTGATTGAATAAATTTGTTGAAAGTTTCTTGAATATTTGATTAGCTTTAACTTATTATCAGTAAAATTTTTTTTTTTGGTGTAATAATTGAAATTATAAAAAACAACTTTTGAATATAAAAGTTTTTGTAAAAGTTTAAATAAATATTTTTCTTTATTTATGATAGATTCGTATGCTTGCTGACCCAAGTGGAAATTTCATCAAGGCTTTAGATCTTGGTGTCAATCTTCCCCCACTTGGAGGACTGCGCTCCAAAAGATTTTCCATGGTCATCAATGACAACACAGTGGAGGAATTGAATGTTGAACCAGATGGAACAGGTCTTTCTTGTTCTCTTGCAGATAAGCTCAAACTGAAGAAGTAGATTCCTACTATAATAAATTCCATCATTTCTCAGTTCAATGTGATCAACACACTTAGCTTTACTCCAATCTTAGACTGTCTAAGCACCCCTTGTGATAATGTCTATTAAATATATGTATAATACTTTATAATATTATCTCTTTGTTTTATTTGTGTACCTGAACATGTAGATACTAAATGAATTAGTATATAAAAGTCTAATTAGAATCTAGTTTGAATAAAAGAAATATTGAGGGCCATTTTACCACTTGCTGAATAAGTCACAGGTGGAAAATGTGTTCCTTATTTGGCAGAGAGACTACAAGCTCTAGTTTTGCAGACCAATAATTACAGTATCTGCCTTTAATCTGGTAGACAATATTGTACAAGTTTACTATCTGAAATTTTGTATGTAACTGGTGGAACTGACAATAAGTAAAAAATGAGCCGAGTTGTTATTTAAGTAAAACTCAACTAAATATTATATACTACATACTACAAGTTTTTTATATACTACCACAAAAGCCTCAGCTGTACATTTAACGCAGTTTAGTTAATAAGGGATGGTGTTTCGAGTGTGACAGTTAAGCATAACAGTAATAACTGGAGATCTCCATAGTGCATAAAAGCTTTAGCCGAAAGTACTAAGTTCAAGTACTGAGCTTCTGTCCATACAACGCGTTGGGACAGTATCGATAGACATATGTTACTTTCAATTGACACTTGACATATGTCAATGTCATGGATCTTGTCTAATTTGCAAATTCGTAGGGGTCGGGGATTTTTGTTTATTTTGCAATAAAATATGTTATTATGACTAAAAGACGCGAAAATGTTTAAGCAGGTGCAATATTGCGGCACAGTATTCTTTTTTTTGACGTTAGTTTATATAACCAGATTAGTTTTAAGTGAAATTTTCGAAGATGAAAGTTCCGAGGTGGACGAGTGGCTGGACCAGAACGATCTTGGAGAGTACAAAAAAGTATTTAAAGATTTGGGTAAGTGATTTTGTATAAGCTAAAATGTTTTAAATTTTATCCTCTAGAATGAAGTTTTCTTTTAAGAACATTGTCATATATTTTTTAAACACGAATAAAGCGCAAAAGAAAAAGGTACAGTAAAAAATAGATATATTAATTGCAAGAAAAATGTTAGTTAGTGCTAATTTTGAATAAAACAATAATGAATATATTACACACTTAATTATATAATACTTCAAACATATATGTGATACAGTGATAATTAACATCTAATTAAAATATAATAATGAATATGTTCAGGAAACTAGAATAGTGGTTATTTTATAATTTAATTTTATAATGTAAGTTTTTTTTTATTAAGACTGAACAAGTAATTTAGTAAAGATTGACTTTACTTAGACTGAACTTAACAAAACTTAGACTGAAAGAGTGATATAAAAAGATTCAACATGTAGTTGCTTGGCCCATTGATTGATTCATATTGTAAGCTGAGGGGCTCAATGCAGTAACTAGGATTTGTGTGTTGTGACCTAAGTATACGTTTAAGGATTACATCTACCTAATTATCTCTTTACCTAACAGAATTTAAAATAATTGTACTTGTGTACTCATTTTCAAAGTATATTCTAGAAATAAGTTCATAATAGATATAGACAAGCAGTAAGCACACTAAGCTTCTCTAGTAGACAGAAGATGCTGGGTCTGGACCAGCAAATGCTTAGATGTTCCTTCTACCTTCTTTCAGGTGTAAGATTTTTCAGTAGCTTTATTTCTCATATTAAATTACTTTAATTTGGAAGAATCATAAGGAACCAATTAATTTAAAATCTTAACAGTACCCAGGCCAATCATAAATTAAGGGTGCATCATAATTTTTGAGTTAAAGAAATACAGAATTCTCCCATGCATAGCCACTTACTTTGCATTGTTAGCAATCCACAATATACTAATTATTTAATTTTTGTTTTGCTTAACATTTTTTTGCATGTTTAACTTTCCCATTTAATCCACACCCTTATCTTGACTCTAGTGCAACTAACTTCATGGGAAGTGATGTAAGAAGAATGTTGTTGATGACTCTTCGATGTTTTAAGCTCTATTCAAAATTAATTTGGTCTCTAAACAGGGTTAGGGTGTGCTAGCCATAGCCAAAACTGCAGTGTTTTATTGACCCTTGCATCTAAGACAGTTATTATAATAACTAAATTTTGTAGTCATTTCTTTTGTTTGTAAGATCTGGATGGATTCTGTATGTCTGTGTTAAATTAAACCAATAATTTCGATTCTTTTCGTGACTAATTTGATAATTCTAATTTAGGAATGGAATTTTTCTACAAATGAATAAGAGAAGAGAGTCTCTTAATTGAAGTACATTTTTAGCGAAAATCTTTGTTTATGTTTATGTAATAATTTGATATTATAAAGAATTGACGAAAACTGAAATAAAAGAAATTACGTAGAGTAAAATAACTATAATAAAATATAATTTGTACAATAATAAGGGAGAAACGCAGAGTATTCCTGACGTCACCTATGGCGATACGAGGGTGCAGACGTAGAAATTGGGGGTGGGCGGCGGTTTAACCCTCGAACCTCAGTCGCGTTTCAACACTGTACAGTGCGCACGTATCAAGTCCCCGCACAACTGTATACATCATTAAATATGACGGCATTGCTTTTTTATGTGATAAAAAGTATAAATTTGCGACGTTTTAAAATATTTTTGAACTAAAAAAGTATAAAGGTTGCGTTGCGAGCGACGTACGGTCGATACTCGATAGTGGTTTCACTTGATAGTTGACAATAACACTGAGCTTGTATCAATATGTGGCAATTCGAGGATTCTGAGATTTGTTCAATCGGCATGATACATCCCTCGCACAGCCGTCACTCGGGCCTCTCTCTCTTGTCTGGCATGTCCACGTTCTCAGGTAACCAGTCTAATACTTATAGGTTGAGATTAACTGGACACAATCACAAAGGAGTTACATAAAGGTTTATGTTGATACAGCCTTTTATTTATTAATTTGAGAGCTTTAAGGGCTGTGATTTCTTTATAGAAATTTTAATAAAGATTTTGTAAAATGACCTCTTTACTGTTGCGGTAACTCGCTTCAGTAGGTATATATTTAAGTAGATATAGGTTTTTTCTTCTAAATTTTGTATTCAATTAGGTATATACTAGTTGGTACCCACAACATAGTTCGCGTGGATTTTCATTTAGTTGCTAGACAATTAAAATCTGGATACTAGGTCCATCTTTCATTAGGTTTAATTTACATGTTAATGAAACCCTCAAATATTATTATTATATTGTATGTTTCATCATTTTTTATTATATGATAATAGAAAGTAATGATTAGGTAAGTATTTCACTATTTCTTATAAATTAGCGGGAACACAATGGTTATTCACCGGATGTGTCAATGTTAAAAAAAAACCATAAATATATGTAACTGTATGTATAGTTGTATAAATAAACAAATAGACGCCTGTCTGTTGTGTTGTCTGTCAAAAAATTAAAAATATCATATTCATTAATTTTCTATGATGTTGTATTAGCACTATATCTTCATATCCCGCATATAGCAGGGTTTGCAGAAGGAGCTGTAGATTGATGGAACCTGGTGTTGAGATATTCCCACTTCCATCCTTCAAGATATTTTTGTATTGAGTGGCAAAACTCAACGCCGCGCTTTGTCATATTGCCATACCTAAGAAAATAAAAAAAGTTAATTTTCCCCAAGTGGGTACTGTGCCTCTGTGCCAACGGCCCTCTTATTATTATTATTTTTAGTAAACATAATTTCTATTAACGCAAAATAGATAAATCCATCTTCTCCGTGTAGGAGTAGAACCCACAAACCGTCGTGTTTACAGGCAGACGCTACGCCTCATATGTAAAAAGTAAACAAATTAATAAATTCAACATGTAAGTTTGTAAAATTATAATGATAATTCTGTTGAATAAAAAGATTCCAATTCCAAAAATCTTAAACACCAAGGTAAATGTACAAGTGGGAATTGATTGAACCCAAGGATTTTAATCAAAAACAACTTGGTCGACCCGCGTCGTGTCGCCTTCACTCCACAATGAACCTCGTTATATTCGCCCATTGTGTTGTTTTAGATACTAATTGACTTTTCCACCGCGAACTAATGTCAAGGGCCACCTCGACGGCTCGAGACACGAATAGCGACTCCGCGTGCACGTCACAAATAGTAGAGCAAATGAAACATTCGTCAGTCGAGGAATAGTTTACAAAATACGTTATAAAATTTTATTATATTTTATATATTTTATTTTAATTTTATATATTTTATTTTATTCTCTGTATACTTAATATTATGAAGATGTTGGAATCGCAAAGTTTCGATATCTTAAATGTTTCTATCTAATTTGTATGAGTACTTTACATATAATTAAGTACATAGTAATTTTGTACATATTATTTATCTATAGTATAAATGATTGTGATACTTAAATAAATTGAAAGACGTATCTGAAACTAAAAGTATAAATTATATTATAAGTGTAGTCGTTCCTTTTTAAGTAGTATGACTACACAGAAACGTGACAACCAGCAAACGATCAATAAAGTTATAAAAGATAGCTCGAATAAAATTTCAAACAAAACTTATGATTAATACGCATTAAAAATAGTGTTTTGGGATATGGATATATTTTTTATATTATAAGATGGCAAACGAGCAGATAGGCTACCTGAAGTTGAGTGGATCGGTGTCCACTTAACTTGAGGTGGCTCACAGACATCCATAACCTGAGAGGATGTGAATGCATTACCAACCAAATACCCAGACCCCCGTTTATGGGCTTCCGGAACTCTCACTCACCTGACGAAAAAGCATTAATATGCTGCTGTTCCACGACAATTTTTGTTAAAGTGTGGTAACTACCCGGTTCGGGCTTGGCTCTTTTGAGCTACTGGTGTCAGTGCCCTATATTCCTGTTGTATATCCCTAGTGGGATTATTTAGAATTTAGCTAGGTAGGGAGGGGTATAGCTGGGGCAGTGATTTCAAAAGGAAAACAAAGTCCGAAACAGTGCCCTAAGCTCGCTCTACACCACAATCTACATAACACATCAACAGGCGGTGAATTCAATGGAGACGTTTCCTCTCAAATACGTAGGGTACATTAGGTACAAAATGAATGCTGTTAAATAATATTTTTCTTTTTAATTAAAAATATAGATTTATGGAATATAGAGTTAATATTAAATAACTAATATCAAGGCTATAATCAATGATCAACCGAAGCCACACATTTTATAACACAGAAACCTTACACTTGTTTCCTGGTTGAAATGAAGTTATTGTTTTTATTTTGATACTTTAAACATTTTTACATATATTTCACTTATATTCAGGGGCTTTATAATTTTAAGAAAAAGTTCTCTCTTCAATATAGTTGCAAGTAATTCTGTTGCTCATCTTTTACTTTCTCCGTTCTCCTCTAATAGTGTACTCGTAAGCCGATAAACGTATATCATTGCGCGTCCCTGGACACGATAGCGGCGAGGTTGGACCTCTGCCAAGTGCCGACGCTATGCACTATGCAGTCGTGTTCCAGTCCACTTTACTGCAAAAATTAGATAGCGAACCCGTACTAATGTCAATTGTTATAACTTTATTGATTGTAGCTACTTTGTTTATTGTTTTTATATTATGTAGCTTCACGCCTTATCCCGCTTACAGTACATGCAGAGGGAACCGCAGGAACCGTGGAAACCCAGTGTTAAGACACTCCTCATTACATCTTATTGTATCATTGAATTATGGTTTTTTTTAATATATATTGGGGTAGAATATTCATTCAAATATATATGCTACCTCTTTATTAGAATGAATTAGAATATTATCATTTTAAATACAATTATCATGATAATCAGGCGGAGAGAATAAGATATGTAGCTACTTGTTGATACGAGATATAATGACATTTATTTATTACAGTTAGTGCTAAAATTGAGTTTTACCTTCATATAGAATATATTACAGATTTTATCATAAGACACAGGTTTAACCACTAAGCATTACCGTGGACTATATTGTGCACAGGCTCCAGTCCTTTCGTAATACGGGAAAAATGAACTCCGAGTAGGGCCTAAGTGTAGGCTCTAAAGAGCCCTTTATAGTACATTAATTTTTGGCTTCACTCCCCAAACTACTTTTGTCTACTTTATTAATTGACAAAAGAACACGAGAGACGCGTTTTTTCTATATCCTACGAATGTCAGTAGCTGTGGGTATACTAAAAACACACATTAGGAGTTGGGTATTATTTTTATATTCCTACCTACGGAACAAGAAATCAATAATTTAATATTTATATATAATATACTTTGATTTGACGGATCAAGGACTCTCTCTCTCTCTCTCTCTCTCTCTCTCTCTCTCAACCTGCTCTAGTAAACGAAGCGTGGAGTTGAAGTGGTGGAGAGAAAAAAATACTTTTTAACTGGCACGGATAATTTGCGTAATTTTCTGCCACTAAGGTAATATTTTGTTCAATCTGTGATTTTTTTTGTTCTATATTTCAATATGTCTCAGACGCGATTTAAAAGTGATACGTAGATTCTAGAAATCTCTTCGATAAGTTTCTAAAGGCTTAATACATTGGATTTCGATGCAAGCAAAATCCATCAGGGCACCCACCTGGGTCGGTCACCGGCCCAGTTCCGCGCCCTATATACAGCAACAAGTGTCCATTGATTGCGTAATCTTTATTGCACATGTCTGACTGTGAGGATGTGTTAAATTGACTGGACTTCAAAGATTAAAGAGAGAAGGAGAAAATCGCATATTATACATTAAAATTAACACACAAATTTCGCTTATTGAAGAACTCGCGACGAGTATTACCTCCTATTGTACGAGAACAGCAAAAGATTTCCATAAATAGATCTTTTCATATTATATTCTGCATATAACAAATGATTCCGACGAAAAAATGAATAGAGGTTTTCAACAAAAAGTGAATAAAGTCTTTCTTGAAATGGCTTAATAACAGCGTTGAGGTCAGAGCGGAGTGGGGGCTGTTTCTATTGTGTATGCCTTAAATTTCCTCATTGTTATACGACATTGGTGAATGTTTTGGTGCCATTATTTAAAATATATGCACATTTTACTTCTGATTGGATAAAACGTTAAATAACAATAGCTATAAATTGAGTGCAAGTTATTAAAAGCCATTACCAAGTTATATCGTGAGTTATAATGAGAGAACTCATCTTATCTCTCAACAGTTAATTCAGTAAGATCTATTTAGCGATCATTTCTTTAATGTTAGAAATGAACGTTTTATAGTGACTTTGATATAAAAATTTCTCGGGAGATTAAAGAATTTTCTCACTCGTAGGCTACATGATAACTTTGCAGTCTGTCCATTCAAGTGGAAAAAATAGATAGATGTATATAGATGACAACAAATCGAATGTGGAGGAGTATAGTCGTACAATAATATATAAAATTTAAAATTCTGCGTTGCCCAATTATCAAAATAGGACCGTCGTGGCGCAGAGGCGTAGCGTTTGCCTTTAAACGCGACGATGAGTGAATTCGATTCCTACTCGGAGTAAATGGATTTGAACATTTCCATTTTCTTCGCTCTGGAAAGTAGGCAAATCGCGGCGCTGAGTTCTGCCTCTCAACTAGCAATGCCTCGAAAAAGGCAAAAAGTAGGGAATAGAGTGTCTTAACACTAGGTTCCCATAGTTCCTGCAGTTCCCTCTGCCTACCCTGCCATGTGCGGGATAAAGCTATAAAAATACAAAAGCATATACAACGATTTTCAGCTGAAGTTGACAGTATAGTAAAATATATATATTTATATATTCAACGTGTTGTTTGTTTTACATTTTTAAATTTTCCATTAATTCGAGAACTCTCCATTCGCCTGCGGTCATAAATGTTTCGTCCGAATTTGGCAAGCTCTCAACCGGAGCCGCAATAAACTATACTGCATAAGAAAATCTTGATTAATTTGTGAATATTTGATTGATATTATTTAATCTATTATAGTCATTTTTTGTTATTCTTGGTTTCATATTTGGAAATTAAGATTTTTATAAGTACTCTCAAGAGTTAGTTTTTCTTTATAAATATATCTTTCTTATCTTTCTTTACCTTGCATGAATAATTAGACCTTATCCAATATTTTATTGAAATTTAGCTGGACCGTCGTGGAGCAGAGGCGTAAGCGTCTGCCTGTAAACCCGACGGTTTGTGGGTTCGATCTCCACTCGGGGGAGATGGATTTTTCTATTTCCATTTTCTTCGCTCTGGAAACTAGACAAAACGCGGCGTTGAGTTCCGCCACTCATCACGCAATGCCTCGAAAATGGCGGAAAGCGGGAACGGTAAAAGCAGGGATCAAGCAACGGTGTGTCTTAATACTATGTTCATGTGGTCCCTGCAGTTCCCTCTGCCTACCCTGACATGTGCGGGATAAAGTGTGAAGCTAAAAAAAAATGGTCATATGCCTCACAAAATATGGAATGGACTGGAATGGAGTCAAACGACAATATTATTTTTGTTATTTAATTTTTATTTATTTAATTTGTCCTTATAATAGCAAGCGATTATTAAGTTATTATATACTTTACAAAGTTACTACTAATTATTTATAACTATTTAGCCATATTCTTGACCTTGAAATTTTAAATACTATCGGCCTTATTCATAAAAAGTTATAGCACGCTTAAAGACTCGATATAGTACAGTTGTCAAAAAACGTTATTCATAACAGCATTTTAGTGCCAATCAGTTCTATAAACCTATCATAAAGTTATAGAACCGAGAAACCTACTATAAGAGTGTTTTAACGTCCAAAGATGGCCTATTCATACAGCTGATTATAGCTCATACTAATATAAGCATTGATATGACGTCGTCGAGTCGTTTGTCATCAAGAGTGTCAATTTCAGTTTCGTAAACAAAACAATACAACAATTGACATTTTGTTCGATATTTATTAACTATATTTAGTTATTAACAAGTTTATTAAGAATAAATTCTACATAAGAAAGTGCACAGAACATAGGTAATACTTATCCACGTCTAAATAATTTTCAATTCTTTGTCGTTTTACTTCTTTTGACTTAATTTTTTTAAAAATTAAGTAAGTTTATAAAGTAAAATAAAATAAATATTCGTGTTTTTGTGATAACAACGACGTAAATGAAGCCGGTAAATGTCAAGCCAGATCCAACAATATATTTTTGTACGTAATATTATCTGTGGTCATACTATGTCAATGCGTTTGTCACTTATCATCTGTGGATTTAATGGTATTTTCGGCAACAAGTCGACCGACTTCAGTATAGTGGCAACATTGTGAACGTATAAATCAAATTAGTGACACTTTAGTTACAGAAGGCTTATAGAGCGTTTATGACTACAAACATTTGTCGAACGTTCTATAAGCCTAAGGAGCGTGTTAACTAAAGTATACTTAAAACGTTCTATAAGACTTTTTTATGAATAAGGCCGTATAAATATATATTTCAAAGACTGATAAGTTCTGCAAACTCACACACATCACATCACGTTGTATATAATTTGACATAATTTTGTAACATATATACAATATATGACTTTTATCTAAGCTCGTTCTCAAAGCCAGGGCGCTGCGATCAAGAGTCGGCCGGTCCTCGAACTTGAACCAAGCTCTCGAGGTCCACTAGACCTCGGACGTTACAAATGCTTGTATTTGCATTCAAAAGAAATTTATCATATATTTTCTACAGACGCCTTTCAAATTTAAATATATGTTAAATATAAATATGTATATGTTAAATCGAGTGATTTGCGCTCGACTTGAAACTTAAAAATTCAATATATCTTTTAATTTACTTTTACAATACATCTATTTTTTACTTTTTCTTATTTTGTTCTTTTTAAATTTTTTTGTAATTTTTGAAATCTTGTATCTTTATAGAGGGTATACAGGTAGGAACATAGTGGTGGGACTAAATTTTGCTATATCATATTAAATTATATACTTAATATTAATATTAAAAATTTAATAAACCAAAAACATGCCTGAGCGGCGACGGAGAAAGCAGGGACTAAGCAACGGAGTGTCTTAACACTAGGTTCCACGGTTCCTGCAGTTCCCTTTGCCCACCCTGCCATGTGCGGGATAAAAGCGTGAAGCTAAAAAAAAAATGTCTGGGCGCTATTAACACCAGTAGCTCAAAAGGGCCAGAGTCGAACCGGGTAATTACCACGCTCTGACAGAATACTGTCGTGAAACAGCAGCATATTGATGCTGCTGTGTTTAGTCAGATGAGTGAGAGTTCCTGAAGCCTATAAAGGGGGATTGGTCTGGGTATTTGCTTGGTAACGCATCCACTTGTGACGTTGGCGGGGTGTCCACTTAACATCAGGTGGCTCTTCTGCTCGTTTGCCATCTTATAATATAAAAAATAGCGCTAATATCAGTAAGGTTATGTGATACGCGATTAATCTCTTGACTACAAGTGGGTGTTATTATACTTTATTTATAATGGAGGTCTACTTCTACTTCATCTTTATTGAGGTTATCAATTTGAATTAGCCAATATGAAATATAATACTACTGAAACATGAGGTAGCAAATTTAATTAAAAAATAAATTTAAATGACGAACCAGATCAAAGGGGCCACAAGAGTTTAAAAATTTCATTTAACAAATTAATTCAATTAATTAAGTAATAAGAATAAAAAAGAATAAATAAAAGAAAAAAAATTAAATTTAATATTTTAATACTTTACATTTTCTGATTTTGATTGATAAATGTTTTATTTATGTCACCATTTGCAAGACATCTTACTGCAGAAATCACTGTCCACGCCACGAGAAGTGGTGCGACGTGGTCCTGCATGAGAGTGTTTCCCCGAGATAATTATTATTATCATATTTTATACTGAAGTTTTTACATTTACTTCAATAGCAGAAAATTAAATTGACTTATATGGTACATTTTGTTAGTTAGTTTTTATTTATAATTCTATTTAGCTTCACGATTTATCCCGCTCACAGCAGAGTAGGTAGAGAGAACCGCATGAACTGTGTGAACCTACACTAGGTTCGGACACTCCGTTGGCAGATCTCTATGACGCGCTTTGTCAAATTACCAGAGCGAAGAATATGGAAATGAAAAAGTCCATCTTCTCCAAGTAGGAATTTAACCTACAAACCGTCGCGTTTACAGGCAAACGCTGCGCCACGACGGTTAGTTAGTTATAAATAGTTATTTACTATTTATAGCCATTAATTATATAGTGAGTTCGATTCCCACTCGTAGAAATAAATACATTCATTCTCTAAATACCGTACATGTTTCTCGCCGCCACTCCATTCACAATGTCTAGAATTCCATGAAGCTCTAAACCAAAGATATTGGTGGCAGATTATATTTCGTTAAGTTTTGTAAGTGTATCCGATTATAAAATGACTTAGATATAGATAAATAATATTTTAATACAATACAATGTAAGTAACGTAGTTCTAGATTAAATTAAAAATAAGTTTGTTGTTTGCCCCCAACTTGTTCTATTTAGAAGTTGGACACAGAAGCCTGAAATGTTGAATGTTTCCATCAATAGTTGGAAAGGTCAAATAAAGTTAACAGGGAATCACAGCTGGAATCGCGTGAGGCACGACACTGTGCTATTTTCTTGGAACGCCTTTCACAATTAAGTTTTGAGACTTTATATGGTATTTTGCACTTTAAGCTTTGATTTTACTTGTTTCAATAGAAGACCCTCATTTTACTCATTTGTATTGTGTAATTAAGAAAATGGAGTGGCATTGCGAAGTCTGCAAACATTTTTAGGTTCATATTAAATTAACGTGTTTCTAACAGGAATGAAACCTAGAAATTAAACCTACTACTATTACTGCCATTTTAATTATTTTAGCTTCATGCTTTATCCCGCACATGACAGGGTAGACAGAGGAAATCGCAAGAACCATAGGAACCTAGTGTTAAGACACTTTCCGCCTGTTTCGAGGTATTGCGTGTTGGTGGAGCTTAACGCCGCGCTTAGCCTAGCTGTCAGCCAAAAAAATGGAAATAGAAATATCTATCTTCCTCAAGTGAGAATCGAACCCACAAACCGTCACGTTTACAAGTTAGGAAGGAATCGTTACAAGACAATTAAACTGCCAACACGGTTTAGGAATTAAGGTTCTTAAAGAAAGGCTACAATACAATAATAACAAGTAACGACGAAGGCCGTTCGTCGCCTAGATACTAACTAACAACTAACTAATAATTACTTTAGACTGCCCATCGTCCTTGAATACATAACTACACGTCAAATGCATGCAAAAATAATAGCCGAGTCGCTGTAATAACACGTAATGTATTAAAAATAAGCATTATGTTCACTTTCTTTAAACATAAAAGTAATTAAAAAAATTATGTAACATTATTATTTTTTTTATTTTAAATGTGCTATTATTATTATCTGTATCAATATGTTCTTACTTAAAAGTTTTTTTTTTTCAATTTGTTTGTACAATCTGTTATTTTACGTAATATTAATTATCTAATACCCGCGCACATGCTCTTCGTTTTACGAGCTTAATATTTTTAAGGAATGGTAGAGTGGTTTTTTTGGTAAAAGGCGGAATCTTTGAGACTGACAAAAAGCGTGCACAATTATTTTTCAAACTAATCCAATTGGCTAACGCGTAGAATTTATTTAATCAATTATCAATCAAACTGTTCAAGTTATCATCAACTATATTTTTCACTAATACACCTTTTCTAAATCTTTAAAACGACAGCAAAAGTAAAATTCTTGTTCAAAGACAACTAAAATTCTTCTTTATGTGTGCGCAATAAAAAAGTAGCATACATTTTAAATTTATATTACGTTACAAATTTTGACTAAATCTAGTTTGACAATAATTTGGCAGGAGAAGTACCATGTTGGCGTCTTAATGTAATTGCTTTTTGTAGGTATAACTTACGGCAGCCATCACTTCAAGATGGATATAAAGTACTTAGACTTTTGAGACTTACAAGAAATTTATACATATTTGTATTTTATTGACAAACTGTCATCTTTACGTTTGTCATTTGACATTTTGCGCGTAGGTGTTTTTTTGATCGACTTTTTTTGACTGTCGTTATTAAGTGACGTCATAAAGTCTTAGTGACATTACTTGACGATTGTGAATTGTGATTTCAATAATAAAAACAAAATAAAGTTTACATAGTCCCGATTGATCTATCTATGACTGGAGTTATACGGAAACACCTCCTCAGCTTACTATTATTAAATATTATAGATACAGTATATATTAAATTACAAAAAGCAGCAACACTCAATAAGTACTTGCTGTATAGTGAGAAAGTTTTTGCAGATAGTTGAAAATGAACTTCCACTTCCACTACCAATATACCTATAACAATTAAATAGACCTGTTGCAAAATAAAAACTTACCTTATATATACACATAATAATATACTATGTTCTTCACTTGGTTGATACTTGTGAAGGACATTAAAAGGACACAAAAGGAAGGACAAATATAGGCTAAAATAGTGCTGAGAAACAGATTGTTCTAAAAAATAAAAATAAATTTAAATTTTCTTATTTATTTCTATTATCCACAGGTATATCAACATTATCCGGATGCGGTTCCCCGGAGAATATGGAAAGACTGCCGGAGCTGCCCGCGTCGGAGGAGCGCCGGCTGCGACGCGCCGCTCACGTGCTGCAGCAGAGGCTGGTGTTGAGGCAGTGGCTGGCGACGCATAAACTGCAGCATGCGTATTCTAAGTGAGCTTACAATAAGTACTAAAATTTGTGTGTCATATTGTTTATCTTTTGTATGTTTTCACGCTTCATCTCGCACATGGCAGGGTAGGCGGGGGGGAACTGCACGAACCATAAGAACCTAGTGTTAAGACACTCCGTTGCTTAGTTCCTGCTTTCTCCGTCCCCGCTTTCCGCCTTTTTCAAGGTATTGCGTATTGAGTGGCGGAACTCAACACCGAGCTTTGCCTAGTTTCTAGAGCGAAGAAAATGGAAATAGAAAAATCCATCCTCCCGAGGGAGAGTCAAATTCACGAACCGTCACGTTTACAGGTCTTTGCTTAGGTGTAAGTGAGAGAAGAAATTGCTTAGCGTGGGCAACCGTACAGTGAATCCGTGTCACTGTACGGTTGCCCATGGTATTGTAGGAAGAGGAGCTCCGAGTAGCGTTTGGAACTTGCAACGCAAGTGTAGGCTCAAAGAGGGTAAAGTGTAGGTTTAAATAACGCACGAAACAAAATTCTGTAATTTTTTTAAAAAGAAAATAGGTTCTGCCATCGATTTCATTTATGTTGATGCCGAAATTAATGTAAAACTACCGTCACTGATAAATATTTTTATTACTAATACGAATTATAGAGAGAGCTGCTTTTGTCACTAGGTTATTTCTATTATGTCTATTTTTGTAAAAGCCAAAACATGAAAGAAGGAAGCAAAATAATTGCTGTGTATTACACGTTTTACAAGAAACAGTCGACGACGTGAATCTGCTCCATTAAGAGAGCCTTTCACGACTGTGAAACAGACTCATTATTGCATATATACAAGTCTGAATGGCGTCTGTTTCAAATCTGAAAAACATTTTTTACAGAGACCTGAAAATGTGAATATATCTTACTTTTTTGAGGAAACTACAAATAAGTTATTTATTGCAGTAAATACGCTTTCCAACTATGGAAGTTAATTATTAAAATAAGTGGAACTGATTTAATATAAATTTTTAATTTGATATATAAATATGCTGTGTCTAAATCAAACTGTTTTTAAATACACTGCTTTAGAATATTAGGGAAACATTAAAAGCTGACTTAAAACTGATACTAAATTCATACACATAAATTGTACTCAAAAATATAGATTGCGCATTGCGGAGGGCCTACATTAAGGTTTTGCAAACTAAGTTGGTGCGACGTCGTGGAGTAATTGGGTTGGCCTTGGCTCGTGATTGTAAATAAAAATATCAGTGAATAATAATATATACGTGTAAATTTGAATCGAAGCGTCAGATTTGCGATTTATCGAAACCTTAGTAACGTTTGCTTAATTAATCTTTATATACACATATGTCCGTCGTGGCGCAGAGGCGTCTCGTCTGCATGTACATGTATGCGACGGTTTTTAGGTTCAATTCCCACTCGGCAAAGATAGATTTTTCAGTTCTATTTTCTTCGCTCTGGCTACTAGGCAAAGCGCGGCGTTGAGTTCTATCACTCAATGGAGTGTCTTAATACTACGTTCCCACAATTGGTGCGATTCCCTCTACTTACCCTGCTATTTGCGAGATAAAGCGTGAAGCTAAAAATAAACTATATATGTACATGTATTTTATTACGCTATGCCCTTGACCGTGACTTCTATAAATCTGACAAGTTTTCATTGCTGCTAAACGCCGCATTAAGATAAATGATCTTGACGTTGATATGATAGATAACATTGTGCCGCGTCAGCCCAGTCTCTGAGCGCTCAGCGAAGTTAACGCTCAATTTACAATAACGCTAATTTAAATCAGACGTGAATGATTGTGTGGCAGGTGACTTAAATCTTAAGTGAACGCTTGCGTGAGATTGTAGGTTCGAATCCCATAAGATGATAGTTTATATATATATTACAATTTAATAGAATTGTGGAAAGACGTTTATGTGTTGAGGGTTGTTACCTAATTAATAATTTTTATTAAATACCACCACACCTTGAGAATGAAATGCTTGCTCCAGTCTGTTTCAAGCGTATCAAATTATATGACCATTTAAATAAAATCCCGCTGAGTTTCTTGTGTCTGTTCTTCTCGTGTTTGAGGTATTAACTTTAGCGAACCGGTGGTGATGTTTTTGATGTTAAAAAATGAATCTTGTATACTTATTTGGAATAAAATTATTTAAATTTAAAATCTGTAATATGATTGGATATGGCTTAACACTACGCCCTAACTTACTCAGGATTTATAAATGTACTATAAAAAGGCGCAAAACATCAAAATATTTATTTATATTTTATTTACTATTGGTACTTAACTATAAGTATAATTTAAACCGTTGCAGAAAATATAAGTGTCTTATGTAACACGTAAGCCGTCACGCTTTGTTGTAAAACGCTTGTAATATATATTTATATTATATATATATATTTATATTTATATTTATATGTATATATATATATTTATATTTATATATATATATATATATATATATATATATATATATATATATATATATATATATATATATATATATATATATATATATATATTATATTTATATATATATTTATATATATATATATATATATATATATATATATATATATATATATATATATATATATATATATATATATATATATATATATATATATATATATATATATATATATATATATATATATATATATATATATATAAAAAATAATATATGTACATAGCTTCACACATTATCCCTAGCGGGGTAGTCAGAGAGAACCGAGCGTCAAATGCTGCTGTCGCGTATACCTCTCTCGTCAACTGTCATTAGCCTCTTCATACATGCTCATCGGGGTTCTTCCTCCAGTATATTTGAAACTGTGTTTTGGAAAGTCAACCGAGGTCTTTCTTTACCTCTCTTCTACTTCTTGCTCACTTTTGCTTCGTATGTATAAAAATAATATTACGATAATATAATGTCCACTTTAGCTATTTACTAACTTATAATAAAGTTATTACCATATTTTGTAAAAGTATATTTTTTATATTGGTATAGGCGGAAAAATATCTGCCCGTAAATAAGTTTTTGTCAAAAAAATAGGTTTTTGTAGCGGCCGTCAGACAAGCCAATTGTGTGCGACATTTTCATTAAGCCAACTCGCTTTCATCGCGATGGAATCATGTAAAAGCTTGGTTTTTGAAATAGTCATGGAAACCGAACTCGACTTTGTACCACTCTGTATATATACACTCTATGGGTGAAAACTATGATGATTATTATTTTTTAAATTTTTGACATTTTTTTGAGTAATCATGACATATTTTATTCATTTTGAAAGATCTTTTTCCTTCTTTGAATGCTTAAAATTGTTAAAATGAAATAATAAGCTAATTATTATATAAATTAAATAAATTATTTATAGAGAAAGAAAAATAAATAGAACTCTCAGATATCCTAGCTCAGTTTTATTATTCTAATCGATCCACTATTCTTCAAAATTGAATTTAATATACTATTCTTGATACTACTTAAATATAATCACAATATGAGTTTCACACAGTGATTAATGACCACACAACTCATAGCTAATTAACGATAACGATAACGCCAAGAAACGCGGGTTCAAGCCCTTTAAAAACAAATAATTTGTAATAAAAACAATGTCTCTCTTGATACGTGTTTATTTATGATGATGAAGAACGT
Source organism: Dione vanillae (assembly GCA_037178615.1). Lineage (NCBI taxonomy): Eukaryota > Metazoa > Arthropoda > Insecta > Lepidoptera > Nymphalidae > Dione > Dione vanillae. The sequence continues at coordinate 705,185 of JAZFAU010000036.1, read as the reverse complement.
ATAGACTAGTGTTTAGAGCGCTTGGATGGTTTCCACGAGGGGCGGGCTCGAATCCCGCCGCGCTAAATTTTTGCTAAGTAACATTAACATATATATATTGTAATATTATCAATGCTACGTGTTCTATTCTGTTTTATAAATAATAATACAGTGAGACCATTCCAGCGGTATATTTTGGCATGGCTTTGTTTTATATTGAATTCGTCTTCTATCTTCATAAGTCAGAGTCAAAGGTCAACGCTAAAAGCGTTGCAGGTCGCCAAATCGAATTACGTCCGTTGTGTAGTGAATGCAGTATTAGTTACAAAGAACGTGCCATTCCTTTAATCGTTTTGAATTAATAAACATATTGCAACTTTAAACATGTCTAAAATTGATTAAAGTTAATTTTAACCGAGTTTTAATAAGGAGGAAGTGGTATTATCGACATGTTTGATATTTTTCAGATTCAGAACTCACTCAAATGACTTAGATATTGAGAGACATACATAAAATAAATGAATGTAATATGAGTAAATATTTGTTTATTTGAAGGGTGTTCCTGAGGTAGCCTCGCTGTTATCATGTCAGGATTTGATGTTGGGATGCTTGAAGTCATCAACTGTAACTTCATTAGTCATTCACCACGAGGGAAATTCTTAAAAAATTAAGCGTCCATAAGAACCAAGTCTCGCGTCTCAGTTCTTTTACCACAAAAGTTGTGTGATCCATGTAATATCAAGTCGGTTATTAATTTTTTCTGAACGGAATTTCTTTATAAAATTACTTCAAAATTAATTATATAATATAAAGAAATAATATAAAGAAATCGACTATCACATGTAAAAACATATTTTTTAACAAAATAAATGAAAATATATATATAAAATAGAGGACCTTCGTGGCGCAGAGGCGCAACGTCTGCCTGTAACGCGGCTAACGCGACGGTTTCTGGGTTCGATCCCCAGTCGGGGAAGATGGATTTTTCTATTTCCATTTTCTTCGCTCTGGCAACTAAGGCAAAGCGCGGCGTTGAGTTCCGCCACTCAATACGCAATGCCTCGAAAACGGCGGAAAGCGGGGACGGAGTAAGCAGGGACTAACTAACGGAGTGTCTTAACACTAGGTTCGTCTGGTGCCTGCAGTTCCCTCTGCCTACCCTGCCATGTGCGGGATAAAGCGTGAAGCAAAAAAAAAAAATATATATATATATATATATATATATATATATATATATATATATATATATATATATATATATATATATATATATATATATATATATATATATATATATATATATATATATATATATATATATATATATATATATATATATATATATATATATATATATATATATATATATATATATATATATATATATATATATATATATATATATATATATATATATATATATATATATATATATATATAAATGAAAATATATATATAAAAATTATAACAACTTTCTATTAAGTAGTCGGATAAAGAGTAACACTGTGAAGAAGAGAGTGAGTCACGTGACTTATTCTGTTTTGTATTCATTAAAAATAAAAATATCAGTTAATAGTGGGTGGGTACTGCAGGTTAAAGAAAAAATACTTACAAAAGTTGACTAATTTAAAGTTGCGGTCATATTGAGCTGAGTTGAGCGGTTGAGTTCCGCCACTCAGCAGGCAATGCCCCAAAAAAAAGGCGAAAAGCAGGGAACGGAGTATTTTAACACTAGGTTTCCATAGTTCGCCTCAACATTAACTTTATGCAGTCGCTATTGAACTTTGGCCTACAATTATAATAACTGGCAGAATATAAAAAAATACTATAATTAAATACTTTTAATGTAAATAAGTATATACCAAATAATTTTTATATAAGTCCCTCGAGTGATTTTGAAGGTGCTAAATATTCATATCATATCGTATATACATCTACGCCACGATGACAAGTAGAATTTAATCATACTTGACATGTGGAACAGTAAAGATTATAAATAAACATTGAACACAGATTATAAATAAAAGACCGAGTGTCTTTAATTATCTATTAAAAAAAAACATAACCATAATACCCAATAATTTTTAATAAAGTACAAAAACACAAACAAGCGGTTATTAATCATATATAATCCTCATAGCCTAAAGTCTTTTTTGATTAAAAACACGAGTTTAAGCTTCAAAATTTTATAAAACTTACAGAGATATTTTTTGATTATTTATGCTATATTAAGTATTTTAACAATATATTTTTACAATAATAAACATTTCTTCTTGTGGCCGTTTTTAAAGTTAATTTGCAAAGTTTATCTATATTTTGTTGCTTTAAATCAATATACACTTTTTACTAATAAAATATTTTGAAATATTCTTACAAAATAACTACGACGTTGAGTTCCGCCACTTATCATAACAAAGTCTCAAAAGGTAGAAAGCAAGGAAAGGAAAGTCTTAACAATATGTCCTTTTACCATCCCTGCTATATACAGAATACAGTGTGAGGTTCAAAACAATAATATAAATAACAATATACGTACAATTTCAAGTATCATACACACGAGTGTGTGATTACACAAAATTCATTGAAGCGAAGCCTTGAATGTTTCAGAAGGCTTCTTCTGAAACATTCAAAGGAAAGCTTAGGCGTGTAAATAGCGTCGGTGGCGAATATATGCCGAGTCGTTCTCGACCGAGATTTGAGGGAATAAGGAATTGTTACAAGTAGCTAGCAGCTGCCTCGAGCCACCTGAGCTGCGGGGTGAAAACAATGCACGTGGTACACTGGTTAGACGAGCGATGTTACTGTACGTGAATTATTACGTGAATACTTCAGTCTTTACCTATAAAGGAGGGTTAACAAAGTAAACATTTAATTGGACTTAATAAATAAGTATGATTGTAGGAAATTATAGTAATAGAGAAGTTAGTACCAAAACATTATACGCTTATCACCCTATAGCGACTTTTTTAGTGCGCTGTACTTCGCTTGTTGATCTGCCATGAAATTTTTAATAATTGAATAGTTAAAAAATTCACGTCGTCGCCTTTTTTGCCGACGTTTTTTTTTTCATACATTATAAGTTGTGAAATTTATTTTATGAGAGTTATTAAAAAATACATTTCACTTATATTACATTAGCTGCATTCTTATATAATTTATTTCAAAGTTACTTTGATTAGTGTGGTTAAAAAATTGCCACATTATTTGCTCTTTCGAAAAATTATATTGTTTATTGAACTAATATAAAGTGATATATAAGTTTCAAGCTATTCTACTCTTTTGACCAAATGTATGTGCAGCATATGTGTTCAGCATCTCACAGCTTCAGCTTACTGGTTTTGCTTTGTCTTTGTACGACGTACGTCTGTCTACCTACTTAGTACTGTGGAATTAAGGAAAGTTTCCTGTTTAAATCATTTGTATGTTAGGTTTGTTTTAGTAACAGATAGTAAGGATGGATTTTTATTTAATTATAATTAAATGTTTGTAATAATTCAAAAATCTCGATTTATGCTTAGAATAAACGTCATTAAAAGCACATTACTTTTTGTTTTAAGATGTATTTATATATTAAATTTGGTTCCAAAACTACATGTATAGCCTTCATACTATCTCCATCTTAGCAGCCACTTACTACCACTAATAAACATTTTTTTATACATAAAATTAATATTGTTTAATAATAATGTATAACATTGTTCTACGCATAGTTTAATCTGTTATACTAATGCAGTCCACCTTCTATCATGAGTAGTATAGAAACACTCTAGACTGGCTCTATCTAAATAAATTAGAAAAATCTTTTCAGGAAGGTTAAAAAGGTCCTACGATAATATATGTATTTACGTTATATTTGTTTTATATTTGATCTTCGTTTCATCTCGCCCGCGGAGGTCGTAAAAGTAAATCTACCATAAAAATATTCGCGGAAAACTAACATTAACTTATCATGCAAAGGGCCTTCCTTCTTTATTTGATTTGATCTTGTAAAGTATACTTTCTTTTATCGCCTTGGTTGATTATATTATAAATATACATACTTTTTAATAAAATTTTTGCCTTTAATGAAAAAGTAATATATAAAATTTATATATAGGCAACTACTGTGTATAGAATACACAGTAGTTGCCTATATATAAATTTTGCACGCAATGCTTATTATGAAATTAAATTATATATATATATATATATATATATATATATATATATATATATATATATATATATATATATATATATATATATATATATATATATATATATATATATATATATATATATATATATATATATATATATATATATATATATATATATATATATATATATATATATATATATATATATATATATATATATATATATATATATATATATATATATATATATATATATATATTATATATATATATATATATATATATATATATATATATATATATATATATATATATATATATATATATATATATATATATATATATATATATATATATATATATATATATATATATATATATATATATATATATATATATATATATATATATATATATATATATATATATATATATATATATGTATATATAAATAATTTAATTTCAATTCATGCGTTCAACTTCTTTATGCTCAACATATTTCAAGCGTATTAGGACAGAGATTACGTAAGACTACGTAAGTGTAGTAAATGACATAAATAAGTTAATAACATTATTTCAGAGTAGCACTCTTCGTTTTTATAGTCTTTGTCTTCTAATACTACCCTCTTTTTACATTAGATTCCTATCTATACATATATAATATTTGTGTAAACTTATAAATATCGTAGTTAATATATGTTTATTAACCACACAGGCTATTCTTATAAGATCCTTTCTATTACGTTGTCTCAAAGAGGTCACTAATAATTTCCGCCTTTTCACATTTTATTATCATAACAAATGTTTTGTAGTTTTTAATTTGGTGTGAAATGACGTTTATTTTATACCTTACGTTATGTTAGCACTATTAGCAAAAAAATATGAAATTATCAATATAAGATTATGATATTACAAGTTATTTACACGGTTTGAAGGGATAAATTGTCACGATTTATTGCGTAGGCCTTAAATCTCAATTTTAACCAGCCATTTTGTTCGTGAAATTCCAGGTTGCTTAGCCTGGACGTGTCTTCCTTGGAAGATGTGTACTGGCTGGAGGATTCGACAGCGCGTCACGTGATCGAGGCTAAGGACTTCAACGCGTGGTCGGCGGCGCGTCAGAGTCTGCCCACGGGAAAGGAGGCCTTGCAAACGCTCAAGTCCGATCTGTGGAGTACCGTGGTCAAGAATAGTAAGCACCAGGATGCTTGGACTTGGGGTTAGTAATATTTTGGTATGGTGTTGGTTTTAATTTCTTTTATGTCTTCACGCCTTATCCCGCACATAGGGTACAGCAGGAACCGTGGGAACCTAGTGTTAAGGCACTCTGTTGCTTAGTCCCTGCTTTTTCTCTTTAACTCAACGCCACGCTTACCTTAGTTGTCAGAGCGAAGAAAATAGAAATGAAAAATCCATCTTTCGAGTGGGAATCGAACTCACAAATGCCTCTGCCCCACAACGGCCCTCTAGTAGAAATTTGAAGGTGTATTTTATTAAGGGAACCAATTCGGTGCCCTATCACTATTTTTTTAGTAGGTTAAATTTACAGTCAACTATGACTTGGACTTGAAAAGTCAAAAAACACTTAGCATAAATGATAACAAAAACATATCAATAATAAACGTTTCCAGGCGGCATGCTAGTAGTGTCGATCTCAGTATGCGGGCTGGTGACGCTGGCGGCGATGACGCAGCCGTCGCTGGCGCCCGAGGCCAAGCACTCGCTGCTGCAGTACGTCACGGGGAAGTACCTGCACCCGCCTAGTTGTAAGGTACGCCTACTTCTAAGAGAGCTTGTCGAGACAATTTCTTTCTACTTGCAACATTCAGCCGCTGGCTTATTGCGTCACGATGGAAACTATCAGGAATATGATAAAGAAATAGGTTATTGCTAAAAACTCAAATAATGATTTATGATAGGCAGCAGCAAAGGGGCTGATATGTTTATTTGTTCAAATCGATTCGATGTTCGATTTTATAAAGTTTATTTTTCAATTCAGTTTTATTTACTCTTTAGAACCAGCAGCAGTTTTAGAATTAGCTTCTAATATTATGAAAATATGGTTTTTATATAAAAAAGTTGCCGTTGCTCTGCTGTGGAGTCACTTGGTCTTATAAGCATTTGCATTTTACATATAACCGAACGTTGATATATATGAATGTTAAACATTTATGAATGTTGCATTGGTTCGTTGTTATTTAGGTATAAGGCTGTATGATATAGAGCTGCTTTTGTTTCATGTTATTTAAATAAAAAAAAATATAACAAAGCTACAATTTCGAATTGCATATAACAATATAAGTAGATGCATTTTTAATTTTTTAACTGAATGTGTCATATACAACTTTTCGGAATTTCCGTTTACGTATATAAAGCTAGTAAATAGTAAAACACCCTGTGTTAAAGGTGGAGTGGGGATGGGAGGAGCCACAGGCGGTGGGCGAGACCATGTGCTTCACGGTGTATTGCTACCAGCGCAACGGACAGCCCTACCCCATCTGCGACACCGACGAGCTCGTCGTCGACATAGCGCTCGGCACCAGGAAGGTGAGGACTGGGTACTGCTACAAATATTGTTATACTGGTTCAAGGCAGCAGCCATTGAATGAATGTGATGTGTGTCAGATCGCGGCGGTGGTGGAGCTCGGGTCCGGCGACCCCGCGCAGGCGCACACCGCGCGCGTGCAGTTCACCGTGCGCGCCGCCGGCGTCTACCACATCAACGTGCTCATAGGTGCGTGTCGACCTTGTGGTTAAAGAGTTTATTTTTAGTTTCTCAAAAAGAAATTTACATTTCACTTGCTGAGAATACACATTATTTTAACTTAGCTATTGTGAGCGTTGTTATCGAGCAAACATTTTACACAAAAATTATCACATAATTATACACACAAAAAACATGGTTTAATTATATAAATAAAATAATAAGAAAAAATAGAAGGTAATACAATAATCATCACATTCTCAATATTAAGTTTACCCACATTCGACAAGTTATTTTACAGGGTCGGATTCTAACTTTTTTAATAGATGTTCTTTTAACAAAGTTTTAAATTTATTAAAATTTTTACATTCTTTTATATCTCGGGGTAATTTATTGTATAATTGTGGTCCTTCGTAAGTAATGCATTTCTGTCCACAATTAGTTCGTGTCTTGGGTAAATATAAATTACTTGCATTTCCTAGGGGTCTATTTACTTTTTGAGTATTTGTCAGTAAAGATAACTCTGTTTGCAAATGATGTTCCAAAATTTTGCGAATAAAAGTACAAATATTATATTGGTATAATTGAGAAATATTTAAAAAATTCGTTTCGTTATATATTTTGTATGTACTTGTTAACGGTTTACAATGGAAAAAGCGTTTTATTATTTTGTTTTGGATAATTTGCAGACATCTTAAATTACTTTTCGAGGCCGCACCCTAAATTTCTATTAAATAGGTCAAGTTTGATTGAACTAGTAAAAATATATAGTGTAGCATACCCTACGAGGTAGACACCGAAAGGGACCACGCAACGAGCCAAGAAGGGAGGATAATTTAGATTTAATCTTATCAATATGCGCTCTCCATGTAAGGTTACTATCCAAAATTAACCCTAAATATTTTTCTGTATTAGTTTTCTTAATTTCCAAGTTATCTATAAAAAGTGGCGTAAAATTTGGGATTCTTTTATTTTTAGACTTGAATACTATATAATGTGTTTTTTGTACATTTATTGTTAGTAGATTGTATTGAAATAACAAATTAAGATCTTCTTGAGCATGCATTGATAACCTTTGCATTGAATGACCGAAATAAAAAATACTCGTGTCATCGGCATAGAGTGTAAGTTCACCATGAAGGGATAACTCACTAATGTTATTAATATAGATTAAAAATAACAGGGGCCCAAGTATAGATCCTTGAGGTACACCAAAGTTAACTATATGAGATGTACTCGGTTATTTATCGATTTTTACTATTTGTTGACGATTTGTTAAGTAAGATTCTAATAATTTATGAGCTGTACCACTGATACCTATTCCATAAAGTTTTTGTAGCAGAATAGAGTGACTTACTGTATCGAAAGCTTTCTTCAAATCTATAAATATACCCAAGCCTACATTTTTAGCATCCAAATTTTTTTTAATTTTCGTGACTATGTCTATTGTTGCGCATAGAGTACTTGAATCCTTTTTAAAACCATACTGCCGTTTAAAAATAAATCCAATCTGTGACAAATATTTATCTAATCGACTGTAAATTACTTTATCAAATATTTTAGAAATTACAGGTAAAACTGAGATTGGTCTATAATTACCTGGGTCAGATTTCTCACCCGATTTGTATATTGGAGTAACTTTTGCAATTTTTAAAGTATCCGGAAAGACACCTTCATCTAGACATTTATTAATGCAATCCGATAATTCATCAACAATATAAGCCTTCAAACATTTTACTACTTTTGTACTAATACCATCTATTCCAACACCTACCTTTGAGTTAAAATTATCAATAATTCCAGATATTTCGCTTACACTACAATGTGTGAATGTTGACATATTATTATTATATTTGTGATTACTTACTGTATAAATAGTATTATTATGAAACTTATACGGTATTTGATTAGTCAAGACGGAACCAATTGTGGCAAAAAATTCATTAAAGTGTTCACATATTTTTGTACCTTCAGTAATTAATCCCATATTAGTCATTAGTTGTGGGGGTACACAGTTAGGTTTTATTTTGTTATTGGATAACGTATGTATTAGATTCCATACTAGTTTGGGGTTGTTTTTACATTTCGCAAAAGAATCAATATAAAATTCACTTTTACATTTGCCTATATTCGCCGCCGCAGCATATTTCTTTTTTTTTAAATCATTTTCTACATCAATATTATCTGGAATCATTTTAAATTTGCGCCATGCTTCATTTCTTAGTTCAATGTCTTTCAATATGTTTCTATTTATCCAGTCTGCTCGTGGCAGATTTTGTATTTTGAATTATATCATCGTGTGTTTGCTTATTATTCGTTTAATGGCTTCATGGAGATAAGTATAAGAATGACAGTCCGATTTAAAAGGAAATACTGCAGCATTTTCTCGTAATAAATTATAATTAATAGCTTCATATTTAAGACGTTTCGGTGGTTCACGTTTGTATTTTTTAATTCCTAGAAATATCTGCATATGATCTGAGATTGCAGAGTCAGTCAATGCCAGATGGTAGGTTTTATCCTTAAGGTTTGTCATTATGTGATCTAAAATAGTATTACTTGAAGCTGTAATACGCGTGGCAAATTTTTTGTCTATGTTGTTTAATATAGTGTAGCCACATTCTGTCAGCATAGTTCTATATCTCTTAACGTCTCTACTATTAGATAATAAGTTTAAATTAAAATCACCAAAAACAATAGCTGTTTTTTTTAAATTAGTTATTCTTCGAAATCATCGATGAATTGATTAATGTTCGTATCACCAGGTTTGTAGATGATACCAATATCGAGATTAAGTTTTTTGACATGCATTCATAAGTAGTTATTTCCGTTAGTAAATTTTTCATTAGTGCAAATATGCTCCAGGTCATTGTGGACAAAAATAGATACTCCACCGGGGTGGTGGAGTGGAGTGGTGGTGGGTGGTTCCAGAATGTTTATAGTTAAAATAGTGAGTATAATTTGGTATGTGAATGCTATTTGCCTCTTGTTCCGATTTTATCCAAGTTTCAATTAATATAATGATCTGTACTTTTACATTTATAGATTTTATTGTATATTTTAGTTCATCTAGTTTTCCAGGTTTCATTTTCAGGATACTTCGAATATTTGGGCAGATAAACTTAGCAGGAAATTATTCTTCTGTAATTGATCGCATTTGTTTAGAATTCATAGCTTATGTTAAAAGTTTTATTTATTATTGTAGTTTTAGGAAAATCGTTATTTTGGTGCAAGTTTATTGGTTTTAGTAGTTTTTTGACTCTGGTATTATTTTAGGATGTCCATTTTTGTATTTAATAGTTAGGTTATTTTCACCATTTTGCTGACGTTTTTGTAGTTCTTCCTTAAGTTGTTTTAAGTACAAGTATTCCTTTTGAGATTTGTCATAATATATCTTAATATTTTTATCAGCTATATTATATTTTTCACGTAGTAATAGTTTAGGTATTTTGTTTGAGTCAAAACACACTTTTATAGGTCGATTTAAATTTGGTTTATATTTTCCTATCCTCATAATAAACTTTGGAGGTGATAGATTCCCCTGTATGGAGTCGAGGATAGACAAAACTTAATTTTTATCATGTTTATATCTATTTTCGCGCTTTTCTGAGTGTAACTCTTTAATTCCTGATATAATGATATTATTTTCTCGTTGAAATCTTTCTTTAACTTCGCGAATGATATTTTCATCCTTTGTTAAAGATGTTGTCGTAGTTGTAAAAGATTCGTCTTTTAGTAACATAATTTCTTCTTCTATTTTTTTCATCCTGTTTTCAGTTTGTGTATTTTGGTTTTTTAATGTTGTTACTTAATTTATTATCTTCTTATGCTCTTTAGTGAGAAAGTCAATTGAAGATTGAATTTCATTTATTTGGTTTTTGATTTGGGAAGTATCCTCTCGCATAGCCACCATATGTTCTTTTTGTATGTCAGTAAAATCGGAGATTATTTTTGTTAATTCATTTCGAAATTTAATTAGCTCCTTTTTGTAGTCACAGTCCGTCTCTGGTTGCTTGCGTTTGCGCACCGTAACTTGCCGATCCGCTACTTCGTTCAACTTCGAGAGGTTGGCATGCGAATTTCCGCTCGGTGACTTATTCATGTTGTGCAACTTTTTTTACTTTTTGCTATGTATTCGTGATGAGAAGGGCCAATATTGAGTAGTGAATGGTACAGAATTAGAGTCTATGTTTGCATCGCTTGCTCAAAGGTGAAGGTCAAAGCTCACGTCTTGATCCAGTGGTACGTCGTAAATCACGTTGAAGAGTTTGTTTTAAACTAAACCTTATTAAGTAACAATGCGATTTATTTTACTTTAACCATGTACATATTAAAATATAAAAATCAATGCGACACGTCTACTCTCGAACAACGACTTTCTCCCCGATCTCCTTCCCCCTCCTCCTCCTAACGCGGTCCCGCGTGTGTGCAGGCGGGCAGGCCGGCGCCGGCGGGCCCTTCCGCAAGTGGTTCGTGGCGGGGCGCGTGGAGGCGCGGCGCTCGCGCGTCGGCCGCGCCGGCGCCGCGCTCGTGTGCACGGCGCAGCGCGCGCGCCGCCTGCTGGTGCACCCGCGCGACCGCTACGACAACGCGGCGCCGCCCGACCGCGAGCGCGGCGGGGAGGGCTTCTCGCTGGACGTGACGCCGCTCGACCCGGCCGACGCGCGCGCCGAGCCCGCCTGCCGCGCCGACTTCGAGTACGACGCCGTCAACCAGCGCGTGAGCGCGTCGCTGTGCTTCGCGCCGACCGGCGCCTACCGCGCGGCGCTGCGCTACGGCGGCGCGCTGCTGCACAACGGGGAGTTCGACTGCGTGGTGCTGACGCCCGGCGACGCCGCCACCGTGCAGCGCCAGCTGGGCGCGCGCCGCGGCGCCTGCTACGAGGCGCGCCTGCTGGACGGCGGCGGCCGCGCGCGCCGCGTGCTGTGCTGCCTCAGCGCCAAGCGGCTGCTCGTCAAGGACTACGTGCTGCGCTTCATCCCCAAGCGCATCACGTCGTTCCGCGTGTGCCCGTCCACGCGGCTGGCGCTGGGCGCGCGCGGCGGGCCCGGCGCGCCCGAGGGGGCGGGCGGCGCGCCCGGCGGCGAGCTCACGCTGGACGACGGCGCGCAGCCGCCGCTGCGGCTGTGGGCGGCCGAGCGCGACCTGCTGGCGGCCGCGTTCGCGCAGCTGCTGGCGGCCAACTGCGGCGGCGAGGACGGGTTCAAGCACAAGGCGGAGTTCTTCTACGCGGCGCTGCGGCGCGCGCACGCGCGGCACCCGCACTCGCGGCTGGCGCTGCGCGTGCGGCGCGCGGAGCTGCTGCGCTCCAGCGTGCGCGCCACGCGGCACTGGGCGGCGGCGGAGTGGTGCCGCAGCCTGGAGGTGTCGTTCGCGGGCGAGGCGGGCGTGGACTGGGGCGGCGTGCGGCGCGAGTGGGTGTCGCTGCTGTGCGCGCAGCTGTTCTACGGCGCGCGGCGGGCTGTTCGCGTCGTGCCAGGACTCGCCGGCGGGGCTGGTGCACCCCAACCCGGCGCCGGAGCGGCCGCCGCACCTCAAGCTCAAGCACTTCGAGTTCGCGGGCAAGCTGGTGGGCAAGTGCCTGTACGAGAGCGCGCTGGGCGGCGCCTACCGCCAGCTGGTGCGCGCGCGCCTCGCCAGGTCCTTCCTGGCGCAGATCATCGGCCTGCGCGTGCACTACAAGGTGGGTCACTTCTTTTAAGTTTTCTCTTTTTTCTTCCTGCAGATCACTGACCGACAAAGTGAACCTTTTGGTACTCAAAAACTTGGTTTTGTAAAAAAATACTTACCTACATATTATTATAGGCTAGATGTAAATATTACATAAATCTAACCGTTACTTAAATCACTTTACCAATATAAAGGTATACACAACATATTAATTAAACTTGCCATACATAGTATACTTAACACTAAAATACTTAAAAATTCATATACATAGTCTTTATAAACGTAATAAAATTATAAAACAAGTAATATTTTTTTAAAAAATCCTTTTTTTAAAAAAAAGAATTAAATCTACACTTTCGTATCAGAGTAGTAAAGAGATATGTCTCTTTCTCACTCGGTTATTTTTTTAAATGAGAAATGACAAATTGACAACGTTTAATAGTATTTTTGCACTACGAACTCCGAACATACCAGGTCGCAATAGTACTCCGTACTGGGTGATGTTCACGAGTCACAAAAATATGCGCCTTCGTCACATAACTTCTCAAACAGCCTCTTTCGGAAGCATCCATGGCGGGTCAGTAACTGAAATATTTCATAGTCCGGTTCAATTCAAGTTGCCCCGAGCTGCACTGACACGTCCGGGAAGAATCGATGTAATTCCCTCCTTCTTTGTGAACCTTTCCAACCAGCCAGCTTTCAACCTTTTATGCAAGGTGTTGACCAATTGATCACAGATATTGCGTTTTACAACCGCTAACTCATCTCTAGACGCGATCATTACCTAGTCTGTCAGCCAAGATGATCTCGAGGTCAGCCGGTGGTACGCCGGCTGGATTGCAAGGAATTCACCTAACGGTACGCTTTGGTCACAAGGACACAAAGCCTGCTTCTGGGTTCGCAATAGTGCGCTTCGCACAACGTGAAAGGATGTGTGCATACGTTATCGTGGCAGCGTAGGTATCTACATACAGAACTCTAAGAATCTATATCTTATCCCCCAAGAATTAGCGGGCAGTCTCGACATTTTGCAGAAGTAATTTGTCACCCGCTCTCCAATCGACATCACATCCTACGCAAACAATAGTCTCGAATCGGTCACTAGAGGTTCTACACAGCAGACTCAGTTGATTTACCCAGAGTGACACCATGCTGGCAGTCCGACAGTCCGTGGGTGATTTGCAAGGCGCGTCTGGGCATGATTTGTACCAAAACTTTTCCAAAAATAGGCAACAGAGTGATGGGGTGGTACACTGTCGGGTCTGTAAGAGGCTTTCCGTTACCTTTAGGCGAGATGAGCAACCTGCTGCTCTTATTTGTCTAAACGTCCGGGAATGTTCCCTCTTTTGTGCATCGATTAAACACTTTAATGTCGAAAATAGGACTAAAGTACTCCAAAATGCTTTTAACAAGACTTATATAAAATACTTTTGTCTAGTTTATTGCCATACGAATAACGAACTACAATTTTTTTGAAGCTCTCTAATTGTTTCCTTTATGTGTGGTAAATCTACGACAATACTTTAATCTTTATAAGCAGCAACTTCTTTGTATGTTGAAGAAAAAAGGCGAATATTTCGTGTAAATTTAATATGTCCACATTTGGCTATATTAATACTCATTATATTGTCATTACACCATTGGACTAGAAAATCGATGTTCCTTTGTAGAAGAATCGAATCATTTAATGTACCTGCAGCTTTAATAAATTTGAGGTCACCAGCAATTATGTACGGAATTTAGTTTTTAAAACATACCACGACATCGTAAAAAAATTAGGGCAAACAATATTCAAAACAATAGGGACCAATAGGGACCCTTGAGGTATCCCCGTTATCAACCAAGTACTTGCTATATATTATATCTCATTAGTTGCTTTGCTAAAAGCCTGCTAAAAAGTAGCATCACTTTAAATAAAACAATTTAACCGGATTTATCGCGTATATTATCATTTTTTAGTGAAACCCGACGTTTCGAACACTTTGCAGTAGTCCGTGGTCACGGGTAGACTGAGGTGGCATTCGTCTGTCATTTGATACAATTATTATATCAAACTACCGCCAACGGTTCCTGAGTTGCCTCGCGTACTGCCCTGGATTCCTGCAGAATGAGCTGACTGTATCCTGCCCTCTGGTGTGGTGTGTTTGGGATTTTAAAATTTTTATAAGTGGATCCCAAGTGGTAGAAAGCTTCCAACCGTCTTCTCTATTGAAATTAGGATGTTTTTGTATTTCAATAGCCTCGCGGATCATTCTAGGAATATATTTATTTTCCCTAGTGAGTATATGAGGTTTATCAAACCTGATGTAATGGTTAGGCTTGTTCAAGGAGTGCTCACACACAGCTGACTTTAATACACGCCCATTCTTGATATCTGAGATGTGCTCTTTCACCCTAACACCGATGCTTCTCTTTGTTTGACCAATGTAAGATAAGCCACAGTCACAATCAAGTTTGTATACACCTGCACACTGCAAGGGAATATTACATTTAACTGGTCTCAAGAATTGGCTCACTTTTTTGTTAGGCTTAAAAATAGTTTTAATTGAAGCTCTTCTTAAGATGTTGCCGATCCTGTCTGTAACTCCCTTTACATATGGTAGGAGTGCTGGCTGTCTCTCTACTGTGAGTGGCTTGGTGGTCTTCTTACAACGCTGGCGGGGAACTGGCAGCTTGTTCTGATGAAGGGCATCTTTCATCAGTCGAAGCTCCTCCCCTAGGTGTTCAGCGTCGCAGAGGTGGTGGGCTCTCTGAAACAAAGATTTGCCAACGGTAGATAACTGTGTAGGGTGATGGTGAGATTCACCATTGAGATATCTGTTAGTGTGAGTGGGTTTCCTATACACTGTGTGGCCTACTGTGCCATTGGGATTTTTTATAACTAAAACATCAAGGAAAGCCAAAGAATTATTTGCCTCTAATTCTATTGTAAATTTAATATTGTCATTAATAGAATTAAGATGGTTTAAGAATATATTAATATTGTCCGTAGGTAAAATGGTAAAAGTATCATCTACGTACCGCTTATATATTCTAGGTAGACAAGGTGCAGTGTTAAGAGCTATCTCCTCAAATCCTCCATGTATATGTCTGCTATTACTGGAGACACAGGGGAACCCATAGCAATGCCATCTACTTGTAAATAAAATACTTGATTGAACACTAGGTAACCAGATGTAAGACAGTGTTCTAAAAGTTCAAGATATTCTATAGGCATATTGTATTCTTCTAGCTTTCTCTTGACAATTCTGATGCAGTCCTTAATGGGTATACTAGTAAACAGAGACTCGACATCAAAACTGACCATGGTTTCATTATTAGCTAACTTAAGGTCTTTCAGTCCGCTAACAAAATGGTAAGAATCCCTAACAAAAGATGTTGAGTGGCCACGCAGTGGAGAAAGTACTTTCGCGATGTGTTGAGCCAGTTTATACGTCGGCGTATCGATTTGGCTAACAATTGGACGAAAAGGTACATCTTTTTTGTGTATTTTTGGTAACCCATACAACTTTGGAGGTTTTACACAGCTAGGCACGAGAGATTTAACGTCAAGATTTAATTTTTTCGCGTATTTAGATATTAATTCGGATGTTTTTTTAAGTATTTTTGTTGTAGGGGCTTTGTTAACAATTTTATAAGTTTTTTCATCCGATAGCAAAAGTGACATTTTAGTATTGTACTCGACCGTGTCTAGTATAACCGTCGCGTTACCTTTATCGGCTTTGAGGATTGTAATTTCTTCGTTTTGCCGTAATTTCTTAAGAGCACGAGATTCATCACGAGAAAGATTAGATTTAGGTGGTTTACTACGGCGTAATATGGCAGATATATCCTGACGAATAGCCTCTGAATCTTCCTTCAAAATCTGGTTTTTATGTAAACAATCCTCAACGTTCGTTATTATTTCCTCAAAAGGTATTTTTACCGGCGCCGGCGCAAAATTAAAACCTTTACTTAAGATCTCAATAGTTGAATCATCGATATTTTGTTTTGACAGATTGACAACAGACGTTTTTGTTGCCAGTGTAGACGTTACGGTGTTGCCATTTTTTAATTTTATTTTTGATTCGAGTTTTTCGTATTTTCGAATTTGTTTATTTTTATATTGATTATATTTATTTTGAGCACGTTTATTAGTAAAATCTACACATAGATGGAAATCTGTCTTTGAAAAACACGACCCGATATCATTGCTTAAGGCTTTTATTTGTTTGTCGAAACAATTCAAATCGTAACGGTGTTCTTTAATGAGTTGACATAATAATTTTTTACTTGCCTGATTGAGTATCTTTTTACTAAATTTGATGTCTTTTTTCGGCGCGATTTCCACACATACTGGAATAAGATTATTGTCCCGGCACCTTTTTAAGAAATTTATAGATGTTAAATATCTAGCACGTTTTGTTTTTAGATACTCTAATCGACGTATTTTATTTGCGTTTTCCAGTCCGTACTGGTTCACATAATAAGTTCTTTGATTTTCGCGATTTTTATACATTTTAAATAAAACAATTTAACCGGATTTATCGCGTATATTATCATTTTTTAGTGAAACCCGACGTTTCGAACACTTTGCAGTAGTCCGTGGTCACGGGTAGACTGAGGTGGCATTCGTCTGTCATTTGATACAATTATTATATCAAACTACCGCCAACGGTTCCTGAGTTGCCTCGCGTACTGCCCTGGATTCCTGCAGAATGAGCTGACTGTATCCTGCCCTCTGGTGTGGTGTGTTTGGGATTTTAAAATTTTTATAAGTGGATCCCAAGTGGTAGAAAGCTTCCAACCGTCTTCTCTATTGAAATTAGGATGTTTTTGTATTTCAATAGCCTCGCGGATCATTCTAGGAATATATTTATTTTCCCTAGCGAGTATATGAGGTTTATCAAACCTGATGTAATGGTTAGGCTTGTTCAAGGAGTGCTCACACACAGCTGACTTTAATACACGCCCATTCTTGATATCTGAGATGTGCTCTTTCACCCTAACACCGATGCTTCTCTTTGTTTGACCAATGTAAGATAAGCCACAGTCACAATCAAGTTTGTATACACCTGCACACTGCAAGGGAATATTACATTTAACTGGTCTCAAGAATTGGCTCACTTTTTGTTAGGCTTAAAATAGTTTTAATTGAAGCTCTTCTTAAGATGTTGCCGATCCTGTCTGTAACTCCCTTTACATATGGTAGGAGTGCTGGCTGTCTCTCTACTGTGGGTGGCTTGGTGGTCTTCTTACAACGCTGGCGGGGCACTGGCAGCTTGTTCTGATGAAGGGCATCTTTCACCAGTCGAAGCTCCTCCCCTAGGTGTTCAGCGTCGCAGAGGTGGTGGGCTCTCTGAAACAAAGATTTGCCAACGGTAGATAACTGTGTAGGGTGATGGTGAGATTCACCATTGAGATATCTGTTAGTGTGAGTGGGTTTCCTATACACTGTGTGGCCTACTGTGCCATTGGGATTTTTTATAACTAAAACATCAAGGAAAGCCAAAGAATTATTTGCCTCTAATTCTATTGTAAATTTAATATTGTCATTAATAGAATTAAGATGGTTTAAGAATATATTAATATTGTCCGTAGGTAAAATGGTAAAAGTATCATCTACGTACCGCTTATATATTCTAGGTAGACAAGGTGCAGTGTTAAGAGCTATCTCCTCAAAATCCTCCATGTATATGTCTGCTATTACTGGAGACACAGGGGAACCCATAGCAATGCCATCTACTTGTAAATAAAATACTTGATTGAACACTAGGTAACCAGATGTAAGACAGTGTTCTAAAAGTTCAAGATATTCTATAGGCATATTGTATTCTTCTAGCTTTCTCTTGACAATTCTGATGCAGTCCTTAATGGGTATACTAGTAAACAGAGACTCGACATCAAAACTGACCATGGTTTCATTATTAGCTAACTTAAGGTCTTTCAGTCCGCTAACAAAATGGTAAGAATCCCTAACAAAAGATGTTGAGTGGCCACGCAGTGGAGAAAGTACTTTCGCGATGTGTTGAGCCAGTTTATACGTCGGCGTATCGATTTGGCTAACAATTGGACGAAAAGGTACATCTTTTTTGTGTATTTTTGGTAACCCATACAACTTTGGAGGTTTTACACAGCTAGGCACGAGAGATTTAACGTCAAGATTTAATTTTTTCGCGTATTTAGATATTAATTCGGATGTTTTTTTAAGTATTTTTGTTGTAGGGTCTTTGTTAACAATTTTATAAGTTTTTTCATCCGATAGCAAAAGTGACATTTTATTATTGTACTCGTCCGTGTCTAGTATAACCGTCGCGTTACCTTTATCGGCTTTGAGGATTGTAATTTCTTCGTTTTGCCGTAATTTCTTAAGAGCACGAGATTCATCACGAGAAAGATTAGATTTAGGTGGTTTACTACGGCGTAATATGGCAGATATATCCTGACGAATAGCCTCTGAATCTTCCTTCAAAATCTGGTTTTTATGTAAACAATCCTCAACGTTCGTTATTATTTCCTCAAAAGGTATTTTTACCGGCGCCGGCGCAAAATTAAAACCTTTACTTAAGATCTCAATAGTTGAATCATCGATATTTTGTTTTGACAGATTGACAACAGACGTTTTTGTTGCCAGTGTAGACGTTACGGTGTTGCCATTTTTTAATTTTATTTTTGATTCGAGTTTTTCGTATTTTCGAATTTGTTTATTTTTATATTGATTATATTTATTTTGAGCACGTTTATTAGTAAAATCAACACATAGATGGAAATCTGTCTTTGAAAAACACGACCCGATATCATTGCTTAAGGCTTTTATTTGTTTGTCGAAACAATTCAAATCGTAACGGTGTTCTTTAATGAGTTGACATAATAATTTTTTACTTGCCTGATTGAGTATCTTTTTACTAAATTTGATGTCTTTTTTCGGCGCGATTTCCACACATACTGGAATAAGATTATTGTCCCGGCACCTTTTTAAGAAATTTATAGATGTTAAATATCTAGCACGTTTTGTTTTTAGATACTCTAATCGACGTATTTTATTTGCGTTTTCCAGTCCGTACTGGTTCACATAATAAGTTCTTTGATTTTCGCGATTTTTATACATTTTAAATAAAACAATTTAACCGGATTTATCGCGTATATTATCATTTTTTAGTGAAACCCGACGTTTCGAACACTTTGCAGTAGTCCGTGGTCACGGGTAGACTGAGGTGGCATTCGTCTGTCATTTGATACAATTATTATATCAAACTACCGCCAACGGTTCCTGAGTTGCCTCGCGTACTGCCCTGGATTCCTGCAGAATGAGCTGACTGTATCCTGCCCTCTGGTGTGGTGTGTTTGGGATTTTAAAATTTTTATAAGTGGATCCCAAGTGGTAGAAAGCTTCCAACCGTCTTCTCTATTGAAATTAGGATGTTTTTGTATTTCAATAGCCTCGCGGATCATTCTAGGAATATATTTATTTTCCCTAGCGAGTATATGAGGTTTATCAAACCTGATGTAATGGTTAGGCTTGTTCAAGGAGTGCTCACACACAGCTGACTTTAATACACGCCCATTCTTGATATCTGAGATGTGCTCTTTCACCCTAACACCGATGCTTCTCTTTGTTTGACCAATGTAAGATAAGCCACAGTCACAATCAAGTTTGTATACACCAGCACACTGCAAGGGAATATTACATTTAACTGGTCTCAAGAATTGGCTCACTTTTTTGTTAGGCTTAAAAATAGTTTTAATTGAAGCTCTTCTTAAGATGTTGCCGATCCTGTCTGTAACTCCCTTTACATATGGTAGGAGTGCTGGCTGTCTCTCTACTGTGGGTGGCTTGGTGGTCTTCTTACAACGCTGGCGGGGCACTGGCAGCTTGTTCTGATGAAGGGCATCTTTCACCAGTCGAAGCTCCTCCCCTAGGTGTTCAGCGTCGCAGAGGTGGTGGGCTCTCTGAAACAAAGATTTGCCAACGGTAGATAACTGTGTAGGGTGATGGTGAGATTCACCATTGAGATATCTGTTAGTGTGAGTGGGTTTCCTATACACTGTGTGGCCTACTGTGCCATTGGGATTTTTTATAACTAAAACATCAAGGAAAGCCAAAGAATTATTTGCCTCTAATTCTATTGTAAATTTAATATTGTCATTAATAGAATTAAGATGGTTTAAGAATATATTAATATTGTCCGTAGGTAAAATGGTAAAAGTATCATCTACGTACCGCTTATATATTCTAGGTAGACAAGGTGCAGTGTTAAGAGCTATCTCCTCAAAATCCTCCATGTATATGTCTGCTATTACTGGAGACACAGGGGAACCCATAGCAATGCCATCTACTTGTAAATAAAATACTTGATTGAACACTAGGTAACCAGATGTAAGACAGTGTTCTAAAAGTTCAAGATATTCTATAGGCATATTGTATTCTTCTAGCTTTCTCTTGACAATTCTGATGCAGTCCTTAATGGGTATACTAGTAAACAGAGACTCGACATCAAAACTGACCATGGTTTCATTATTAGCTAACTTAAGGTCTTTCAGTCCGCTAACAAAATGGTAAGAATCCCTAACAAAAGATGTTGAGTGGCCACGCAGTGGAGAAAGTACTTTCGCGATGTGTTGAGCCAGTTTATACGTCGGCGTATCGATTTGGCTAACAATTGGACGAAAAGGTACATCTTTTTTGTGTATTTTTGGTAACCCATACAACTTTGGAGGTTTTACACAGCTAGGCACGAGAGATTTAACGTCAAGATTTAATTTTTTCGCGTATTTAGATATTAATTCGGATGTTTTTTTAAGTATTTTTGTTGTAGGGTCTTTGTTAACAATTTTATAAGTTTTTTCATCCGATAGCAAAAGTGACATTTTATTATTGTACTCGTCCGTGTCTAGTATAACCGTCGCGTTACCTTTATCGGCTTTGAGGATTGTAATTTCTTCGTTTTGCCGTAATTTCTTAAGAGCACGAGATTCATCACGAGAAAGATTAGATTTAGGTGGTTTACTACGGCGTAATATGGCAGATATATCCTGACGAATAGCCTCTGAATCTTCCTTCAAAATCTGGTTTTTATGTAAACAATCCTCAACGTTCGTTATTATTTCCTCAAAGGGTATTTTTACCGGCGCCGGCGCAAAATTAAAACCTTTACTTAAGATCTCAATAGTTGAATCATCGATATTTTGTTTTGACAGATTGACAACAGACGTTTTTGTTGCCAGTGTAGACGTTACGGTGTTGCCATTTTTTAATTTTTGATTCGAGTTTTTCGTATTTTCGAATTTGTTTATTTTTATATTGATTATATTTATTTTGAGCACGTTTATTAGTAAAATCTACACATAGATGGAAATCTGTCTTTGAAAAACACGACCCGATATCATTGCTTAAGGCTTTTATTTGTTTGTCGAAACAATTCAAATCGTAACGGTGTTCTTTAATGAGTTGACATAATAATTTTTTACTTGCCTGATTGAGTATCTTTTTACTAAATTTGATGTCTTTTTTCGGCGCGATTTCCACACATACTGGAATAAGATTATTGTCCCGGCACCTTTTTAAGAAATTTATAGATGTTAAATATCTAGCACGTTTTTTGTTTAGATACTCTAATCGACGTATTTTATTTGCGTTTTCCAGTCCGTACTGGTTCACATAATAAGTTCTTTGATTTTCGCGATTTTTATACATTTTAAATAAAACAATTTAACCGGATTTATCGCGTATATTATCATTTTTTAGTGAAACCCGACGTTTCGAACACTTTGCAGTAGTCCGTGGTCACGGGTAGACTGAGGTGGCATTCGTCTGTCATTTGATACAATTATTATATCAAACTACCGCCAACGGTTCCTGAGTTGCCTCGCGTACTGCCCTGGATTCCTGCAGAATGAGCTGACTGTATCCTGCCCTCTGGTGTGGTGTGTTTGGGATTTTAAAATTTTTATAAGTGGATCCCAAGTGGTAGAAAGCTTCCAACCGTCTTCTCTATTGAAATTAGGATGTTTTTGTATTTCAATAGCCTCGCGGATCATTCTAGGAATATATTTATTTTCCCTAGCGAGTATATGAGGTTTATCAAACCTGATGTAATGGTTAGGCTTGTTCAAGGAGTGCTCACACACAGCTGACTTTAATACACGCCCATTCTTGATATCTGAGATGTGCTCTTTCACCCTAACACCGATGCTTCTCTTTGTTTGACCAATGTAAGATAAGCCACAGTCACAATCAAGTTTGTATACACCTGCACACTGCAAGGGAATATTACATTTAACTGGTCTCAAGAATTGATGCCCTTCATCAGAACAAGCTGCCAGTGCCCCGCCAGCGTTGTAAGAAGACCACCAAGCCACCCACAGAGACAGCCAGCACTCCTACCATATGTAAAGGGAGTTACAGACAGGATCGGCAACATCTTAAAAAGAGCTTCAATTAAAACTATTTTTAAGCCTAACAAAAAAGTGAGCGAATTTTGAGACCAGTTAAATGTAATATTCCCTTGCAGTGTGCAGGTGTATACATGCTTGATTGTGACTGTGGCTTATCTTACATTGGTCAAACAAAGAGAAGCATCGGTGTTAGGGTGAAAGAGCACATCTCAGATATCAAGAATGGGCGTGTATTAAAGTCAGCTGTGTGTGAGCACTCCTTGAACAAGCCTAACCATTACATCAGGTTTGATAAACCGCATATACTCGCTAGGGAAAATAAATATATTCCTAGAATGATCCGCGAGGCTATTGAAATACAAAAACATCCTAATTTCAATAGAGAAGACGGTTGGAAGCTTTCTACCACTTGGGATCCACTTATAAAAATTTTAAAATCCCAAACACACCACACCAGAGGGCAGGATACAGTCAGCTCATTCTGCAGGAATCCAGGGCAGTACGCGAGGCAACTCAGGAACCGTTGGCGGTAGTTTGATATAATAATTGTATCAAATGACAGACGAATGCCACCTCAGTCTACCAGTGACCACGGACTACTGCAAAGTGTTCGAAACGTCGGGTTTCACTAAAAAATGATAATATACGCGATAAATCCGGTTAAATTGTTTTATTTAAAATGTATAAAAATCGCGAAAATCAAAGAACTTATTAAGTAGCATCACGTCGCATCGGTTGCAGCACTTCGAGCAGGACGACCCCGAGCTGTACCTGTCCAAGATTAAGTACATCCTGGAGACGGACCTGGACGCGGGCGACGCCGTGCCCGAGATCTACTTCTGCGACGACGTGTACGACCGCGCCGGCCGCCTCGTGCGCACGCAGGAGCTGGTGCCGGGCGGCGCGGCGCTGCGCGTGCGCGACGCCGCCAAGCTGCAGTACCTGGACGCGCTGGCGCAGTGGCGCCTGGCCGCGCGCTGGCGCGCCGAGACCGACGCCTTCCTGCGCGGCCTGGCGCTGCTGGTGCCCGACCGCCTGCTGGCCGCCTTCGACGAGAACGAGCTCGAGCTGCTGCTGTGCGGCACCGACGAGCTGTGCGTGGCGGACTGGCGCGCGCACGCGCTGGTGGGCGGCGCGGGCCGCGCGTGGCAGCGCCGCGTGGCGTGGCTGTGGGCGGCCGTGGGCAGCCTCAGCGCGGAGGAGCGCGCGCGCCTGCTGCAGTTCACGACGGGCTGCTCGCAGCTGACGGCCGGCGGCTTCCGCGAGCTGCGGCCGCGCTTACAGGTCACGGCGGCGCCCACCTTCGGCGCGCTGCCCACCGCGCACACCTGCTTCAACCAGCTGTGCCTGCCCGACTACGACAGCTACGAGCAGCTGGTGCGCGCGCTGCTGTGGGCCATCAACGAGGGCGGCGAGGGGTTCGGCATGATATAGACCTTTGAGACGAGCTCCCCACGTGAAGACGATATAGTTCAATTAATATAACGGTAATTTATTATGAAATATTGACGAATCCAAAAATTAAGTACGTCGTCCTTCTCATGTGAATATTAGTAGTTACTACGCTATTCCAAACAAAAATAATGACTTTATATCAAATAACTTCACTCTCGTCTGAGCGACTCTCATCGCTTCTAATAAACAATATTCTCGCTTTATTTTTAAATACCACCTTATTAAAAACTATCTCCACAACGACGTACTTATAAGAAATTTAACACTAAAGTGTTGATCTCTTGATAATATACAAGTATAAGAGGGCAATATTAGCAATACGTTTTAATATTGTTAGAGATTTCAGGCTTTAAATATTTTAGTGCGAGGTTTATTTCCTATATTAGCTGAAATATAGTACTTTTTAGTTTTTAACGTAGCAATTCGATTCTGGTCATTTCAGTTAGAAGAGAGAGTGAATCTGATACACTTGTACATTTTTAAATATAAAACATATGGGCCTAAAATAGTTAATTTAAGAAAATCTCATAAAGAAAATAAGTTATATATGAGCATGTATATGTACGTATATTTTTGCTTTTACTTACTTTAAACAAGTATAATCATTTTAACACTGACGAAGTATTTATGCTTTGTGAAAGCAGAAATTTACATTCCTTTTTTTTAAATCGTATTGCAATACAAATAATATTTACTTACTAGAAATTATTAGTCATAATTTACATTATGAATATTTTCTTTTATTTATTTTAAATAATAATTTATTTACAAAATGCGCCATTTATTTTGTTGTAAACAAACAATATGCGAAGTGTTCTTAATATATCTAACTCTACATATATAATATTCATAGTCTAAATACAAAAGTGCAATATCTATGAAAAACTCTATTGTCTAGCATATTGAATATTATTATGAAAAATTGTTCTGTAGAAGTTGAAACGTTGGTAAAATTGAAACTAATTTCAATTTTCTATAATGAATTTCAATATATTAGATATTTTATTTGTAAGTGAAGCCTTGTCGTCAACATAGTTACATATTGGCTTAAAATTATTTACATTTAAGACTCCTCCAGAAAAAGAAGAAGACCAAGATACTCGTATTGTCTATAAAATGTGTGTTGTATTGAAAATGATATTTTCAAATTCTACTCTAGCGATTCCCTTTCGGTAATACTCAGACTCATACTCGTAATAAGTAACATAATATAACTACTCAGTAAAATCCCCGTTTTCTGCTACTAGTTCAAGTTATTGAGGTATTTATCTTATTTTAATATAGACTATTCTCTTTTTCGTATTTTTGTTTCCCGCACCACACCGGATGAGGCAATGTTAGGTGACAATTAGACGTAATGACTCTGCTTCAGATGTTATACTTTTGTTTAATAAAGTAATAAATCCTAGTAACTTTCCAAGGGACAATACAATTATATGCATATTCAAAGTAATGTTCATTAGAGAGACTTAGGTGATACGTAATATAGAGAGAAAAGTCACTAAATGAAACGTGTTCACGATTAGCTAGTCATTAAGTTCGCAAAATAGTGTAGAAATAAAGGCTTCGAAATAGAGTAGAGTATCTCATGTTACCGTGAAAGCCTCGATTAAGATATTTTTCAGTTTCAGTAGCTTAAGTATTAATATATAATAGTTAATTCCATCAACAGACGGATGTTAGAATTTCAAAAAAATTATATAATTTCACTACTTTAGGTTATGTTGAGAATTATTGTATGTAAAACCTGGGTTTTATCGTAGTTCGGAACTATACAGTGACTATTTACTTGAAATGATGAATGCTTGTAATTTGTAAATTATTTTACATTAAATCCAGCAATATTAAACTAGTAGTATATTATTTTAAATAGAAAAAGCTAATAAATAAGTTATTTTGATCTGACATGTTTTGTAATTTATTTATTAATTTCTAATAGTTATATATATTGGCGAGCGAAGTTTTGAGCCTACTTATACGTAAACAAACATATTACATTATGTCTTATATTATATTATCTGTATATATTATCTGTGTAAATGCTTTATTTTTTATTTGTAAATTATTTAAAATACACTATGTAAGAGTCATTCTGGTCGATTGAGATTGATATTTTTAGGCTAAAGGTAGACAAATGTTTAATATTAGGGCCAAAGAGATTTAATGCAAGCAATCCCCAGTACTTTATTGCGTCGTTATTTTAATTTCGTAGGCTTTCCAAATAATGCATTAGAAAATAACAATAAATGAATATAATTATTAAATTCTGCGCACAAATCGCATTAATAGCAATATCAAGATCAAGACGCAAACAAAAAAAAACGAGATTTAACCACACAAGTTAAATAAATTTACTCAATATCTCCAAATAACGTACATTACTGTTAAAAAGAAAGGTATTTTAAGTCTAAGGCGGTCTTCATCAAGTAGGTCGCATACATCAGGTTCAGTTCCCGCCAGGGCTGGTCGAGTACCATCCCAGTTGTTGACATATTACAGTAGTTTGTTGAATAGAATTATTGTAAGACTGACAGATTAAAGAGAATATAACAAGAAGGTGTTTTATTCAAGTACCTATTCTTGACATTACTACGGACATTCTATAGAAAAGAAAGAAAACAAATAGAAATATATGTAAATTTATTATTTTAAAACCTACAACATGAATTAAACACTTATCAAGTTAACAAACCCGCTTACAAAAGAGCCGCCCACAGTCGCACTCCGCGTAAAGTATAAACTATATAAGTATAACGTGACGTATAAAACTAAGGAATTACACAAAAACACATACTTACCAACCGTCTCGTCGGACGCAGTACAACATCTATGAAAACAAGTGTATAATTGTCATCTAACTGTACTTAGCAGCACCACGAGTGACGTCACGCCTCGTTATCACTTTAGTCACATCGAAAAACTTATTTAGCCTTACTTAAAAATCTCATCTACAAAAACTTAGAAATACAAAGAAATTTAGTTCCACCCCTTTACGTGCATTTCCTCCATTTTGGATTTACTCGGCACGTGACATTACTTGTGTCGGTGCATTCCATTCCATACTAAACTCTAATCGATCTTCTACTGTCTGTTTGTTCATATTGAACAATTGTAACTGCATACAATATTTATATATCTAACCACGTCTTGGTTTTGTAATGGCCGTTGCTATTATTAAGACAATTCTACATATCAATTAAAAAATTATCAATATAATTAAAGCATCATTAACATTTAATCAATGCTGTACACGTCTTATATTAATAATGATGAAAAAATGCATTTAACTGAAACAGATCTATGTATATGATTCATTTTCCCGCTAAATACTTACCTATTTGCAGATTTCATCACACGTCTCAAGTCTTAACTTACATTCGTTGCATAATGTTTATTCAAACACAATTACATAAAGAGATATCTTACATTATTTATGAACTTCTAATTTTATTATAAATATTTAAATATTAAATAATAAATTTCTAAGAAAAAACCAACTGCTTAAATACTGATGTCAACATGATTGGCAATTTAAAAAATAACAAATATTTGACAAAATGTCTTAATTGATCGAGTTTCTATCGTGATTATCGGCCATTATTATTATTAAATATTATAGTAACTTTGTTAACACTATATTTCAAACAAACTGGAGCAGTGTTTCCCAACATTTTTGGATCTATGTCCACTTTACAGGTTGAACATGGCCATTGCCCCCTTATAAATTTTGTTTAGAAATAAATTTCTCTCGTGGCTTAAAATTAGAATAGTAGTTACATTAAACACTTATTTTAGCTGACTAGACCAATTGCATATAAAGCTTTTGCATATAAAATATATCGAAATAGTACCTATAATTGCATCGGCCTTTTGTCTTTTTAACTACCATCTATTTTAAATACTTTTTAGTACTAACGATCATCGTAAGGATATACCATAGCCTTGACTTTTTACATCTACATATTAGCCCCCCTCTAAATCCAAAACGTCTTCATCCTTACCCGTACCCCCTTTGTAGGCAAAAACACCGAACTAAATCTAAAAACACAAGACCCGGCCTAACTTTGCAACACTAAACAGACAGCAGTCAGCACAAAAACACAAGACACGTTTTAACTTCACAACACTAAGCAGCCAACTCAGCAGCCATGTCTCGCCGGCGCCAGCGCCCACAGCGCGGCGGCAGACAGCGCGCCGGGCCGCAGCATCGCCCGCGCCGCGCCCGCCAGCCTGCACAGCGGCGGAGGGAGCCAGCGTCGGCGCGCAGCTTCCAGCTCGGCGGCGAGCTCGTCCGCGCGCGCTCCCAGCTCCCGCGCCAGCTGTGCGCTGTGCTCCGCCTGCACCTTTAGCTGTGCGCGTTCTCTGTCGCAGTTGGTGCTTTGTTATGTTTGGAGCGTAGTTTGTTCCTTGTTTTCTAGTTACCACTACCAATAGTTAAGGAACTCGAACGTTGGCTTGTGATTTACGAGATGGGGGATGTTACCTATTCTAAGCAATCCAGACACGATTTATCTGAGGGAACCTAGCAGTCTCTAATCGTTGAACTGGGCTACGGAACGCGTGTTCCAGCCGTTGCTAACAATATCGCTAACTCCCTCGTTGTTTGAATTTTTTAAACGTTGAACGTGAATTTCATTGCACTTGCCGCGATGACTGCTACTCATTTAGATTGAACTATGCAGATGAAATAACCCAACTTCGCACTTTTTGTTATAAGTAAATAAACTTTTTTTAAATATAGGTATTTTCTATAAAACTTGAGCTAAAAGCGTTAGTCATCGTGTAGAGATCAACCCGATGATCAAAACCCACAACACACAAACACCTTATTAGTAATTACTTCAAGTATCTATGGCATTTTACAATGATTTTTTTATATAATACAAAGTAAATACAACTAACTCATCCGCGCGGCGCCGCTCGTCGTCAAAGTCGCGGCGCGCGGTCTCCAGCGCACTCGCTCTCTGCGCGCTCTCCTCCTCCAGAGACGCTATCTGTGTTGTTACACACACAGACTCTTTGAAAAGATTCAATGAAAAAATACTTAAAGAAAATATATAAAAATTTTAACGCAGCGGGATTTGAACCCGCGCCCTCTTGCGAACCGTACAAGCGCTCTGACCACTGACTTTTTCTTTTTTTTTTAGCTTCACGTTTTGTCCTCGCTTTCCGCCTTTTTGGAGGCATTGCGTGTTGAGTGGCGGAACTTAACACCGCACTTTGCCTAGTGACAAGAGCTAAACGGAAGGAAATAGTAAAATCCATTTTCCCTGAGTGGGAATCGAACCTAGAAACCGTCGCGTTACAGGCAGATGTTGCATCTCTGCGCCACGACGGACTTTTTCTTTAAGTAATTTTTCTATCCTCAATGGATTAAACACTTAAAAAAAATGTCAACATTAAATTCACTGATAATACTACACTACTACTATAATAAGTGAAAGTACAGAATAGTGGATTTATTCTTCCTAAATAGCAAGAAGTCCATCATGGCGTTTGTTCAGTAATCGAACCTTGATCTCGGCGTCGTCGCAGCGCCGCCGCAGCGCCGCGAGCGCCCCGCGCTCGCCCGCCAGCGCGCCGCGCACGCACTCCAGCTCGTTGCGGCAGTTCCGCCAGCCTGCACGGCATTTACTCGTTTTAAAGACAGATCATTATTAAATATTTTTTCATCTGCTTTTCTCTTCTTAATTATGGCGTTTCCAGATTAAATATTTCATCAACATACGAAGTTACGTTGTATATTTATGTTGACATATGTCAAAATTTTACATATTAACAATTATATTGAAAAAAAAAACACGCCTCATCCATGGCTGGGTACTAAGTACTAGTCTTAAGTAAGCGTTACAGTGTTTTACAATCTTCTGTCCGACCGCAGACCGCACACTCCAGTAAAACAAGCTTCTAGTAAACAATATAGTTAGCTTCCGTTCTAATATGTAACAAAAATTTAAAACTTATCCTTTGTCCCACATATTAAAGACCACTGTCAAATTAAGATTGTATACTTTTAAGAGTAAGAGCAACTAATCAAGTATAAGAATTAAAATTATTTTTCAAGCTTTATCCCGCATTTAGGAGGATAGGCCGCGCGAACTGCAGGAACCAAGAGAACCTAGTGCTAAGACATTCAGTCCCCCACTTTTCACTTTTCGAAGTTTTACGTGTTGGATGGCGGAACCCAACGCTGCGCTTGTCTTGTCAGAATTAAGAAAAATGGAACTAAAATAATCCATCCCCCTAGAGAACCCACAAACCGTTGGAGCAGAGCTACACGACGGTCCTCTTTAAAGATATTTTTAAATAATTCTTGTGTCATTTATGAAACATTTGCAAAATCTGAAAAATGATTGTATTTATTTCCATAGTATAAACATTACTACAATATACAATGTCAACTAACCAATACTAGTCTCGGACACGCGATCCTCAGCAGCACATATATCTTGTTCCAAAGCATATTTTTCCTTTAAACCGATTGCTTGTATGAGAAAAATTGATAATAATCGTAACATTTTATTTAAATCTCGCCTTCATATTAAATGCTTACATACGATATAAAGTACTGTATAAAGTAAGTACCTACATATATTTACTAAAAGTAACAGACATAAGAAACAAAAGTAACGATTTCAACTTTTAACTTATTTGTATACTAAAAGTTATTTGACGTTAAAAAAACGCAGCATGTACTTCGTTTTTTTTTTAGCTTCACGCTTTATCCTGCACATGGTAGGGTAGGTAGAGGGAACTGCAGGGACCGTGGGAACCTAGTGTTAAGACACTCCGTTGTTCAGTCCCTGCTTTCTCCGTCCCCGCTTTCCGCCGTTTTCGAGGCATTGCGTGTTGAGTGGCGGAACTCAACGCCGCGCTTTGCCTAGTTTGCCAAAGCGATGAAAATGGAAATAGAAAAATCCATCTTCTCCGACTGGGGATCGAACCCAGAAACCGTCGCGTTACAGGCAGACGTCGCGCCTCTGCGCCACAACGGATCTCTTCTTATTTTAAATAAAATTGTTTGACTTTGACTCTTGACTTTAGTTACTACATAGATTTATTGTTTATTATTACTCACCCTCTCCAGCACGGTCTTCTCCATCTCCTTGTCCCGCAGCAACTGCTTGAGTCTCTCCAGCTCTCTCATGGCGAGACGCACTTTGGCGTTGTCAGAGTCCAGTAAAGATTTCAGGGCCGACACTTGGATTCGAAGACGCTCAGAAGAACTCACCTAGTGTTCATTTGGTACAAAAAATTATATATCTCAGTAAATAACACTTACTTGGATCTTAAACAAGTGCTGTAGCAAAATTATATTGTGTATTTTATACAATAATGTATATAGATAGATATACACAAGTATAGATTCATAACGAGGTCATCACGGCGCAGTAGATGCAAAGGTAGAGAACTTAAGTTTGTAATCTATATTATGTAACTAATGTTTATGAAAATTTTAAGTTGCTTGTGTTTTTGATCTGTAAACTTGAGGTTCGATTCCAACTTGGGAAAGATGGTTTTTTCTATTTCAATTTCCTTGGTTCTGGAAACTAGGTAAAGCGTGGCGTTGAGTTCCGCCACTCAACACGATTCTACAATTCTACCTGCCCCTCCAGCGTCTTGCGGACGCAGCGCACCTCGTCGCGCTTGCGGCGCCACGCCGCCACCAGCATGAACACGCCGATGCGCGCCGCCGCCTGCCGCTCCTCGCCGTGCAGCGGCGGGAGCTTGTGCTTGCTGTGCACACAAGACAATACGCAAAGAAAACTTTAGACTTAAAATTTGCTACGTTTTGGGAAACAACAAAATCTTTCCTCAAACCTGTACGAAGTAAGAAATTAAAACTTATACTTACAAACATATGCCTATTATACTACCTCACAATACAAAATATGGCTTACATTTCCCTTTTCACCCTCTTGCTTGGTGTCAAATCTTCCATCGAAACGGCTTTTGGGCCAATTTTGACAGGTCTAGCAGGTGTCTGTGTCAACTCGTCCAAGCAAGTGCGTATGCGAGTCAAGTTGGAAGATGGCGAAACTCTCGCTGTGAATTTGTTTACCGGAGTAGAAAACTGTTGCTTCTTCAAATGCGACCTTTGACTGCGTCTGAGTGTACACATATTATAATATTTATTAATCAACAATTAGGCGTACATGGATGTTGTAGGCAGATATTAATTTGTTAACGACATATGTTATGATAGTTAATAGTAACCCATAATCCCTTCGTATGATATGTAGCATAATAAGATAACATAACAATTGAAAAAATAATAAAATAAAAGAAGTACAACAAGGCGACCTTATCGCTTAAAAATATCTTTTAGGCAACTTTTGGATGTTGGAGTTGTATAAGGAAGGGCGGTTCATTAAATTAAAATATATGCTTGAAAATAATATATACCTACTTAAATATACGTTATGATACTATAATATGGTTTTTAATTATGGGGATTTATATGTATGTATTTGTATTGATAATAATTTAGTATCAGTCTAAAATTAAAGTAATAAGTAATCAATGTACAAGATAATAGATAAAAGCAAATTTACTTTTATTTTTGCGTTGTGACATTAATACTGTTAGCTCTAGCTCATTGACAGCGACACTGGTTGGAGAGAGTAGAGGATTCTCTGTCCCTGAGAAGTTGCAAACACTATTTTGTCACTTTAAGAGAAACCATCGGCAGCCGAGGAATGGGCTGAGGGATGTTCTCTGTTCTTAAAAAATCAGCCTCAACCGGAGACACTTAGGACTAATTTAAGGGAACCTAACACACCCTACCGCTGGACCCGGCCACGCCAGCGTGGTCTGTCAAATGTACTGCGTCATCGTTTCCGTCGACGGCGGTGCGAGTGTCGTGTATATGTTTTGTGCTGTCGGCCAACGTTTGGGGTATTGGTAACTGTAATGGGGTTATCGGGGTCTAGTAGGACGCTACATTGGCGTTTGAGCTTACTTTTACCATGGGCACGGGGTGTGAACCCACGGCTATACGATAAGGGAGTGCGCGTGAGTAGCTGCGCGCTCAAAGCAGCGCCTGAATAGGCTTCTGAAGCACACTTGGATGATTTAAAGTTCGAAGTATCTATGTAAAAGGATATTGCAAACGTACCAGTAGCAACCTGGGTCGCAGGACTTACCACGGAGCAGCGAAAGCCACGTTTCACTTCCCTCTACATATTAAACAGCTTCCCACGATTTTCGTCAGTCGAGTAGAAGTCATATCGTCGGGCAGCTTTTATATACGTTTATAAGCTTCCTAAGCTTATCTAAAATTTCAAATCTCCCCTGAGGTAGATTTAAAACCTCTTTCGAACAGCTTTGGATAGTTCTATATATAGTCCGTGAATTCATTCGCTGAGTATATTGCTAACTCTACAGATTCGGTAATTCCAATAGGATCCAGCGGATGGGAGAAGCTGCGTAAAACGCTCAGTCGACAAGAGTCTTAATTGAGGATCTAAGGGGCCCCTTACTACCTAATTCAGAACTACAGAACGGAGCTCAGAGTCGAGTCATACAGCGATTCTATAGATTGCAGCCACAGACTGACATTTGATAGAATCGCTATATCCAGAGCCATTAGGACCAACAGGTCGGTGTAAGGGAGCCTGCAACACAGGTATTGTATTTTCATCAATTAATCATTAATAAGAAAACTAAGTAATTCAAAAGGTACGTATAGATATGTGTTTCAAGACGGCTTGATATAAATCAAATCATTTTGAAATACTACAAATATGGCGTTTAAATGGCGCATTAAATCGTGCTATCTCTTTTACTGTGTTATACATTTATATATTAACAATAATATAACAGTAATAAGTAGGTACATTATTTCAATTAACATAAACAAAAACCAAAACTAAAAAAATATCTAACTACGCGCTTATCAATTAATAAATATTTAAACACAAGTACGTATAAGACAAATAAAACGTGCTTTTTTCCTTCTATTAGTTTAATTCTCACACATAGGCACTTGTCTTTCGATATTTTTTTAATAATTTGCCTTATATATACAACGCTTATATCATCTTTAATGACTCCGCCGGTTTCCCATGACGTGGTCCGTACGTAGCAAACAATCCACATCTATACGGATGACGAGGAAAAATAATACTACTTATAATAGTATTCGTTCAGTGCTCAACACTCTACGACTGTGTTATCGATATGTCGTGTTATATTAATAATACTTAGTAAACTTTGGTTTTCCCAAGAGTTTCGTGCTTTTTTCGTTTGATACATTGTTTTAAGGTATGTGAGGTTTTCAAAAAAAATAATTAAAGAAGAAAAATATCTGTAAGTAATAAATATGTATTAATAATGTTTTTAATTAAATAAAATGTTGCGTAAAAAACATATAGAAGTGTATTTCGAAATGGTTATTTCCTATTTTGAATTAATCTTAGAATTAAAGATATAAGCTTAGGATTTAATTCATTTTATTTTTTCCAACTTAATGTTGCCAGTTGAAAAAAAAAATATAGATATATTAAACGTAATATTTACGTATTACACCATCGTGGCGCAAAGTACCTGAGTGCAAACGCGGCGGATGTGGGTTTGATTTCCCAAAGGAAGTGATTTATTTCCTCGCTCTGATGTCTTACGTCGAGTGGAAAGTAAGGAAAGCAAAATATTATTAACTAAACTCCGTTTCATCTGATCTCAATTTTTATCTATTAGTAATAACCTTTAATAATGGAAAACCCCTTATAAGACGACACTAAGTCCCTGCGGTTCCTGCAGTTCCCTCTGCCTACTCTGCTATGTGCAGGATTAACCGAGAAAGTACAAAAGACAATATTTACATGAAATAATATTTAATTAGTAAACAAACTAATTTGTCAAGGAAACTCGAGCTACAGCTAATTAAAGCAAGGGTTAAGGCCACGTGACTGGCTAACGAAGACGTAGGGGAGATTTAGATAGTCGTTACAGTGCAGCCGAAAAAACTTAATTGAAAGAAAAAGAAAAACTACTAATTTACTTATTCGCCGAGTAGAAGGCGCAAATAGATTTAAATCAATTTTAAGATACAGCAGGATTCAATGTCAAAGAGTCACTTGATGAGAAAGCAAAGAAACTCTGTCAGTATACTTGTAACCATAACATGACATAAAACGCGCTAATTCTTTTTAATGTAAAACGTTACTAGAATAACGGAAGCAAGGACGATCTAAACAAAAACAGTAAATGAAACCATAATATTTTAAAACATTTTCGTGTCTTTTTTTATTGTTAAATATTTGTACACGCCTATGAGAAGAAACAACTTAGCTTTCCATGGATTCACCGTGCGGGTGCCGGGCCCATCGTGTTGTAGGAAGAGGAGCTCCGAGCAGCGCTTGGGACTTGCGACCCAAGTGTAGGTTTAAAGGGCCCCTTTAAAATGCATTAACGCTCACCTTCACTGTCCGAGCTCCTCCCACTACCTAACCAAATTTTGAATGATTCTACCAAAGCCGCCTTCGAAGTGCGTTCTAGAAATTAATTTGTGATAGTTCTAGACAGGCCGAGATCTTTTAATAAACTGTAGATTTCGCTGTTATACCTCTCGCTCGTACTTCAACCGCATATAAGCTCGCTCTAAACCTATTCCTGGTCAGTTCGTTTGTATTGTTTGTGTGATTTACTGAATTTGTACATATAACGGATATAATATATTTTAAAGACGAAGTAAAGAAATGCTATATTACAAAAATGATTGAACTTAATAAGCATCTCCCAATAACTTAAAGACTAAGGAAAATTACGAGGCGTAACGTCTGCCTGTAAAAGTAACTAACAATAAATATAATGAAACATAAGATGTTATTTTTTTCATGTATTTTTTATATGAATATAATCTCATCAATCTTAGTGAAAAAAGATCTGCTATCTTTTTCCGTTGGATAGTTCGATGATAAAGTTGCAAACATATAATTTCTTAATTCATTCTGAAGACCGTCGTGGTGCACAGGCGTAGCGTCTACCTGTAGATGCGAAGGTTTGTGGGTTCAATTCCCACTCGGGAAAGATGAAATTTTTCTATTTCTACTGATGACTAAGCCACGGAGTGTCTTACCACTAGGTTCTCATAGTTACTGCACCCCACCATGCGGGACAAAGCTTGAAGACATAAAAAAAAATTCTCATTCATTCATTCAAGCAAAGACTTGAAGATACACCAATTTCTTATTAGATATGAAAAAATATAAAGATTTATAACTATATACATATTTTATAAAACAACTATATGTATATGTATGTGTATGTGTATGTGTATGTGTATGTGTATGTGTATGTGTATGTGTATGTGTATGTGTATGTGTATGTGTATGTGTATGTGTATGTGTATGTATATGTATATGTATATGTATATGTATATATAAAACAATATTTAATTCTCACGTAGGCGGAGTAAGCAGGTTGTACCGCTCCCTCGACAGCTCTCGCTCCGAGATGTCACCAGCACCCGCGCTCGCCGGTGAACTTTGCAGCATCTTCCGCCCCTCCGGCATACTGTTCCTGCTACAAGACACGGCCTATATACTGCAAGATAGACCTAATAGGAATAGAAATAGGATTAGTAAAGGTAAGCCATTTAAGCCATTTTTTAACTAAGCATAGCTGTTAATTAGGGCAGTTTATTAGCCTGACATTACAAAACTACTTAGTGCCAAACGAAGGTTATTTTATATAAATAAAAATATTCTATATTATATATATATATATATATATATATATATATATATATATATATATATATATATATATATATATATATATATATATATATATATATATATATATATATATATATATATATATATATATATATATATATATATATATATATATATATATATATATATATATATATATATATATATATATATATATATATATATATATATATATATATATATATATATATATATATATATACACACAAACTACAATCGTCACAGAAAGCTGATGTACCTAAGTAGAAGCTTGGCTCCTAAAGGAGGTGGATAACAGTAAATATTGTAATGATTGGATTTCACACCAGTGAATATATAGACTTGTTCTGAACAAAGTAATGCACTAAAGAAACTGAACGAAAGAATGTAACAACAGATCACATTATTGCCATAACTATTAAAAATAATTAAAATTGAGAAATATATATAAGTATATACAAAATATGTAAATTATACACATATAATATAATATATAATAAAATAGAGTGACTTCAACAATCCCTCTCTTGCGTCAAGTATAGAAAGAAAATGAACTAAGTTTTTTTTTATGTCTTTACGCTTTATCCCTCACATAGTAGGGCAGGCAGAGGGAAACGCAGTAACCGTAGGAATGTAGTATTAAGACAATCTCCGCTTTCCGACAATTCGGGGCATTGCGTGTTGAGTGGCGGAACTCAACGCCACGTTTTGCCTAGTACCAGGGCGAAGACAATAGAAGTAAAAAAATCCATCTTTCCCGAGTGGGAATTAAACCCACAAATAGTCGCGTTTATGCGTCAATGGTACATTTCTGAGCCACAACGGTCCTCAATCAAAGTATATTTCACAGCAATTATAGTATTTAAAGTATTCTTACCGTATTTAAAAGTGTTTCAAAACGTTAATATACAATAATTGAGACAAAAATAATTCAAAATTACAAATAGTTATACGTTACTCGTGGTGATGTATCTGATGATACTGACATTAGTGACACTAGATCATTAGATTCCAATTTTAAAAAATATATTTTCTTTTTACATGACCGCCATGCACCAGGACTATAGAATATAAATAAGTGTTTATTTCTAAATTTAGATTTCAGGTAGAGGTATAAATATATATATATATATATATATATATATATATATATATATATATATATATATATATATATATATATATATATATATATATATATATGTGTATATTATATATGGGGCATTCCATGCCAACTCATCCTACCGATGAACTTTGCATCTCGGATTTCGCTGAAACTTGGGTATTTTTTTCAACCCCTTGAAATAGGTTTCTGTGATTTTTTTCAAATTTCTACTCAACCAATCAGAAGATATGAATTTTGGCCAATTTCGGGAGTTTATTTTTTCAAATTGCCATTACTTGGCGAAAAATGGTCCAATTTGGATTTTTTTTTCAAAATTCTTGGTTTTTGACAAACTTTTTGAAAAAATTACGCAAAAAAATATTAATAGTAGACTTGATTTTTTTTTTAATTTCAACGTTAAAACCTGATTTTTAAAACTGTTTGTATCCTTCGATATTTCTGAAAAAAATCTCAAAAATATTAGTCCCCAAAATACAATTTTTAAGCCTAGTCTCGTAATGGGATAATGATGGGATATAACTTTTTTTGATTTTTTAAATTAATTGTTTTTTTTTTGTTTTCAGTTTTATTTACTGTTTTCATTTAATGGAGTTTTTTATTTGTTGCATGAATGAAAAAAAATATTTAAAATCTACTACTACTAGCTAACTCTAAACCTATTCCTGGTCAGTGCGTTTGTAAGATCGAAATACTTATTGAGTTTAAGGTGGTGACTTTTTGGTATATTTGTTTTCCACGGAACTGTAAGTTCTACCAGTACTACGCGTTTTAGGCTTCGAGAATATAGAAAAATATCCGGTCTGGATGACGAAACACAAATATCCTCCGGGATTCTATACTGTTTCTCATACGTGTCCATCACAAGTGTCCAATCAGGAGCTGGATCTAATATGGAGAAAGGCTTTTGTGTAGGTTTTTTATGAGAACTTTCATTCACAAAAAATCAAGAGAGGTTATGTATTTTAGTACAAAATTTTATGAGTTACCTTTTCTAACCACCACCAAGCAGGTATTTTTTGGTCTTAAAATTATAATTATATATAATTATTTTATTACCATGCCACGTTTCAATCCACGTGTAAACACATAGCACCTTGGCCTAATTTTTGAAATATTAATTAAGTAACTAAATATAATGCAAAGTATGGTGACGAGGGTTGATTTGATAGCATCAGGAATAATTTAATGCTATAAGGGGATAGGGAGCGGCGACGCGCGGACGGCGCCGGCGGCGGCGTCGCGGCTGGAAGGTGTGCTTTAAGCCTTACGGGCTTTGCTGTCGCCTGCTATAATGTGTTATCCTTATACATTAAGAAATTTATTACTATTAATAAAGTAATCATATTTAGTACTGTGCTTTGTTAATTTTACGCTTTATGTATCTCTGTTTATTTTTTAAATAGCTAAAACTAATATCGAGTTACACGACTTTATTTTCTTTACATGTCTTAATTTAATATAAAGAAAAAAATATAAGTAAGGGATAATAGCAATTTTTATGAATCAATGGCTAACAAAAATCGAATTGCCGACATAATACAGTATATCGATTGGAAAATGTATCGAAATTCTACTAACCCAACTAAGGGTAGGCAAACATTTGAGGCAGGTCAAGAAACTCACAATCATTTGTTCCTACGCATATATGTATGTGAGTACGCAATTTAAATAGGGTGGCTTAATAATAAGCAAGGGTTGTTCAAATCGAACCTGTAGTTTGGCGCCACACGCAAAGTGGCATAACGCGCCGCGACGCCGCGCCGCGCTGCCGACTGCCGACTGCCGTCTGCCGTCGACTGGCTGTGACTCACAGCAAACTTTCTAATTACGGTGTATGTATATTCTATTGCTAACAGGAAAATGTTGCACTTTAACTTAAGTAAACGCAATTATAGTCGAATATAGCCAAGAGAATAACGAGATTATTCTATTCTTAGGTACATTTAATAAAATATGTATATATATTTTTCAAGATGTCATTGCAATGTCCAAGAAATGAATGACTTATAGTTAAACAAACTTGTGTCGCTATAACATTATTACTGATTATATTGTAGTATTATTATTTTACTTCTTATATAACATTACTCAATTAAGTAAAGTTTCATAATGGATAGGTTACTTAGCAGGTAGCCTTAGGTAACTATTTATAAAAAAATAACATGAAGATCCTCCTTTCTAATAAATACAAATAAGTATTATGAATTTAATAGATTGACTTCATTCAGACATTTTATAATGTAGTTAGATCTTCAAGGCAAAATTGGAATAAATTTTCATTTCGTTTATAACTATGCAACATACCTACATATATAAGTAACATCATACATTGAGCTAATATCAGTTTTGAAATCAGACAATTTAAGATATTTTTTTTTTTTTTTTTTTAGCTTCACGCTTTATCCCGCACATGGTAGGGTAGGCAGAGGGAACTGCAGGAACCATATGAACCTAGTGTTAAGACACTCCGTTACTTAGTCCCTGCTTACTCCGTCCCCACTTTCCGCCGTTTTCGAGGCATTGCGTGTTGAGTGGCGGAACTCAACGCCGCGCTTTGCCTTAGTTGCCAGAGCGAAGAAAATGGAAATAGAAAAATCCATCTTCCCCGACTGGGGATCGAACCCAGAAACCATCGCGTTAGCTGCGTTACAGGCAGACGTTGCGCCTCTGCGCCACGACGGATTTAAGATATAGTTATAATAAATTTAAATACAAATCCTATAGAAAGAACTGCTCCGCTCAGTGGGTTTTACGCGTCCACTGTCATTAACCTATTACCTACCATTCTTTCGTCACTCATTCTTTAGACGTGCCCAAACTATCTGGCCACGTTCTTCTTCACTCTCCTTGTGACATTCTCGCTGGTACGTACCATCCTGTGTATCTTTGGCGGATTTGGTCAGCTAGGCTGACTCCACATAGCCTTCGAAGAGATCACATCTCCACAGCGTTCATCTTTCTTTCATTCTTCTTCTGTAATGCCCACGTTTCACTATCATATAACAGCGTCGGCACCAGAACTACATTGTGTACGGCTAAACGTGCAGCGACGCTAACGCTCTGCCGTCTCAACAACGCAGGCACCGTTCATTCTACCGGCAGCAATACGTCTTTCCACATCCATTTTGTGTCTACCGTCTCTACTTAACATACATACATCCCAATTTTAAATTTCTTTTATTAACTTAACACTTTTTAGGGATGGTAAAGCTAGAATTCTTATTTGTTAAACTACATAATTTTTGGGACTGGCAAAAATCGCACTTGAATGTTTTTCAAGCTACTCCAATTGGCTAACGTGTATTATATTAATTGTTTAATCAATTATCAATTAAACTGTTGAAGTAATGACGAATGACGAACATCGGCTATATTTTTCACAGTTCCGCCTTTTTTTCTTCTTTAAAATTAAAGTTCTAGGTCAATAAATCGCCTCTCTAAGTGTGCACAATTAAAACGCTTCCGCAAATAATATATACATTATAAATTTAAAGAACATATATTTTAATAATGTAAAGAAAAACCCAACAATATATTATTTTTCACTTTATCAAATCTTTTAATTAAATTCTAAAATTCTAGTAAAAAAGGTTGTGTAAATGTAACACAACTAAATACGTAAAGAATTGAATTAAATTAAGTTCTATTAAATTGAATTTAATTGAGTAGCACAAATCAAATTCAAATATAAGTGGATTTTTTATGATATTTAAAGTGTTAAAACCCAAACTAACTAAAGAAAAACTAAAGATAGAAAAATATATAAACTTCTTTTACTTCGTACACTCTTGCAGAGTCTACGAAGACTCTGGCAGAGTGATCGTGGTAAGGAATTCGTTGGATCTTGCGTTTTCTTCATCACAATATATTGTTATTTCACCTTATGTATGACTTCGTCGTTGATTGCTGCTTAGTAACAGATTTTATTGGAACCGAGAACGTTTTTCCATCTATACTATATTTAAAGAAAACATATAATAATTTAGACCACTTGACTACTAAGCTGATTTAAATCCCGCTTCTTTTTTCTGATGTTTTCTTTACTTGGTTGGTCATAGAAAAGTTTTAAAAAACGTTTTAGGATCTTCTCAAAATTCATAAAAACTACTTGTCATTAATCTTTATTTAATTTTTTTTAGCTAACTTTGGATACCTGAGCTATAATCAAATATTGTAGATATCACTGTATGTTTATGATTAGATTAATATAGATTTTTTTTGAAACAAATAATACCTTATGA
The DNA here is from genome assembly GCA_037178615.1 of Dione vanillae. Taxonomy (NCBI): domain Eukaryota; kingdom Metazoa; phylum Arthropoda; class Insecta; order Lepidoptera; family Nymphalidae; genus Dione; species Dione vanillae. The sequence goes on along the minus strand of JAZFAU010000036.1, from coordinate 662,778 downwards.
CTCATTCGAATCTACTGAAAATGTAACACCCACGCTCCGAAAATTGGGATCATCCTATAAAGCCTTCTGAGTCATACTTTTCATATTACTGAAATATTGGCAGTTATCCTCTCTGTATTAGTAATACATTTATAAATATGTCAACTGTTAATTTATTTATTTATACATATAACTAAGTAATACGTAGTAATAATATTTTAACTCTAATAAAATAAAATGTTAAAATATATTTATTGTAAAATATATTTTTTCAAACAATGATAGTCGAAAATGAGTAATTTTTTACTATGAATAACTTATTTTTTTAATACTTGTATTAATGACCTACATAAATATAAATCATAAGTAATAAATTGAACTCAAAAAAAACAATTTGGTTATTCATTAAAATAGATAAAGTTTATGTAAATAATGTAGATGCTTATGTTTAAGCTGTTTCATAAAAATGTTATACTAAAAATAAATGTATGTCAATTAGATGTAGCCTGTAACCTGTAAAAAGTATTTATGTAATATACTAAAATTGATTATAGGATCTTATATGTACTTCATGTAATTTTCACTGTTACTCAATTGACTTTAAAAAATGCGTTAGAAGTTGTAGTAAGTGCGTTTGTATAATATATACGAAAATTTAATAATTAAATAAATATTAAACATTTTATTTTACTACCCTATTCAGTCGTAGTTTAAAAGTTTAAATTCACAGCGCATGCGCAGTCCGCAACATGTCTGTGCCACGTGACGCGTCGTGGCCAATCGAGGCGAATCATTGCTAGTGTGACGTACGCTCTTACTGCATACACACGCGTATTGCAACGACGTTGACTTTTCCAAAGTTAACTTCAGAAGTTCTGGTGGCCGTCTCCGAGTTGTTACTACTCAGTTACGTTTAACATTGTCTTATCAATATTATTTAGTGCTACAAAAGTGCTCTTACAGTCGCCGTTCGCGATAACCTGTTTTTAAATTCTTGGAAGCGTGCATGCTGCGATCGAGACGAGACCTTGATAACTAGTTCCTTGGACGAGCGAAGAGACAGTTATTATAGGATCATGCTCGAAGAGGTACGTGTTTAGTTTACGTTGCGAGCAGCCGTGCGTGTTTATATTGTTAACGTCGTAATCGGTGAGGTTAAGTGCAAAGTTCGCTTCCAGGACTAAATCTGCTTAGTGCTATGATATACCAGTGATATGATAAAATAAATGTGTGCGTCGGAACAGTCACTGTCGGCTGTCTGAACGGGACACGCTGTAGAGCGATGGACAACGGCGGAGGTAAACCGTGTGCACTGCATGAATTGTTCCATTTAGTGACGAGTTTGGACAGATTGACACCTTCGTCTGGCACTTTGCACGTAGTTGACACATTATCTGTATTACTTTGCAATTTCTGTTACACTTGTTGCGAGTTCTTTTCATTAGTACGTTTATCGTTTGCCGCTGTAAATAATAGCTTCCTTCTCAGTCTGTTAGTCAGCTACAAGTGTGTTGTTCTATAAATACTACTAAATCTGGCCGCAACGCGACTATAGGACGTAGCATATACGTTTAGTTAGTATAAATTATTAATGTTATTACTTCTACTATATTAAAATTAGACAGTAGTATTCTTTTAAATATCCTTCAAATATTATGCACTTAACACACGCTTTTAGATTTATGAAAATATTGTAAGCAGGAATATTTAATCTTAACAATAAATTTTTTTATCATTACCATAACCTCAAATTGAACCAAAGAATCCTTTCAGAGAGATAAAAATATAAATAATAGTCTAATAAATACTTCATACATTTACATAAACAATAACATTATTAATGATATAGCTGTTGATTGATATACTATACATATTAATGATTTGTGTAATTTTTATTTTTATGTATATAAATATAGTTGTAATGTAGGTGCATGATAACTGCTGCTTTTAATATATATTAAGCTTCTCCTTTGCTGAGTATAAATAATAATTCCTGCTTTCTATTAGTATATTATTATATTTAATTTGATTTTTTTCACAAGCATTACTATTCATAAAATATCTTTTCTAAAAAGTTATATATATTTCTTTAGGTTTCAATATATTATAATGATATAATATCATGTAACATCAAATTTGTTAACAAAAAAATATATATTTTTTAATATATTTAAACAACTAAATATGAAATTGACATACATGAACAATTTTTTTCAAACAAGATAAATGTATCCAAAAAAAAGTATTAATGTTAATATGATATAATATCATCTGTAAAGTACAGATAATTAAGATCATCATATGAACATACATATAGACTTTATTTAAGGTCAAATATGATTATTTATCATATTAAGCTATTTAGTTTAAGAACTCTAGCCAGTTTGGCTTCACAATCAATAAAGAGTCTGATAACACCAATAATAAATATAAATATTTTAATTCTTATTTATATCTTATTTATATCTCAAACTTCTATAGTATTTCAAAGTTTCAAAGTAGATATGCAATTAGTACTGAAATATAATTCTTTGATGAACAAAATTTTAAATCTCTTTACTCTCACTTGTGTATTCCATCAAACTCATACTTTTGTTCGACCTCTTATAAATAAAGTTTAATAAGCTTCACATATAATTTTATGACAATATGTTCACTTCAGTTAGAGAACTGTGTGAAAACTTATGGTATATGATGAGGGCTGAAACACTATAATTTTAATCTTAATTATAACCAGTAAAGTTGAAGCATGAGACTAAGTATTTTTAAACTTTACCTTTACTTACTTTTTACTTTCTTCAACTTTACCATCTTGTAAGTAACTCAGGGTAATATTAATCTACTTCAATCATTATTGTTATTCATTATTTAACTACACTTCGGATTTCTCATTATTTTCATTATGCACTGAACATTTGACATTCCTTGGTGCTTCACTATAAATACTAAATGTTATAGTCAATCTATAACTTTTGAATTTATACACCAGCAAAAATATCCATAATATTGGTTATAGTGTAGTTCTCCAGATCTTGGGAAATTTTAATATGAGGATTTCAACATAGCTTGACATTAACATATAGTTTAATAGTTACAGCACTTGGACAGATTCCAATAGGCGTGTGTTTGAATCCTACTACATTAAATTTTTTACACTTTTTCTATAGTAATAAAGTTGTATTTACTTAATATGCATAACGTAAATAGTTAAAAAAAACCCTACAGTTACAATTTTTTTCTGCATATGGTAGAAATGTATAAAGGAAATAGGGGCAGACGATAATTACGTTAATTTATTGAAATTCTGACATGTTACGTAAATATTTATTTTAAGCCCACTATTAATTATATTAACAATTTTATTTTTATCTGTTTTGGACTAAGTAATTACAATTTTAAAAAAAAAAATATTATTTGGCTTTTTTATCTGTTTCATTACTATGTTACTTATTCAGTCTAACCAAAAAATGTAAAAATCATGCTATTTGTATGAGTATATTTTAGAATATTAATATTCTCCGACAGAGAAAACAGAGACTAAGCAACGGAGTGTCTTAACACTAGGTTCCTATGGTTCTTGCAGTTCCCTCTGCCTATCCTGTTATATGCGGGATAAAGCGTGAAGACATCAAAAAAAATATTCTCCGAGGTTCTCCACTCTCTCTTACATCTATGTGCTAGATAGTGTAGGTTTCGAGGCATCAGAGTCACTCTGTATTATTGTGGATCCTTAGCACCTTTTGATGAAATATAATATACTACAGGAAATATCTATATATATATATATATATATAGGATATCGAGGACCGTCGTGGCGTGGCGGCGTAAGCGTCTGCCTGTAAACGCGACGGTTACTGGGTTCGATCCCCAGTCGGAGAAGATGGATTTTTCTATTTCCATTTTCTTCGCTCTGGCAAACTAGGCAAAGTGCGGCGTTGAGTTCCGCCACTCAACACGCAATGCCTCAAAAACGGCGGAAAGTGGGGACGGAGAAAGCAGGGGCTAAGCAACGGAGTGTCTTAACACTAGGTTCCCACGGTCCCTGCAGTTCCCTCTGCCTACCCTGCCTTGTGCGGGATACAGCGTGAAGCTATATATATATATATATATATATATATATATATATATATATATATATATATATATATATATATATATATATATATATATATATATATATATATATATATATATATATATATATATATATATATATATATTTATATATATATATATATATATATATATATATATATATATATATATATATATATATATATATATATATATATATATATTATATATATATATATATATATATATATATATATATATATATATATATATATATATATATATATATATATATATATATATATATATATATATATATATATATATATATATATATATATATATAATATTCATAACCACCATGTATAGTTGTCAGTAGTGATGTAACGAATATTCGCATTCGCACACATTCGTATTGGTATTCGCAAAAAACTCTGCGAATGTTTTGCGAATAATGCATATCAGAATAGATAGATAAAAAGAATACGAAAATAATATGTTATTACAATCGAAATCACTTTTTGTGTTATTTACTTAATAGAAAAAATAGTAATTTAACTCGTAATTAATTTATTGTCTTATGAGACATACAAAAACATATTCTCTATCTTTTCTAAAAAAGTTTTATCACTTATTACTTAGGTTTAAAATATTATTATCGTCTACTTGAACAAAAATAAAAACAATAATCATACAAATACACCATTCTCTCAAGTAAATGGCGTCAAATTTAAAAGAATTACTAAATATTTGCATTCAGCGAATAGTCGATAGCAAATATTCGTATTCCGCAATGTTAAAAAAAACTACATTTGTTACATCATCACTAGTTGTCAGCTGCAAATAGTTTTGCTTCTTTTTAACATTCTAGTGTTGCTCCCCAGCATGTGACAGAAGGAATCTAGTGTGTCTATGTGAATTATATTTAATCTGTTTATTGATTTTTAATGATTTTTTTCTTATGTATACACGTAAAATAAGTAATAATTGTTATTTTATAGTCTAAACCGTAATTGTTTGATGCTTCAGTAAATATACAATTGCACCTATGATATAATCAAGTTATGAATTACCTATGCATTTTTGCTTGAGAAACGTAGTTAACTAAGGATCTCTTTTATTCAAAAAAAAATATTTCTACCAAGTATTAATAAATTTAAGTAAATTTACTTTTTGTCCATTTTCTATATATTGAACTTAAATTATTTATAATTTTGTTGTGTAAAGTTTCAATATTTAGATTTTTTTTAGAGACTACAAATTTGCACTTAAATCGTGACCTGTAACCTAACGACATATTTTGATGATAACGACTACGGATATTGATAAAATATATTTAATTATTCGTGAAACGACTCAGTGTGTTTTAGGTATGTTGCTTGTTAATGTATTTATTATTTTAAAAATAAATACGTAGTGTTCTTTTTAAAAAATATGTTAATTGTCAGGAAAACAATATGAATTTCTATTACAACGACGTTAGAGCAGGTACTAACTATACTTTATATTCATTATTTTTAAGGTGTTAGACTAAATTATTATTATTTGCCAAAATAAAATAAATTGAGGGCGGTCGTGGCGCAGAGGCGTAAGCGTCTGCCAGTAAACACTACGGTTTAAGGGTTCGATTCCAAATTCGATGCCTCAAAAACGCGGAAAGTGGGGACGGAGAAAGCAGGAACTAAGCAACGGAGTGTCTTAACACTAGGTTCATATGGCTCCTGAAGTTCCCTCTGCCTACCCTGCAATATGCGGGATAAAGCGTGAAGCTAAAAAAAAACTACGTAAACTCGAATTTGGACCTGTTCGTAAAAGTCTCAGTAATTGATGTATTTATTTAAATTTGATATGTCGTCTTTGTTGTTACGTTACGCAAATAGATATCTTAAATTAACGAATTGTCTTACAACTTGCTATATATTCTACCTATATCAAAATAGTGAAATAATTTATGTGTATATTTTTTTTAGATAATACTTGACTTAACTTTTATTGTTAAATAATGATATTACGTCTTAAATTCGAATGCCTGTTAAAAAAAATTATAATACATACTTGTATTAAGTCAATATAACGACATTACATATATGTATTAATATTTAAAAAATATTTATTTTATTTACGACTTGTCACAAACAGACGCATTTGACAAAAACTTCAAAAATCTGTGATAATCTGTTCGTTATTTAACAAAATTATAGTAGCTCATATGCATATCAATGATGTGAAAAAATTGAGTATATATAACAAAGAAAATCAAAACTAATATTTCCGAACGTCAAACGCGTCGTTGAATTGTCAAGGTTTAATGGAAGTAAACGCTTGCATACTTCTTGATTGACCATAATTTTGCATCTTTGATCTTGTTTGAAAAAATTTACATTTCTACTAATAGATAGATGCGATAAAAGGTTTTTTGAATACTTGCTGACCCTTATTATGTCAACGTATGTGCTACGAAAGACCGTCGTGGTGCAGTAGCGCAGCGTCTGTCTGTAAACGCGACGGTTCGTGGGTTCGGTTCCCACTTGAGTAGGATGGATTATTTTATTTCAATTATCTTCGATCTGGCAACCACACAAGCGCGGCTTGCAAGTTCTACCACTTAAGACGTAATGCGTCAAAATGTGGAAAGTGGGGAACAGAATGCTTAAGACATTCCGTTCAGCACTAGGTTCTCTGCGGTTCCCTCTGCCTACCCTCTCATGAGCAGGATAAAACGTGAACCTAAAAACATTTATATCATGAAATGTGGAATAAATTTCTGAATATTAGAAATAAATTATATGTATTTATTTTAATAATATTAATATAACACCTACTTTAAGTAAAGACTAGATACAACATTATTTAAACATCTAACTTAACTACTTATTTTTTTTTTTTTTAGCTTAACGCTGTATCCAGTACATGTTAAGGTTAGGCAGAGGGAACTGCAGGAACCATACGAACCTAGTGTTAAGACACTCCATTGCTTAGTCCCTGCTTTTATCCGTCCCCGCTTTCCGCCATTTTCGAGGCATTGCGTGTTGAGGGGCGGAACTCAACAACTACTTAAATAAGTAAATATAAAGTTAATCAAATTCTAAGAATGAATTTTTTTATATATTTAATTTAAACTATTTTATTTTAAACAAATCTCTAGAGGAAAAATGTAGTTTTTAACAAAATTTATTGAAATACAAATTATTCTTTATTCATGTAGACTTTTACAAGCTCTCATCGGCGATGTCTCATACCGCCGTACAGTGGTTCGAGAGTCAGTTCCGTTGAGTCAGCAAGAAACTCAGTAGTTGCTTTTTAAATATCTATATTTTTTTTATTTTTATATATATATATATATATATATATATATATATATATATATATATATATATATATATATATATATATATATATATATATATATATATATATATATATATATATATATATATATATTAATTTACAATAACAGGACCTTATTACAATATATTCTTAAGAGGTCTACATAACAATTTGAATGTTAGAAGTATTCTGAATAAAATTCTTTTTTACCATTCAAATGTTTCTGAACAGTAATAAGTTTGACTCAAAGCTACCTAATATTTTTATGTCTTCACGCTTTATCCCGCACATAGCAGGGCAGGCAGAGGGATCAGGGACCATAGGAACCTAGTGTTAGACACTTCGTCGCCTGAACGTTGAACGCACCTGATGTTACATTTTTGTTTTTCAAATTTTTGGACGTGCAAATTTATTGTACTCTAAATTGTGGATATATGAACCAAGCATTGTTATAAACCATACCACCTACCCATCTCTATTTTTTAAGAAATAATATTTTCAAATTATAATTACAAAATATTATAAAAGTATTGCCTACAACATTTTAAAAACAAATAAAAACATAAATTGTCACTCATGGTTCCGCAGATCGTCAATTAAATTTGGCATAGTACGATTTGGCTTTTTATATTAATAAGTAAACTATTTAAACTACTGATATAAATTGTAAAAAAAATAGTTATATCTTCCTCTTGCGTTTATATTTTTTATTAGAAACTCGTTTAACCGGACTGATTGCTGTTGTAAGACATTTAGATAGTCGAAATACTTACTAGTGATGTAATGAATGTAACTTTTTAAAATTCGCGAATGCGAATGCGAATATTCTTGTAAATTTAGCACTTTGGATTATAACATCAAAAACCTGAGTATTAGCTGATAACACTTTTTTAGAAAGGAGAGAGAATTGATTTCTGTTTGTTTAGATTGCATTAAAAAAAATTGTTTCATAAGATATAATGAAGACTGATAATGTGTTTACAAGGTTAACTTACTGTTTTTTTGAATTAAAGAACACAAAAAGTAAACTGTTTTAGATTTTTATAACGTACTATCGTCGTCAAATTTTCTTTTCTGACATTCGCAAAACATTCGCAGAATTGTTCGCGAATGCGAATGTGTAAAACATGCGAGTATTCGCGAATGCGAATGCGAATATTCGTTACATCACTAGTACATACACATGAATATAATCAATCAATCGGGTTTTGACTTACATTTGTAAGTATTTAATATTTTTCAAATATTTGGCAATTGTCATTTGACGTAAGCCACTTTTTCATTTAGTTCATTTAATCCGTATAACTCAGGGCCGGATAATCGAGTTTCTACTATATTTAGAAACAATGAGGGAAGACCTGACGTAACTCTTAGTAATATACACTTTAGTACATATAGCTGTATGTATATAGAAGGGCTTTCTTATATATCACTTTCTTATAATCACTTCCTCTTATAATTTTTAAGAGCTTCTAAAGCACTTATAGAAAGTCAGCATTAGTTTATTTAGTACTTAAACTACACTATTTCTCTTCGCAAAGTACCTACGCTTTATTACGTATATATATTTTAATATAGAAGGCTATGGGATTATTAGCAAAGTAGCAAAAGTCGGAGGTGACAATTTAATCTATGTTACAGAGGGCGCTTTGCCTGTAGACCACGTTGAAGGGCAGCCTCCCAACCTCAATATTAGTGATGTCAGTGAGTATCGAATCACATAGTTTGGTATGGTTTTTATTTAAGGGATTCTACCTCACATAATAAGTTTTGTGTGGGAAAGATAATAAAATAATATTATATATGTACTTCTCCAAATATTTAATTTAAAGATATTCTATGGTAACAATCATAACTATACTATCTTAAACGTTTATAATGTGATAAAATATGTTTTGGAAAGTTTGTATTTTAGCTATGATAAGTTTAAAGAAGGTTTAAATTAGTGTTGCTAAGTCTAAATTAAATACTTAAGTTTTGTAAAAGTCAATAAAATGGAAGAACCAGAAATTTATCCCATTTATTTTATTCCACCGACATTTTCAACAATTAACAGTTTATATATATATATATATATATATATATATATATATATATATATATATATATATATATATATATATATATATATATATATATATATATATATATATATATATATATATATATATATATATATATATATAAACCCAGTTAAACATAATGTCTGCGTAATTTATAATTTGAAGTTAAATGTTTAAATGATATTTTTATAAGAGAAATATTTTGTCTTTATTTTTTTATTATATTGAAACCTAAATAAAGCGCGATTTGATCCTGCTTCACAAATAAAAATATAAATATATTATTTTATATTTTATTCTAATGAATATATATAAAAAATCAAAAAACACATCAAGACTTGAACCTACGCCTTTTCAAACTGTCCAATCCCTCTGACCTCTGAGCCATAACTTTTTATGCTCGGTAAATAAGTTTTTCCACATATATGTGTTACGTTCTTCTTATTTTTCCTTCATTTCAAATATTTAAAGATACAACAAAAATATATACGTATCACATCAAAAAAATATTTATAAATATTGATTGTCACACTCGAAACAAAACATATTAAAGAAATGAGTTAAAGTACATTAAGTAACGTATTAAGCGGAAAAACTGTAAAAATTTTGGAGGTAATCTATACTGACATAATGCGTCCAGTTAACCATATACACCTATCACAAACGTATTAACTACTAACAAGTCTTATTTATTTCTTTACAAATAACTACACTTGGAATCATTAGATAAAATATAATTGTTAGATATAAGCCGTATATAACTATTACATATCAGCAAGTACTGATAATATTTTATCTACGAAACCTAATATAAAAACTTTCTATTTCTCATACTAAGTGTAATATCATGGAACTAAAGTGAGGACTGTCGTGGCGCAAAAGCGCAGCGTCTACCTGTTAACGTGGCGGTTTTGGCGGGTTCGATTCCCATGAGGGGAAGATGGATTTTTCATTTCCATTTTCTGTGCTCTGGTAAATAGGCAAAGGGCGGCGTTGAGTTCATCACTCAACACGTAGTGCCTCGGTCAAAGGCGCAAAGCAGGGAACAGAGTGTCAGGGACACTAGAATTATATATGAATAAAAGATTTTTTTTTTGTAATTTCTGATATTTGTAATTATTTATAAGTGATTTTGTTATAGGAGCTCAGTTAATTATATAACATTTTTATGATTTTTAACTGTTGTTCCACACTAAAGATAAAAAAATGCTTTAAATAACGTTTAAAAATATATACAAACGAATAAATTTAATGTACATTACAATTTATTTTTTATTATTAAACGTTGTTTCGTTCCAAATCTTCAACTGCCTCACGGATTTCTACTACTTGTATCCACTACCCTCTAGTGTATTCTAGAAAAATGACTGACTAAACGCGACATTCGCGGTTTCTACTTCCACAAAGGGAATTGAACTTTTTTACTTCGCTCTCATTAAAAGACAAGGCGCGGCGTTAAGCTTCGCTTCACTTCATGTTGTAATCAATATGTTTTTATAAAAATTGGGTAAGAGTAACAAACACTAGGTTACTTTTCCCTACCCTTACCCAGAAAGCTGTAGGTATCCTGTATCTGTACAGAGAAAATATTTATATACACTGTTTATAGATATTTATAATATATTGTAAGTATATTAAAACCGTATTCAATATTTTTTTTAATATTATTTAAATCCCATATTAGGTTATATTAATATCACTTTCACTACTCAGTATAAACAAAGTCGTTTCACGCTGTGTGTTCCTATGATTAATTTACTTAGTTCTTTATAACTCAGAAAATGATTTGGATGTGTTTTTTTGATAGACAGAACGATTTAAGACGAAAGTATTGTATATACTGTATAACACGTGCACGTTTTATGTGAGTTCTTTTAAACAGCCAAATATATATTGCACTTTTGTAATCGTTATAAAAAAGTAAACGTGGTACATGAAAACGTTATGTAGTATATTTAACACCAGCACTGCACTGGTGCGAAGCCGGCAGCGATCGCTAGGTTTTTATAGAGTCAACGTTTAAAAACATAAATAGAACAGTAAAATAGTTGTAATTTAAAGAAATAATGGTCATTATATATTATAATTACATTTTCTAAAGCATTTTATTTGCGCACACTTACAGAGGCGAGTTTTTGACCTACAATTTTTCTTTTACTACTGTTGTAAGGATATCAAAAAGGAGGATTGGTAGCCGATGTTCAAAGTTGAAAAGTTAATTGATAATTGATTAAACAAACTACACGTTAGCCCATTGGATTTTGGTTGAAAAACAATTGTGCCCGTTTTTTTAAGTCAGACGTTTATTTTTAACAAAAAAAAATTCGAACTTTATTATGTCTAAGTGTAAAGCCATATTTAATATTTACCCGACTACGATTTTGAACTCGCAACTACCGCGGAAACCCACATGCTTACTATATTTGCAATATATTGATATTGGATACGTCTTGCTAAAAATCAATTACTTATGTATAAAAAAACATTCATTTTTTTATATACTTCCAAGTATCGTTAAATCGTACTCCTAATTAGTATAAAGTAACCAAGTTTGCAAGCTTAAAATTTAATATAATTTAAGTTTAAGTCTAAAAACTAGTTACTTGGTGTTTTACATATAACTGGAAACTTTGGGAATTAGTTATGATATAGTGGGTTAAGTGGGTAAGTCTAGTATGAGTAATGTCAAAGAAATAAACATAGTTTAAAAATAACTAAAAAACACGCTTTTTAAGTATATGAAACTAAAAAGTAAACAATAATTCTTCAAACAGTCCTATTGAGTTGGTCATTCCCTCCCTTTCCCTTCATACTCGAATCTCTATAAATATGCACTAGGTACATAGTTTCAGTTGCATAATATATGAAAAATATGGCACAAAGCGCCCCACACTTTTTCAAAATAATATTAATATTTTTCTATCATTACTGTTTTAAGAAATATTGTTTACTTTTTAGTTTGATATACTTAAAAAGCGTGTTTTTTTAGTTTTTTTAAACTATGTTTATTTTTTAGTTCAATGTAGTACATTATTGTTATTTTATTTCTTTTTATATAATTGAATTTTTTACATTTTTATTGGTGAATAAAATCATAATAATATATTGTAAAATAAATAAAAATTAAATAACAATAAAAATCAAGTAATAAAAATAGACTAAAAAACAATATTTTGTGTTCACTGGTACGGACGGGGTTCGAACCCACGACCATAGCATCTAAAGTCACTGCAATTCCGCCTACCTCAGACCACCCAACTAACGAGACTCATACTCACTCACGCTAGAATATACTGACAACCTATATAAGCCACGGTCTCTCAGTGCAAGGAGACTTACTCAGTTACAAGTGAAACTAATAAAAGCGTAATAAAAAAGTAAAAAATATGTAATATTGATATGACTGATGCGGTCGTAATTATGTCGAAGTGTAAGAATAAAGGAATCTTACCTATATTGGATATTTGAATTATAGTAAGGAAAAGTAATGAAAATGGAGAAATAAATATTAATTCTTAATAAAATTTACTCGTCCTTTTACAAACACATCGAACTTCCATTCTCCATAAATAACACTACAATGATAATCACTTTCACTGCATATCGGTTTTTCCCCGAAGACGGAAACCGATTTCTGACGCTCACAGATCCGCCGCAGTATTAATACAATTCTTGATATATTTGAATTCCGTTACAAACTCTCTAAATATACAAAAAGAAAATGACATAGATATATTTTTTTGCTCTTAACGTGGTACTTGCATGAATAATATATATATATATATATATATATATATATATATATATATATATATATATATATATATATATATATATATATATATATATATATATATATATATATATATATATATATATATATATATATATATATATATATATATATATATATATATATATATATATATATATATATATATATATATATATATATATATATATATATATATATATATATATATAAATGTTTTAAGTATTAACTTTACGTATGTTTCCCTTTTTTTTGTGGATATTTATTTCCTAATCAATTATTAACCAAAATAATTAACATTTATTGGATTTTATTTTTCATATTTTATAATCACACTTTACCATAAGTCATACATTCACATACATAATAATACATAAGTAAATTGCTTTAAAGTCCAATAAAAACGTGTGATTTATGGTCTTCACAGCACAAGTGTGTGTTGCGTTCTTGGTTAAATTAATACATGTAGAAATGTTTACATTTAGACATTGATCCATTACCTACTAATATGGGCAATTTTTGTAAAATAGACGAAAATTGAAAAATGATGTATTATGTTGTTATTGCTTATTTTTTTAATAAAAATGTAAAATATTGTTTTTCAGAAAGAAATTACTTAATTAATTATTTTTCCAACCCTAGTGTGAACATCATTAAAATAATATGTAGTAATCTAAATATTTTTGATGTCTAGTCGAGGCGATCTGCAAAGACCCGTTGTACGGCGCGGGCGTAGAGATGCCGCGCCCGGCGCCCCATCCGGGGCTCCCCTACGTGCAGATAGTCGAACAACCTGCTGGCAAAGCCTTAAGGTACCATTAACTTTTTAAATATTACTTATTCTATTATATCTTCACGCTTTATCCCGAACATGGCAGGGTAGGCAGAGGGAACTGCAGGAACCATAGGAACCTAGTGTTAAGACACTCCGTTGCTTAGTCCCTGCTTTCTTGATCCCGGCTTTCCGTCTTTTCAGAGGCATTGCGTGTTGTGTTTCAGAACTCAACGCCGCGCTTTGCCTTGTTTCCAGACCAAAGAAAACGGAAATAGAAAGATCCGTCTTCCCCGAGTGGGAATCGAACCCAGAATGATTATCTTGATGATTATCTTATTACAAAAATATATTGTTAAAAAATTAAATACCTACAGTGCCCTCCAAAAGTTAGTTGAAATTAGTTCACCTTATCAATGATGTTATATATTTTCCAAAATACGCAGTTTCTATGAATGAACTGTTTACTATTTATGTTTGGATACAGTATTGTAATACGTACAGTAGGGAATTCCCCTAAATTCATTTTGATTTCTTTCAAAATCTATGTTTATGTGTCCACTACTTGAATTGAGCTCTTCAAAAGTCAGTTGAAATAGAAAACTTTAAATGATATCCGATACTCTCGCGGTTTTAAATTATAATAAGACATTATAAAGTTATTTGACTGTTTTTGAATTAATAATGGCTCCGAGACGAAAATTAACTGTCGAAGAAAGAATAAAGATTGTATATGAATACGAAAAAATTAAAAACTTTAGTGCTGTGGGAAAATTATTTAAAGTTAGTCCAGAAGGTGTCCGAAAAATAATAAAGAAAAGTTTAGAATGTCCTAGTCTTGCAGATAGGCCACGGTCGGGGCGTCCTCGGGCTACTACTTCTGTTGATGATCGACAAATAGTGCGGCAGTGTAAAATTAATCCCAAGATTGTGGTACGAAAGATCAAAGATCAATTACAGGAAGCAGGGACCTCGGTTTCTGAAACTACTATCAGGCGACGCCTGCATGATGCTAATTTACGAGGTCACATTGCCAGAAAGAAACCTCTTTTAACATCGATCCATAAAAAACGAAGGTTGGAGTTCGCCCGCAAGTATTCGGATAAACCAATAGAATTTTGGAAGAAAGTAGTCTTTAGCGATGAATCGAAGTTCGAACTATTTGGAAATCGCCGTCGGCAAACTGTATGGCGCACAAGCAATGATAACTCTTACGGCGACAAATACTTGCAGCCCACTGTGAAACACGGCGGTGGGAGTGTGATGGTTTGGGGGTGTTTTTCTTGGCATGGTGTTGGCCGACAGCAAGTAATTGAAGGCAAGATGACAGCACAGGTCTATTGTAATATTCTCCATGACAATTTAAAACAATCTGCTGAAACAATGGGGTTAGGTCCGATTTTCAAGTTCCAACAAGATAACGATCCGAAGCCTACAGCAAGGATAATTAAACAATACTTTGAAGATAACGGAGTGGATTTACTGGAATGGCCTTCGATATCACCCGACCTTAACCTCATTGAACATTTATGGGATGAATTAGACCGCAGGATCCCTGTTTCCATGAGACGCAACAAGAATTTGTTTAAAAATACAATTATTGAAACATGGTCGATTATACCGGTCGAAACATTACAGTATCTGGTAGATTAAAATATTTGCAAAGACACAAGCCTTAAAATATTTTTTCAACAATTTCAACTAACTTTTGGTAACGTGATTTCATTGTTAATCTACATAAATTATATTTATAAAATTTGTTATGATTCTCTTACTGACAGAAATATTCTAAATTGATTATATTTTAATAAATAATTCTTGAAGCCACGATTTTATTTGGTTTTATTATAATTTCCTCACTTTTGGAGGGCACTCTATGTACATACGGCACAAACGAAATGCTTTTGTTTTCCAATAATTGCGAAAATCTTAATTATATGTTCTTTGTTTTATCCATATATATCTATATATGTATATACTATGTGGGTGAAAGGGAGTCGCGTGCAGTTAACGTGTTTTATCTCATGATTGACCTCGGGAATTTTCTTACTTCTTAACCTCTGTTATCTTCTGTTCAACTGTTCCGGAGATAAGGCCAGACAAATAAACAGACAAATATGAAAATATTTGGTAATGTCTTAGTAATGTTGTTTAGAAATAACAAACACTGGCTTCATTTTTATTTATACATATTATATAGGAAAATTTTTTTAACAAAACTTATGTTTCTTAAAAATGTACTGTTGTTATTTATTTCTATAGAATTTCATAACATTTTTACCAATTTGTCATCATTATATTATTAATATCTTCTGCGAAGTTATAATTTTCCAACAAATAACGCTAGTGTTCGTCGATCGATTCAAATATAACGCATTGTATTATATCGTAAGAACCTATTGTCGTCTTGTCACGTCACTATCTCAAGGCACAGATTTAGATGTGACGCTCCTCCGCGTCACGCTTACTCTAAATTGACCATTCATTTGACACGTGTGTAATGTGTAACACTCTTACGCTTTTAACCAGCCGTATGACTTTTTGGCGGTAATTTAAAAAAATATTGCTAATAAATTAACGTTGTATATTGAATAAAAATTTTGCATGTAGTCAGTATGTAGAAGGTCTATACAAGAGGGTTGCGGATTGTAATAAAAGATGTTAAAATACTTGAACGATCATTTCTATCTCCCGATAACTTTTATACTACGACGTCCAGAACGAATAAAATAAAAATAGAAAATCCATCTTCCCAAAGTGGGAATCGAACCCGTAAATTATCACGTTTACAGGTATACGCTACGCCTCTGCGCCAAGACGGTCTTCATTACTTAATAAATAAATAATTTACTTTAACCTTTTTGACGTGACAACGTCTTAAATTAGGTTGCGGCTCGGAGTCACATATGAAAAAGTGTAACGCCCAGTAACGTAACGATGTGTCAACTGTCACCGAACTATGATTGGTCCGCCGCGCGTATCACTTGACACATGTACAATGTTTTAGTAAACAAAATATATTTTCTATAGTTAAAATTTGTGCAATTTATATTATAATTATTAATCATATCAATAAATATTCTACCGAGAAAAAGACGTTGTCACGTAAAATTTTCGCCCGTAAAACCCACTTTACAGGCAACCATTTTTTTTCATTATTTTTTTTAAAAAAGTAACTTCGGTCTATAATGCCATATAATCATATTCTATGTATACGTCGACTACCTACATCTTGTTTTCATATTCTACGAAATGTAAAGATCAACAGTTAGATTATGAATAAATCCACAGTAAACATGACTGACTGACAAGTCGGTTGTTAATTGAATAATAGTAAATAACATTCAATAAAACTTGCATTGAGTGTTGCACAAGACTTATTAAATGCATTTACTTTGACAGCGCATCGAATGCAGGAAAAACTGAGGAAGTAAATGTAGGTTAATTAAAAAATAGTACAGTGTGTAATTAGAGTAGTATTGTATGATGAGGATACACAGCATGTCATTGTCTCACTCTACTCTATGCCAATTGTTTTTCTTTGCAGCGAAGTGTTAGATTTTTAAGAAAGTACGCCGGAATCGATTAAAACATTTAAAAAATAAATGAAATAAGGGTAATATTTACTATATTAAATAAAATTAATTATCATGATAACTTTATTATTTAATAATTATTGCGTGTGGCGCAGAGGTACAGGGTCTGCCTATATACGTGAAGGTTTCTAGGTTCAGTTCCCACTTGGGGAGGATGGATAATTTCATTTCTTTTTTCCAGCGAGGAACGGGTCTTAACACTAGGTCCTCAAGGTTTCTGCAGTCCTCTCTGCCTATCTTGCTATGAGCGTGATAAAGAGTGAAGCTAAAAAAAAGTAACCTGACGAAATCGTGATATATGTATATATACACCTAGCCACTTGTACATTGATATTCTTACATCGTACAATGTTTTATTTACGTATTATGCTATCTAATAATCGCCTGCTCAGTATGAAATAGGGCACACCCACGTATTGTACGTATATGGAGTTCAATGCCTGAGCGGTGTCAATGTTTATGTAGATCAATATATGTTTGCTTATTTCTTAAAACATGCAAAATATCTGTTATAAGTAAATAGCTTATATTAATATTAACAACATTTATAATAAAGGAGATTTTTAGAGTTTTTTTATTTATATTGTTCATTTGCCTCACAAAGTCATCTAACGCTTGATGCTTTCAGAAAGCTTCTTGGTGCCTCTCGATTAAATTTTTTAAGTATATAAAATATATTGCAAAAATCTTAAGAATTAATGTTAAAACGGATAGTGAATAAAATATTTTTATGATTTGTTTATTTTATGTAATATATAAGTTTTTAATAATAAAGCTTATTTACGAATATTATCATTGTTTTAGACCCGTGACCACGGACTACGACAAAGTGTTTGAAACGTCAGGTTTCTAAAAAATTAAAATATACGTACATATATATATATATATATATATATATATATATATATATATATATATATATATATATATATATATATATATATATATATATATATATATATATATATATATATATATATATATATATATATATATATATATATATATATATATATATATATATATGTATATACGCGTGTATATTATAATTTTTTTATATACATATATTTTATACATATATATATTATATATGTATAAATTGTTTTAATTATTTTATTTAACATATAAAAACTGTGAAAATCAATGATCTTGATATACAAGTTATTTATAAAATACTACTTATTATCATTCCATCTAATTGAACAATAATGATTAACATGTGGAATACGTTTGCCAGGTTTCGATACGAATGCGAAGGCCGGTCAGCGGGTTCGATACCCGGCGTGAACAGCACGCCCGAGAGGAAGACGTACCCCACCATAGAGATATGCGGACACAAAGGCCAAGTTGTCATAGTGGTGTCCTGCGTCACGAGGGAAGACCCGTACAAGTGAGTGTTGCCACTTTTATAATATGATACATATCATTATGGTAACACTGTGTTATTTTTTATTATTTTATAGATATATTATTTTTATATACATTTTTATTATAATTATACATCTATAATACATATCCTACACATGTATATAAGATACACACATTTTTGTCATATAATATGTTATAGTAAACGTTAACTTCTGTTAAAATAAGTCGCGCTTCGAATATGTGTTTTGATCGAGATACTAGTATAGCGTCGCGACTATACTTTAGTTATGCACCTCTCTAACATCAAGTTATATTTTATATTCGTTTTTGTTTGTGTGTAATTAAAAACAAAACTTTTGTCAAAACAAGTTAAATGAAATATCTTAATTGGGCAGAAATAGGGAGACTAGAGCATAAGGTGTACATATAGTAAAAAAAAAATAAGTAAATACAAAAATATATTTCATGCAGTTACTTGTATTTTATATAAGAAACTGCAATTTCAATTTACGTTTAGGAGATGCAAATGCTTGGTAGAAACGTAGGAATGTCGAAATCTAATCAATAGGTAATCAAGCTAATTCGACATTTTTCTACGTATTATTTATTGTAAAGAAAAAATATTAGATTTAAAATATTTTTTTTTGACTGCCAGACCACACCCCCACAATCTAGTCGGTAGAGAGCGCTGTGAGAACGGAGTGTGCACACTCAAGACAACAATTACGGAGGAAAATCCTCAAGTGTCCTTCAGCAACCTCGGCATACAATGTGTGAAGAGGAAAGATATCTCAGATGCCCTTAAGATGAGGGAGAAGCTGCGGGTGGACCCGTTCAAAAGTAAGTCACACTAACACTATACACTATCCTATTAGGCAAAAAGAAACAAGTGATTTTGAATTACAGTTATAATTTATTGTTAATTATATATAAATTTATACCTGCATATATCTTCACGCTTTATCCCTAGCGGCATAGTCAAAGAGAATGAGGCGCCAAACGCAGCGGTCCCTGCATACCTCTTTTACCTTATTAGCCTCTTCATACTTTCTCTCATAAATTTATCTTAATTTAATAATCTATTTTTATATTTTTTTTAAATAATAAATCAGTTATTTCTTTTTAAAAATAATAAATTAATATTTAAACTCAATACTAATGTCAACTATCAAAACAGTTTAATTGTGGTTTTTAAGTGCATTTAGTTATCTATCGAAGCCGCTATATAATGTCACAGACCTTTAAGCGAGCTGATAAACATAAATGTAAGGGTCATGTACAAGATCAAAGTTATACACACACTCACACACACACACATATGACACTATATCTTTTATTTTTAATGCAATGTTTTTAAAATTGGCGGAGAGTTTTAAACGGAGAACGAAATATATTTTTTTTAATTAATAAAAGGCTTTTGGCCTTTTCTAAGGAAATAGGTATAGGTAGTAAGTTAAGTTAGATAAGTTGTTTGATTAAAATTATTGTTTCAAAGTCCCCAAAAGAACTATCTATACAATATTATAAAACAAACTTTATAAATCGCCTGTTAATCAGTCTGCGTGTTTATCCAACAAATACTTCCGTTTACGTTACATAATAGAACTGACGGCTGACATTGAAAAACTAACGTACTCTTTTCTCAGAAATATTAAACGCTGTTATTATATAAGTAGGTAGTGGAGGTAGGTAGGAGGTATGTCTTAGGTATTCGCGAATTATGATTCGTAAGTATTGGTTATTGTTGCAATTTTTTAAATAATTTATATTGTTGTATTTAATTTTTCCATATTTGCTTATTTGTTATATTTTTACAATAAAATTGAAATTATTTTTTATAAATCATGTTATATTATTCGATTATATTCTAGTTCGGTTAGTAGTGTTTCGCTATCCACCGTTCTACATTCGGGGTAATTGATAATTTTCATTTTCCCCGCCCTGGCAACACAGCGCGTTCATAATTTACGTCACTTGCTGGATTTTAATGCTGGCGGAATACAACATAGTGAAGTCACACTTCTCGTTCTATTTATTCTAATATATATAGAATTAAATGTGTAGGTGAGAAAAAGATTAAGAGAATGGTTTATGCGATATATAAATAACGTTATAGAAAAAAAATGGCGAGTGTAAAAACATTTTATGGCTACAATACAAACTATAGAGATAGAACAGACAGGCGTTGTCTATTTACGAGAAGTATTATTAGTGTTATTGGATACGTTACGACTCGCTTTACACAGCTGTTCTTTAACTGTTTAACTGTAGGTACAAAAACCGGGACGATTAATATATATATATATATATATACATATATATATATATATATATATATATATATATATATATATATATATATATATATATATATATATATATATATATATATATATATATATATATATATATATATATATATATATATATTTAATCCTTTACAAATTGTCCGGTCCTCTCTGAAGTGAACGATAACATTTTAAACAAACGTTTTACTTCTGGTTAGAAGACTAACTTCGGCGTTGAGTCCCTCCCTCGCCCTGTGATGCTCATAAATAAATAAAATTTTCCCCAGCCACTCGCATGATGCGGTAGATATCTTAATATAGTAAAGTTGAAGTAATTCTAAAAATAACTATAATATATAACATAAACTAATCAAACAACCAAGAGCGTCCAACGTACGCAGAGTACTGACCAACGAGTCCATTGACTGGAACTAAAGGACACGCGTGATTAATGCTAAGTGGGAAATACACTAACTGCTCATTATTTGACACGTTCGCGGCATATTGTCTGTTCTGCGATAGGTGTTGGTTCGAAACTTGATTGAAGACATTATTATAGCGAAATTATTTCCACTTGTATCAGTTTTATCTGAGCTTAAAACAGTACGATGAGTTTTTTTATTAGTAGTTAGTGTTTTAACACTAGGTTCATTTTAAATCCAGCTAATTGTGTATACATAAATGTTAAACATTATTAATGTATGATCGTCGATTGCGAAAGTAACCAGCGTCGGGCGGAACGTTTAAAATAGCTCGCTCGAAATATCCTCTAACACGGTCAACTTGCGGGCTAACCGCTATTTCTATGATGTACACATTTTACAGGTTTAAACTGAAAAAAAAAAGCTACTAATTCATAGTTTTTTTTTAAAATGATCTCTGAGCTGAAATTTATTTAAATTAAATTTTATATATAACAATACAATTTTAAACATCTATATATTTACATATATATTTAGAATATATTTGATGGATGACTGTACTTCAAAAATATATTAATTATTGGCTATTATAAGTATAATAGAACCCAATATTATATGTTTTTTTTATTTTTATTTCTGCGTGTAGACGCTATGTGTAAGAATGACATCACAGATTACAATGTAGTTGTAAAATGTAGAGTTTATAATATATACATACATATAAATGCTGTGGAGATGCGATCTCTTCGAAGGATATGCGGAGTCAGCTTAGCTGACCGAATCCGCAACGAAGAGGTACACAGGATGGTAGGTACCAGCGAGGATGTCATAGTAAGAATGAAGAAGAACGTGCTCAGGTGGTTTGGGCACGTCGAAAGAATGAGTGACGAAAGAATGGTAAAAAAGATATACGATGGAAAAGTGTGTGGTAAGAGAGGTAAGGGGAGACCTCGGTTGACTTTCGAAAACACAGTATCGAAGATACTGGAGGAAGGTCACGTAAAAAGCATGAGGACTCCCCGGAGAGCATGCATGAAGAGGTTAATGACAGTGGACGAGGCGAAAGAGGTATGCAGGGACAGCAGCGTTTGGCGCTCCGTTCTCTCTGACTACCCCGCTAGGGATAGAGCGTGAAGATATGTATGTATGTATGTACATACATATAAAGTTCACTGTAAGTATATTAGTATTTGGCCGAATTATATGAAATATGTTTAGTATAAAAAAGAAATAAATAAATAGAAAATAATATATATAATATATAGAAAATAAAATAGAGATTTACTCATAAAATGACCTAACTAGTTTATTACTATATGTTATATTGGCTTAGACCAGATTATAATTGGCCCGATTGGTGCCTTTTTTGTTTGTTCAGAAAAATATCGCCACATTTTTTTCAAGATGGTATTATGTATTTAGTAAGTAATTGAAATTGATAAATAACGTATAGTTGTAATATATAATTGCAGCACCACGAAGTGTGTACATACTTTGGGAAAATAAAAACTAAATAAACCAAAATAGCCATAAACTGTACAAACATGTCTTATATTATATTTAAAAATATATATAATCTAATCTTTCTTAAAGAAAATATATAAAAATTTGAACGCAGCGGGACTCGAACCCGCGCCCTTTTGCGAACTGTGCAAGCGCTCTCACCACTAAGCGTATGGCATGGTTGATAAACACTTTAAAAATAAAAATAATCATTCTTTATAAAATTATTTACATACTCTATATCCAAAACATTACAGCGGGTTACAGCCACCGCAACCAGCCCCAAAGCATCGACCTCAACGCCGTCCGCCTCTGCTTCCAAGTGTTCATCCCAGACGAGAGGACCGGCAAGATAAGGCAGTCCCTACAGCCGGTGGTGTCGGACGTGATCTATGACAAGAAGGCGATGAGCGACCTCGCCATCATGAAGCTAAGCCAGTGCTCGGACTATAGTACGGGGGGTGCTGAGATTATATTGCTTTGTGAGAAGGTCAGTTTTCTTATTTATTAAGTAGGTATACAATGTTAATATATAAAGTTGACTTATTTTTATGGCTTTTAAAGTGTCAATCCATAGTGAGGATAGACAAAATAGTTAAAGAAAACGTATTAACCCTCTGGTTTTAAATTTTAGTTCAATCGATTGAATTTCTGGAATTGCCAATTAAGATTTTTCTTCATAATATCCACATTCCATACAGGTGTGTAAGACTGGTTTAGTTTGAATGTTCTTTTTTTTATTTTTATAGGTTAAAAGTTAATATTAAGGCTAGATCATAAAAAAATAAATAAATGCAGTAGTCGATAGTGCACCACATATTATATATTCAATTCTCGTATCAACTAGCACTTGATAAATCCGTGACTGGAAATAATCCCGATTGCATTCGATATGTATACAGTAATGAATGCAATCTATGCAATCCTATTTTAAATGAGTGGCCCTTGATATACGGTTCGGTTCATTTGAGAACAAGTGCGCCAGACCTTACTTGCAAGTGCGAGGCGTTGCAATGTATACACGATGGATGTAAGTTCGATTCCTAGTCCAGAAAATTACCCTAAATCTTCAATTTCCTAGTGTAATAAGATAATGTGCAATTTTGGGCACGTCATGTCTTCAGCCGAAAATAAAGAAATTAGTGCATTGATCTATTGTATGGATATAGACACATAATTGAAGACTATGACTAATGGAAACGATATAGTAACAAAGTAGGTAAAAAAAAGGAATATCTAATAGAATCAGGCTTTACCTCGCAGAAATCGATCCTAACTAAAAAAGAAGTAATATGTATGTAGCTACTTCCGCTATGCAGTAGTAGTCATGCATCGAAGTGCTCCGCTCGCCCGCCCGCTGAAAGATGCGCGTGCAGTAATGCGAAACACAACTAAAACCGTTAATACACTCTCTACACGTGTTTTACCCTCAACGGGGCATCCTAAGGAGATGTTAGACTGACTAGTGCCAAACAAAAAGTGATTTTCTGTCAATGAAACATGACTGTATGCGACTTAGCGGAAGTAGCAACATATAAGCTGGTTTCTTAGCAAAAAAGGAACTCCTAGGAGCACGAGGCAGAGCTGCCTTTCAAATAGACAAATACAAGTCGTCAGTCGGTTGGATTACTGTCCTTTTATATAGGCTACAGAATGTAATAAAAAGAAACTAGATTATACTGATTATTATTTCATATTATTTCTTCACTACTTCTTAGAAAAAAGGAACTCGTAGGACCTCGACGCAGAGCTTTTAGTTATCTCCCCGTTTCCTTTCCCAGGTGACTCGCGAGGACATCTCGATAGTGTTCTTCGAGCAGGACGGCGAGCGCGTGGTGTGGGAGGAGTACGCCAACATCGTGCTGGTGCACAAACTCACCGCTATCGTGTTCCACGCGCCGCCCTACCGAGACGCGCACGTGCCGCACCACGTGCAGGTACTCGCACACCTACGCACACATATATACACACATATACACATATATACACATATATACACACATATACACATATATACACATATATACACACATATACACACATATACACACATATACACACACGCACACACACGCACACACACGCGCGCGCACGCGCCCACGCACACGCACACGCACACACATACACACACACATCTTCACGCCCTATCCCGCAGGAGCCATAGCAGCCTAGTGTTAAGACACTTTGTCCCTGCTTTCTCCATCCGCATGCGGAAAGCCGGAACTAACCAACAGTGCCTTAAAACTAAGTTCTTATGGTTCTTACAGTTCCCTCTGCCTACCCTGCCATGTGCGAGATAGAGCGTGAAGACAAAAAAAATTAACATTTCGCTATTTGTTCAAATATATATTTTTTATAATTGGTGTTGATAACAAATGCCGAGATGCCAATATGTTAAGTCGGTAGCTGTTAATTCATCGATTGCATGCACGTCTCAGATCTAATAATGTCTTTCATTGAGCTACGGTTATCTGATGCACTGTAGTAGGTACGTGGACTTCCAGTTCCTTACGTCTCGTGCACGTAGTGCATATTGACAATGCTATATCATATTTATTGCATATAATTATATATAATGCTTTAAGTATTATTTTTTTTTTGTTTTAAAACATTTTTAATAGGTTTCAGAAAGCACCAATTATTTCTTTCAGGTGTATCTTCAGCTGAAGAGGACGTCCGACAACGCGAGAAGCAACGCGATGCTGTTCGAGTACCTACCAAAAAGCCAAGGTACCGGAAGGAAACCCCTCCCCGACCTCAACGTGTTCTCTCTCCTCCTTTCAGAGCCCTCTCCCCCCGCGGCCGCCCCCGCCCCCGCCGCGCCCCCCGACCCGCCCACCGACGGGAACAACAACAACCGCGACAAGCAGGACGTGGTGTCCTCCACCAGCGACTCCCCCGACCCGCCCACTGTAGAGGTGCACGACGCCGACGACAACAACGAGAGGAGCCTCGACGACCTCCTCGACCAGGTCGCCGAGCTCGACGAGATATACTCCGAGACCCGCACGCGCGCCGAGGCCGCCGCCGACGCGCGCGACGACGAGCTCGAGTACTTCGACTACGCCGGCACCTACACCAGCCGGCAGCGCGCCTTCAAGAACCCCGTGCCCATAGCGGAGCCCGCGCCCGACGCGGAGCCCTACGAGGACGTGCAGGTGCAGGCGCACACCTACCGCGGGCCCATCGTGGAGTTCGCGCCGCTGAAGCGCGACACGGAGGGCGCCCCGCCGCTGCCGCCCAAGCGCCGGCGCGCGCCCGACTCGCTGCGCGCCAGCCAGACCTCCGTGGACAGCATCCTCAAGCCCGGCCGGCCGCTGCCCGTGGCCCGCAGCGAGCCCGCGCTGCCGCCGCCGCCCGCCAAGAAGCGCTCCTTCTTCTCCCGCCTCTTCCGCCGCAAGGAGAAGTCGCCCGCGCCCAGCGTCAAGTCCGAGGGTCGGCGGGAGACGCGCGCGAAGCCCGTCGGCCGGTCGGTCAGCAGCGTGTCGGGGCTGCGGCCCTCGCGCTTCGCCTCGGCCTCCTCCGCCGCCTCGCTGCGGGACAGCTGCGCCGGCAGCATCACGCGCATCTCGCTGCACGGGGACCCGGACGAGGGCGGGGGCGGGGACGGGGGCGGAGGCGCGGGGCGCGGCGGCGGGGGCGGGCCTCCGCCCTGCGACGCGGGCACCATCCTGGTGGCGGAGAGCGTGCTGGCGCTGGACGCGAGCTCGTTCCGCAAGCTGCAGGACGACCTAGAGCTGACGGAGGCGGAGCACTACGCGCTGTACATGGCGGTGGCGCCGCACGCGACCGCGTCCGAGTTCGACGAGACCAGCTGCTACTACTCGCCAGTAGACGCCTCCAAGTTCCACGACTAGCGGCCGACATATTCCTAACTTTAAATACCATCGAAGTATATTTATATGGAAATACGATTCCGTTAATGCCACGTTTGTTTTGTAATTTAAATTCAATGCACAATTAGCGAGCCTTTCGGGGCTCATCCGAGAATCGAACGCGCATCTTTGACGGTGCCGCAATGACCGTGTATTTAACATTTGGCCTGTTTCTAGGTCCGAGTTACTTAAAACATAAGCGCCAGAAGAGGTTGTCCCCCACTCTGCCGATGTACGAGCAGGACAGTAAGTGTCTCTCTCTCCCTCTCTCTCTCTCTTTTGCAATGCTGTTGAAACAGACTTGGTGTATTTTTTATTTAATTTGTTATTTTTTTCAACCGATGCTGTTTTGATAACATTTATTTTTTAACAAATATATACACAGGGAAATACTAGAATGTTTCTCACTCTGTTTATATATTTGCTTTTGGGAGTATTTATATATGGGTGTCCCGGTGTCCAGCGTTGATAGGTGGTGGTTTGCTTCTCAGTGTTATAGTAATGGGTTCATTTTCATATTTTTTTTCTTAAATAAATTTTAGTGTGAACTTAGTCTAAATTGTAAAATAATATAGTATGTTTTTAATGTTATAATATTTTGAATTGTGTAAGTTAGATGTTACTTTTTTATTTATTCTCTTAGTTCACAGTTAAAGTTGTTGTTCAATTTTTTTTCTAAAATGTTTATTTTTTTTTAATATTTATAACGGTTTTAGGTGTATAATTTTTTTTATCTGTTGGTTGACGTTACTGTTTCATAAGTAAATGGTGCTTAATAGAAGAGTTTATAAATTATTATTATTATTAATATTATTGTATTGTGGAGTCCAACTCGTGGGAATGACTTTTTAAAAATAGATTAAAAAAATATCTCAGCTGATATCTAGTCCACTACTATTTATTTATATATTTAAAACTATCATTAATATATTTAAATATATACTAATACATGATTCGAAAAATAATAAATAAAAGCATATTAATTAAAAGTATAAATTTACGAATTATTTAAATTTTAAAATATATATATAATATAATTGAAATATTCTTAAATATACTTTTATTTATAATATTATATTTATTATATATGACATATAACCTATACGTCGCTATGTATTAGCATAGTATTACTAAATAGGTTATTACTTATTACGAACATATAGTATGCTAATGTGAATATGTGTGTGTCATAGTCGTAGTAGGCTTTTGTTATTTGATATATTTTCAAATATTAAATACATTCACACTTAAACACTTGTCCGTCGTCCAAGACACATCTTTTTCTGTTATGCTCAAACTTTGTTATATAATTTGCAATATTCTTATGCAACTTTTTGTCTCATCATATCAGGAAATAATAATAACATATAAATTGTGTTGAATTAGTTGTGAAATATATATATATATATATATATATATATATATATATATATATATATATATATATATATATATATATATATATATATATATATATATATATATATATATATATATATATATATATATATATATATATTGTGTGCATTTTTAATTTAACATTTCTGTTTTATATACGATGTTTTAAATCCACTCCACTTTGTGTCATCAATATTATATTTTTGCATTTAGCTACAATCAGTTGGTAATGTTTAAGCAAGAATGGTTGTCTCTTTATGTATAACTTCTTTTTTAAATAACCAAATTTATTGTATAATACACATTGATTATTATGAAATAGGTCATACTTAGTTTTGGACAGACTTTTTGAAGCTTTTACCATATTATAGTGAATAATTATTAAATACTTACATTCAATTGTTTAGGCGTCAGCCCATAGATTATAAAACATCTAGTTAAAAGAACATATCACATTAAAAATGTGTAAAATAACGCTTTAGATGAATTTACAAATTTTGATACAAAATTATATTAAAGCTGGCATTTTAGTCATAAAAATTATAATTTTTACGACTTAAATGTAAAATATTTTTTTTTGTATATCTTTATTATGGAAATGATGTTATATTATGAAGCGTAGCTTGAACGAGTGTAAATGTTACGATGCTAATAAATTAAGAACTAAGTTATTTTATTTCTTGTCCTACAAAATCTACTACAAACCTACTTAGTCGAAATTTTCAAAAAGGTACAGTCAAGTTTTTATAGCATGTGTTTTTTTCGTTGGTTTTTGTTGTGAAGCTAGTCGTTTTTTTATTATTATTTTTCATGTTATAGAAATTAGTGAGTTACGCTTCTTTCTGTAGTTTTTTTAGTGGTGTAACTTAACGCTGTTATATAATTTTGTCCACTCCCTCAAGTGCTCTTTGGATTTGTTGTAGGGTTTTTATTTTTTTTTATTTTAGTTAATGAGAAATTGTGTTTTTTTTCGCTTCTTATTATTTTGCGACACGTAGGCTTTTTAATGTTCTTAACACACATATGCATATTAGCATATTTTTGTTTATTTGATCGCATGATTGTTTGTATATCTTTTTTTTAAGGTTCACCTTAAATCAAAATACAGAGAATAATACAGAGAAGTTATAAGTTGTCTTTTTTGAACTATTTATTGATTGATTTAAGGATGGAACCCTAAAAATTAACAAAGTTGCATGGCAATGATCTTTTTCGTTTTTTTTTTTATAAAATTTAGCCCATTTATATATTACCTCAAAAGTAATTATATTTTTCAGGATTCGCAAACGACCCCATCAAGGCAGAACCGCGAGGTGTGTATTGACATTTTTAATTTAATTTTTTATTTCTATTGCACGACAGCATTGAATTAAATATAAATATCTCTAGTAAGAGGACCTTCGTAGCGTAGAGGAGTAGCGTCCGCCTGTAAACTCGACTGTTTGTGATTTCGATTCCCATTCGGGAAAGATGGATTTTTTCATTTCCATTTTTTTGTTGAGTTCCGCCATTCAACACGCATTGCTTTGAAAAATAAGGCGGTGTGCTGGGACTAATTTAACACTAGGTTCCTTCGGTTCTTGCGGTTCCCTCAGCCTACTTTGCTATATGCGGCATAAAACGTGAAGACATAAAAAATCTAGTAAATTTTAATATACATACGGCTTTATTCATAAAAAGTTATAGCACGTTAAAAGGCTCGTTATATATAGAACAGTTGTCAAAAAACGTTATTCATAACAGCATTTTAGCGCTAATCAGTTCTATGAACCTATCATAAAGTTATAGAGCCGAGAACCCTACTATAAGAGTGTTTTAACGTCCAAAGCTGATTATAGCTCATACTACAATAATATTAGCATTGATATGACGTCATCGAGTCGCTTGTCATCAAGAGTGTCAATTTCAGTTTCGTAAACAAAACAATACAACAATTGACATTTTGTTCGATATTTATTAACTATATTTAGTTATTAACAAGTTTATTAATAATAAATTCTATATAAGAAAAGTGCACAGAACATAGGTAATACTTGTCCACGTCTAAACAAATTTCAATTCTTTGTCGTTTTATTTCTTATGACTTACTTTTTTAAAAATTATGTAAGTTTATAAACTAAAATAAAATAAACATTCGTGTTTTGTGATAACAATGACGTAAATAAAGCCGGTATATGTTAAACCAGATCCAACAATATATTTTTGTACGTAATATTAT
Organism: Dione vanillae; assembly: GCA_037178615.1. Lineage (NCBI taxonomy): Eukaryota > Metazoa > Arthropoda > Insecta > Lepidoptera > Nymphalidae > Dione > Dione vanillae. The sequence goes on along the minus strand of JAZFAU010000036.1, from coordinate 632,123 downwards.
CTGTGGTCATACTATATCGATGCGTTTGTCACTTATGGTCTTGTATTTGACGTTTTATAAGCTTTTAGAGCGTTTTAACTAAACTATACTTAAAACGTTCTATAAGACTTTTTTATGAATAAGGCCGATAATATTTAACGTTTCATCATGTATATAAATATTATGATACAGCTATCGTATAAAAAATCAGTCATTATGACAAATATCGGACTATAAACCACGACCGTGGGTTCGATTCCCGCTCAAGAAACTTAAATAAGGCAAGAAGACATGCCGCAGTGTTGAGTTCCGCCAATTGACAATGCACTTTGCCGCACAGACAAGACGCCGCCGCACCAGCTGAGCAGTCCGCGGCGCGTGTTCTCGCCGCCCTACGACGAGCCCGTGCAGGAGACCTACCAGGTGACTCATAGAAACGTTTACTAAATCTTCAAAAATATGTAAAATTATTGTAAATTTATTTATTAAACTCTAAAATTTTGAATTACACTCTTCTGTCTTGAGTAACTTTCATCACCCACACACTACTGTGCATTGACGTGGAGTATAACGATCGTTTGAAAAAGTTATTATCGTTTTTAATTTCTATAAATGAAATATACTGCGTATTTTTCTTCCAGTGGGAAATGCAACCGAACATGGCGATGGGTGGTCCCAGCCACATGTCGTACGGACAAGACATGATGCAATGGAATCAAAATTACATGCAAGTGTCCCCCAACATGCAATCGGTGTCCCCCAATCTGCCAATGTCCTCCATGACCAACCTGCCGAGTATGCAAACAAACTTGCAAAGTATGCAACCTAACATACAGTCGCTGTCCCCCAACGTGCACGCGATGTCCCCCAACGTGCAGGCCATGTCCCCGCACGGTCACCCCATGTCCCCCAACGTGCAGGCGATGTCCCCGCACGGTCACCCGATGGGCATGGGGACAATCGACAGAATCTCCCCAATGCACGGCGGCGTGTCCCCGTCTATGGGGCACATTTCCCCAAACATTATGCAAGAAACGGTATGTATACGTTATAATATATTGTATATAAGTAATGATTTGGAATTATTTTATTAATTTAATCAAAACGCGACGGCCTGTGGCTTCGATTCCCGTGAGAGGAAGATAGATTTTTCCATTTCCATTTTCTTGTATTGCAACAAGACAAAGCGCGGCGTTGAGTTCCGTCACTCAACACGCAATGTCTCGAAATAAGGTGGAAAGCAGAGAATGGAGTGTAGGTTCCCAGTTGTTCCCCTCTGTCTACGTACATGCGTCTCCCCGCAGCAGGCGCTGTCGGAGCTGCTGCAGGAGCGCGAGGGCATGCCGCAGCTCAACTCGGGCGAGCTGTCGGGGCTGTCCTCGCTGCTGGGGCGCGGCCCCGACCTCAGCGACAGCCTCAACCGGCTGTCCACCAGCGACCTGCTGCAGTAGTGCTCCCGCGCGGAGGACCCATGCTTGAAAATGTTGTCCGTCTACAGACTTATTTAACTAAATCAATTTTCATATTTTATTACATATAATCATATTCCTGAATCAATTCTACTATGTTTAGAAATGAATATTAGGAATGGAATTTTATTTTAATAAATAAGTATTTATGTCACTTATTTCTTACAGAGAATATAACGAGAAAACTGATTTGTTAGGTTTTGTGTGGATCATTTGGTCTAAAATTGAACGCACCTCTATCATATTTACAAACGCATACAAATCACAATCAGATGACACATGACACATGCAAATGTCATCGTTTTGGCGGCAAAATTACGATCAGCGGGAACGTATGTAAATAAATTTATACATTTACAGAATTTAAACTCTTTAAACAATCTTAAAATTGAAGAAAATTGAAATCTGAAAATTGAAAATTTGAGGGGCGTTCATTTTAAAATTGGATGGTCTTTTTTTCTTTCTTTCTTTTTTCCTTTGAAATAAACTGTAGACGGCTAATTATTTCAAGAAAGCAAAAGATATATGTATGTATGTAAGAAGAAAATACAATTTTCACAAAATTAAACATCACTATAATATAACACTGTTGTTACATATTTGACAATTGACAAGAGATTTTAATAATTTAAGAGATTTTAAGCTGTGTTTTATACTTCTTTTTTCACGACACATTATTTGAATAAGATTAATATAAGATATGGAGATTCGAATTGTTGAGGTTTAGTTGTGAATTTCTGTATTGACATGTGTAATGTGGGCGTTTTGAAAGAGCATTAAAGAATGACGATGAAAGAATCACAAAATTAAATGCAAAAAAATTGGTTTGTTTAACAAAATAAAATGAGTTTTGCATTAAAATTATCCTCAAATAAAAAAAAAATAATAGATACTAAACCTCAAAATATTCGAAATCCCACGTTATTGTTTAAAAGTGCAATAAAATAAGTACGCATTTAATGTGTTAAGTTATAACAATCATATTGTTATCATATGAAATTGACAGAAATAAAGAAAATTACAATTTTTCTATGACTTTTTATTATATTTATATACATGCATATGTACCACATATTTTTATTATAAGTACTGGAGGAACCGTGGAAAGTGTTTAGACACTCCGGTCCCTGCATTCCGCCTTTTCGGGCACTTTAAAATTGAACCTAAATCAGTGTCAGGACCGCTGTGCGCAGTGGCGCAGAGGCGTAGCGTCTGCCTGTAAACATGACAACTTGTGGGTTCGATTCCCATGAGGGGGATAGATATTTCCATTTCCTTCACTCCGGCAACTAGGCAAAGCAAGGCATTGAGTTCCGCCACTTAACACGCAATGCCTCGAAAATTTGTAGGTTCCCTCTGCCCAAACTGCTATGCGCGGGATAAAACGTGAAGCTTTAAAAAAAAAGAAAATCAATGTCAGCACGAAATACTGAAGCCAAAGAAATCTCTGCACTCGCTGTAAAATCACATCTAGAGAGTATTTATTACTGAAAATCTTTTGATATTTTTTTAAATGTAATCGAGAAGTTTTTTGTTATTTGGAAAAGATATGAAAAACATTTGGAGAGACGAACAGATAAAGTCGTAAGGAAAAACGTTAACGTAACGCACTCAAATGACTAATTGTTATAAGCCGACGAAATTTACATTCCCTTACTCTCCTTTGTAATCTCCTATGTCATCCTGGCGCCTCATCGTGAGAAAGTCTTAAGTTCTTGAGGTCAAGCACCCTTCACTCCGAACACCGCCTCTGTAACAAAAATCTCTCTCCCGCACAAAATGCTATGGTGATTTTTTTACTATCACAATCGTAAACCTCTGAAATTCATTTTCAGATGTAATTAGAGGCTCTCAGACAATATAAACTCAAATTTGGCTTATTCTTCTGGAACTGGTGCACCTCCTTGTATATACTTATATAATAATAAATATTGCACAATTTAATTAAATAGCATAACAAATGAAAAAAAAATAAAAGAAGTACAACAACGCGATAAAACGATCTTTTCCAGGCAACTCCAGTCCGGTAATTCCAGGCAACCTTTGTATGTTAAGTTGTATAAGGATGGCTGCGTGTAAGAGATCGCTTGTCTGATCAAGACCGCCATTGCACATAATATTTTTAAGTTTTAAGTATTGTTATTAAAACTTTCCAATGAACTTCGATATCCAATGAGACATTCCACTTTGGATATAAAGCAAATAATTTGGTAGAGTACTAAATGTTCACGTATTTTAAACCTCATTTCTCTTTTATCTTAGTAAGCTTACAGCTATTTTGCTTCGTATTTTTTAATTATAATTTTTAAAGTTTTGAAAGCTTTCTTGCTTTTAAAATGCGTCTTTTTTAAATACAATTGTCAAATTTGACATAACATATAAACAAACTTTACGTCGAGTTTACTTAGGTACTTATAATTTTAAAAGTATTTCATGTATAATAATATAAGATCGATTTCAGAAATATTAAACTAATAAAATGGCTGATCACTTCAATTCTAAAGCACCAGAGCCTAGAAAAGTAGGAGTTTGGACTGAAGGAGCTCCTCCAATTGAGACACGGTTAATAAATATATTTGTCTTGTTTGTTAGTAAATAATGATGTCTAATACAATTTTTTAAAGCTTAATTCATCAAAATGTAAGGCATTTTAAGTAAAAGATTATTGTTTTAATTCCAGTGAATATATATTACCTAAAAAGTCACCAGAATCAATAGATGACATACCAACTATTCCTGATTTAGATGACTTACAAGATATATTTGAAAAAGAGATATCTAAACCACCATTGTAAGTCTTTATTATTTTCCTCAATATCACTTTTAAACAATATAATAATCTTTATAAATCCACAAATAAATCATATTAAAAAAACAAATTATAGGCAAAACTATCAAGAAGCTGAAACTGTAAGTGCTTTAGCTGAAGTTGATGTGAGTGGTTCAGGTGAAGGTATAGATGGAGCGTTGGAAGTTCTCAAATCTTATATCCCTACTGTTGAAGCTGACACTGGTGATACTGTGTGGACAATTGACTCATTGTTGACTCAACTTGCCAACGAAGATGCTAATTCGTAGAATAAAACTATGTAGAACATTTTACAAACAATTCCTATTTATTATTTAGTTATTAAATTTAATTATTTTAGCTTAATAAATGTAATAATTTCCTGATATAAGAATTTTAATTCAATATTTTGTAATTCAATTAAGACATTCCAATTAAATTGTTATATATAAATAATTACACAAATTATAGCAATTATGATATGGATTTCTGAATAAAATGACAAAAGAACTTAACCATTTTATTATTTTATATAATTTAAGCAACAGCCATTATGTCAAAATTTCGACAAACACAAATATTTCTGTAACATTACATATAAAAAAATATAATGACAATAAAAAACTACTATGAGGTAAGTGATTATAATGACTATAAAAGAAACAACTTGTATATCTCAAGAGATACTTTGTAACAACTTGTTAGATTTTAAATAACTTAAATTTATAATCACACACCTCTGTAAGGCAAAGTTACTTGTAACTGTCTGCAATTTATTTATTAAAAATACTATATATAGGCAAAAGCTAATGACTAAGCAAGTTAACTGTCATGGAGGTTGTTTTGAACTGATTAGTCTTTAATGCAGGAATACATATTTTAATCTATGCAGCCAGTTCTGTTTCCATTTTTCTTATTTTAATAGGCAGAATGTTCACCATCTCTTGACATAAGCTGTACTCTTCTTTCATCATTTTTGCCGCTTCCTTGTCATTTTTACAAATATCCACCACTGCTTGATAGGAATCATAACTTTTCTTAACATGACTTAATTGAACATTTTTGTCCAATGCAATTCTTTTCATACTGTTTCGGCCTATAAAAGCATAAGCACTAATAACAGGTCTAATCACATCAAATTCTAGTTTTAGAGGCATCTTTCCATTTTTATCCTTGACCGAATCTAGAAAATGGTCATAATTTTCAATACTTTTCTCACACAGCATGTTAATCTTCTTCAATATGTGTGGATTTGGTTTTTCACTTGATTTGTTTAGTTTATCCAGTTTAATGTTTAAAATATCTGAGTACACTTCACCCAGTTCATACCAGAGTTGTCTACAGTACTGCAAATAGTATGTTGGATTGATTTCTTTTATTAAATCCTCCAGCATGTCAATCCTTCTCTTTTGCATTTTAGCTCTTCTTTCATCATCTTCTTCAAAGAATGCCAGATATGAATATGACTGTGAGCTATCTTGGATCAGCTCAATATAATCTGATGCCAAGGAATCTAACTTGTAGTACTCTTTAGCTTTGTTCAACCAACTCTGACAGCTTAAAAAAACTTCCCTAGCATCTTGATAAGTCAAAAGAAATTTGTCTCCAATTTTGTTTTCATATTTAGTGACATCAAGGTCTGGGAAAACTAATTTTTTTATATCTCCCCCACAAATATTTTCATTGTCTTCCAATTCCAAATTAGACATATCTAAAACAAATAAATCACATATACTTAAGTAAACTTTAATTAAAATAAATCTATAAAAGAAAAAGAATAACTTTACCTGTGATTGCATCACTGAGTTGCTCTGTATCACTCATTAACCTAGCTTTCGAAGCTGTCATTAATAGTAAACAGTATTTTGCCCAACACCTAGCTACATCAGCTGATCTGTGCTTAAAAGTTTCTTTTTTAGCCAAAAATGCATCATCATTGCTCTCTGATTCCAACAGTTTTGTTTCATACTGTTCCAATATTGTAGATGCAGCTGCAAGGTGATGCCTTGACTGGAAAAAGCCATTTTGTTCAGCAAAAAATTGAGATAATGTTGCAGAATTAAGTGACCATTCTATAGGCTCATAGTCAGCATACTGCAATTGCCTCCTCAATGTTACATGACAATACACAGCAGACTTCAAGTTTTCTTTAAGAGATCCATATACTTGAGCTAAGTAGTATAAAGACAAAGTATGAGCTTTCTCTAGAAACATAAAATCTCCAGTAACAGTCTCACCTGTGTTATTTATAATTTGGTCAATTGGTAAAGGCATTTTTAATGTACATTTAAAATCTTCATAGAATGTTTTTGCCTTGAGCAAGAATAATTTCGCCTTAGCAGGCTCATCTCTATTGGACCACAGTATACCAAGGTTGTTTTCAATATTTATGAGAGTAGTGACAATTTCTGGTTTAGTTGCATTTGGAGTAAGTAGATCTTCAGCTTCTCGTAACACTTTCTCACTAGCTGTTAATTCCTCGGTTTCCATGTCAATAATTCCTATATTTAATAAAACTACCCCTAGCATGGCATCCAACTTTAATTGCTCCAAATTTATTTCAGTTTCAGAGACCTTGGTCAGTGCGTCGCGCATATTATTTAATATTTCTCTAGCTTTGTATTTAGATACGTATGGCTCATTTTCAGGATCATTTTTACTATCTTCATCCAACAGCTTCCGCACTTTTCCATAGTTTTCTTTAAAGTCGTTAATAAATTCTTTTTCGGACATATCGGATGTGACTATCATACTATATCGCAAAATGGTTAATTTCGATAACTTCTATAAAAATTGTATCGCATAAATATACATATGCCGACAGAATTTATGACCACCTGACAATTGAAAACAATACGAAATAAGTAGAGTTAGAATTACAATAAATAAATCCGATGTAATTTTGCGAAAACGTCAAATTTTTCATGAACTGTCAATTCAAGAAAAAATAAACAAAACTGCTGCGTAAAATTAGACAGAAGTACAAGAAAATTAGACAGTAGCAAATAAAAAAATATCTATAATAAGAATAAAAATTATTTGATAAATTGTCCATCAACGTATTTTTTTTAGTAATTTCAGTTCAAATTTCTGTAAAAATATAAGTGCAATATCTCAAAATTCTGTTTTCAAACAGGTCGCGAAAATATGTAAATTATTTATATTTCAATGGGCTATAAGACATTTTTACCTATAACGCATTTTTCGGGAAATGTTTCCATTCGACTAAGGTTCTAAACCAATATTTATGGAAGGAGATATGATAGTGTCTTTCGAGATTTTGTCCAGACAGAAAATGAGAAAACTGAACCGCGCTTTGTCCCTGTTACCAGAGGAAAATTTTTCAATGAGGCAGATGCGGTGGTACTGCGTCACGACGACCCTAAAAGGTCTTGTAAACAAATTGTCATCTAATCAACGCTTGTTCGTAAATTATTACCAATATTGCATATAATATGCATTTGCTTATAATATAATACTTATTGACGTCACAGAACAGTAACATAGCCAACAATTGTGTGTGCGCCAACGCTTCGATTAAAACTTTTAAATATTGTATTGTTATATTACTTTATGACATGTATCTTGGGAGCGAATTGAGCCTCTCCCAAAATGGATTTAATAACCGACAATTTTAACAAATTAAACTTAATCAAATTTAAAAAAGATCTTGATGTAGGTACTGTATGAATACTTTAACCTAAGATTATTTTCGAATATGAATTTGAGTTGAGAGTTTGAATGTACCATGTCTGTAGCAGCTAATAAAAAGAAATTGCCGCCAATAGTTTAATTAATATTTAACTTCTAAATCAGAATATAATTCAGATAAAGGTAGGTAGGAAGGTAGGTTTAAAAAAATATCTTTTTCCATTCGCACTGTTTATTCTTAAATTAATTTTTTTACACCATTGTCTATTTGCTAGACATACAAAAATTTATGTTAAAAAGTGCAAACGACACAAACAGCAGTTTGTACTTATGAAGGCATTTATTGCATTTCCTTCCAACAGTCTTACGTAGTAAAATGCAATATAACACTTGCAAAAATTATCACATTCATACAAAATGCTTTAAATTTTAATGTTATCTTAAAAAATAAAAAACAACTAATCAATTGTTATTATTATTAAAACAGGATTTATATAAAAATTCTTATGGTATCAAACATTGATTTTCAACTTGTAATTCTATTGAGAAAGAAATCATATACTTCCGGAGTCATATACAAATTTGTTATTGGCATGAAAATATTAACCATTTCTCGGAGTTATGTTTTATTGAAAATATGCTGAAAATTTCATTAAAGTTTCACTTGAAACAATAGTGTAAAGCTCTTTATTTGTGGCCAGTTATTATCATATAATAATAAACACTTAACATACATATGTTAAGAAACACAATACAAAATATAAAATAAAAATATTATTGTATATTCATTAATATATTCTATTTTGATATGCTCTAATATTTTATGTTAAAATATAATTTTAGTAAAAAAACAATATGAAAGCAAGAGATAAATTGAGTCAATCGAATAAAACTTAAATAACTAAAAAAAATTATTATTAATTAAGAATCATTAATAGAAAAAATATTACCATGATGATAATTAAATAGACTTAACTAAAAAACCAGCATTACCAGCACAGCTATAAATCTAGAAGCAACTTAAAATCCTTACAAAAACCTATATGGTAGTTAAAATTAAATAAAATTAAGCATTAATTATTATTAAATTATTATTATGAAATAAAATACTGTAAAATTGTATTTATGTTTAGTACATACTTGTATGAACTATGAAAATATTTTAATTAAAAATCCTTTTAACAATAATATTGTACATACAATAATGCAAATTAAATGTTTAATAAAACAAAATTTGACTTGTCTTGTGATACTTGATTTGCAAACATTTTCATTAATCTGATTTCTCAATTATTCAATTCTACTCGTAATAATTAAAAATTGACAGCTATTATAATATTTACAAATTCACTGTTAATAATAATTTCAACCACAATAATAAGATTTGTTTTTGAATATAAATCATGTATTATATATACTATTCTAAATAACTTATAAATTAAACGGCCACTACTATGTAATATCTATGATAGGATCTGGACGGATTTTAATGAAGTTTTGTTTTCATTTTTGAACAGAGTAATGCCTTTGTTAATTATCATTTGATAAATAAGATTACATGTAATTATAAACAATATTGAGAATAGTTTTCATTTCTTTTTCCTATTTCTAGAAGATATTAAAGTAGAAATTCATCAACAAATCAAATTATTTTGGTTGAATCCAATTGCATTGAAGACAGTAAGTAACTATGATGTTTAAACATCACAGTATAAGTATACATACAGTATATTTAAAATGGCAACATTTTACAAATGTTACAATAATTATGACATATTTTTAGCACTGCTTTTCCTTTATTCATATAATTAAAGACATACAATATTATTTACACTGTCCTTTTCATATTTATAAAAAGTGAGGTTTCTTAGTTGTTTAAGAAGATCACTATTAGAGTATGAATAAAGGAGTAGCAATATGTTCTATAAACAGTTATGTCATAAGCAGTGTATTGTATGTGATGGATGGCAAAGCCAACAATACATGTATTAGGAAATTGTTTCCGGTTCCATGTCCTCAGTGGAAAGGTTTCTAGGTGGTGTGGAGTGCGGATTAAGTTGAGAGAAAACCTCCTTCTCACCGAGGGCTAAGGGGTCAGGTTGTGCTGCTGGGGAAGGCACATATACCATCATGGCTGGGGAAACTGGCCGAACTACACTGGGACCTGTATTTTCTTGTTCTTCTAGAAACCTATCCATGTAATCAGTGTGGCCAGGATGAATTGTATATTTTTTCTTCTCTAATCTAGTTTTATTTGCAAATATATCATGCCTTTCTGTCTTCTTCCATATGTAGTAAAATTGAACCAGTTCCCCTACAGATCTTGTTCTAACTTTTTGTTGCCGTATTTGGTGAAAATCTTTGCCGTGAACTTTGATTCCATTTTCAAAGTTTCGACATTCTTCTTCTGACCACACACTTGCATGTGCAGGAGTCTGTGCTGATATTCTTCTTCTTCGCAACGCTTCTTCAACATTATGCCCACATTGTTGCAATAAAAATAGAGCTTCCTCATCATCACGTAACTGTGCTCCTCTAGGAACGGCATCAATGCCTGTCCCAGAATTCATAGCACATATTTTTCTCATATAGTCTTCTATTATGTCCTCTTCCAGCACACTAGGATTCCAAAGTAATTTATCTTCATTTTCATAAGGTAAGGCATCATCATAGCTACATAATCCCTCTGGTATACCAGCTTGGAAATCACTTCCCACCATAATTGTTTTTTTCCAGTCATCTTCATCTGGACTGTAATCATAGTCATCTTCTTCTTCAGAAGGTGGCCTTGAACCAGATCTTAAGCATCGTGTCGCTTCAGGACTAGCATTCTCGTTATACAGCTGCTGCAAGGCCGACTCTGCCTTCTCATTCTCCTCAGGCACCACCTCGGGCAGTTGTTCTGGAATAGGTTTATCCATATTTCTATTATAACCGTATAATGCGAGTAATTCCTCTAATGGCATATCACCTTCGCGTTGCAAACTATTCAGTTCCGCTTTTGGGTCCTGATGCTCACCTGCCGCCAAAGCTTCTTCTTCGTCTAATGTTCTCTCGTCGTCAAAATCATTTACCATCATATCAATAGTAGGCTCGAAGAGGGATTTGTCGTTTCCCACATCCATACTGGCATCGTGTTCGCTTACACTGGCTACCAGCGCACAATCTGACATGACTACCACCAAGAGTAACGAGGAATAACCCACCAAAACATGACATTTAATCTGCACAACTACATTTGCCCGGTATAGTTTATATTATAAATATAACAAATATGACACAATTATTACACATAAAACATTAAAAAAATTAAAATACAGTGAACAAAACAACAATATTTTGACACAGAACTCTAGGCACAATTTAACACTGTCAACGCGAAAAATCGGATAGTAGCATGGAAGAATTACTTTGAAATTTTAATACAATAAATTAATAAATATTAAGTTTATTTTAATTTAAAATTTAGTATATAAGATAATTTGATTGCTTAGAAAGTAAGTCAAATTCTTATGTATATATTTATAACTTTTATAAGCTTTAACATTTATAATAATATCTTATCTTTACAATGTGTTGTGTACATCGACTATCTAGCTAGCTCGATGTCACGATTCGTTTTGACGAATGTCAAGTATTGTCAACCATGTATCTACTTTTTTGAATGTGTTTTTCATATTTAGCGAGTTATTAAGAATAATGTTTTGGATAAAACCTCTTAGGATACGGAAATAGATTCGTAGATATTTTGTTCCTATAGAATGATTAAAATGATATCGAATGTAGTTATAGTGTTTCTTACATTGCTTAAAGTGGCGCTCAGTTTTTCCGACGTAGGAAAATGGGATATAGATTTAAGTGGGGTAAGATAATGTTTTTCCTTTTTTAAAAGATATATTGCATGACAAAATTAAATGATCTCTTTTATTTATCGAAATAAGATCTACTGTAATGTTTTTATTTTATTACTCTGACTCATTATCAATAAGCATCTATGATAGATATGCTGCAATCGTTATGTTTATTATCAAAAACCAACTATTTTAACAATGTTATTAATTATTTTTACAGGAAAGTTGCAATTTTACACTAGCAAAATCACTTTTTAAGGATTCACAATTATTTATTGCATGTAAGTATATAATGATGTTACTAATGTCATTTTAGTATAAATTTACTTAAAATTTTAAGTTCGATAACATGTTTTGAATGTTGTTGATAGACAAATGAATAAGTGTGCCCACACTTATTCAAATTCATTATAATTTCAATTTTGAAGCTTAAATTCCTGCTTCTTTTTTAAATTTTATAACATCATTAAAACTATTACTATATACTTTATTTATTATTGCAGTAAATTGTGATGTTAAGGATACAAATATAACAGTTGCACTTTCATGGAGACAAACACCATGCTCGCCTGACTATTATCATTATTCTGAAAAGGTATTTTGTTAAATATTTAATTATAGTGCTTATTTTGGTGTAAATTTAAAAATGTCATCATATATATAAATATGAAAAATTATTCTGTTCTGTTCTGTTCTACGGTGATGGCAGAAAATTATTATTAGAAAATATTATTTACATTGCATTATGTCAATGAGGTTAACCTGGTCTAGGTATAAGTTAACTTTGTTTCCAATTACAAATAAACTTAGTAATGTTAAAACACTCTTCTAATCTTCACTAGTATATTATATTTATAATATTTAAAAATAATAATTTAAAATATTTAATATTTTTTTAATATCATTGCTATCTCTGTGTAAGTACTAGTAACCATAAGTGCTTACTATTGAAACTTAGGTTTGAAAATAGGAATTTTAAGAAAGGATGTGGGTTATTGGTTGTTATTGTGGAATGATTAATATGTGTGTATTTAATTTAAATATTTTTATATGTTCTATTCATTTTGTTATTAAACAAATAATAATCAAATATGGAAAACAAGGTAAAAAAAAAGGTACATATTTGTGAGATTAAAAAATAATAACCTTTCTTTTCCAGAGAGTAGCACAATGCATAAACTATGTTGACAAAACATTACTCAATAATTCTACTGTACATTTATTGAATGTGGTTGAGGCACACATTGAATGCCGGGGCAAACATGTCTTCTATTTACAAGACAAAAATAAAAATACTAATGAGAAGGTTGACATGAGTCCTGTTCAAGCAGTAAGTGCTTGCAATATTATAATTAAACTTTAAATGCTGATATAATAATTGTAAGCTCAATTATTCCTCGGAGAAATGTTTTTTTTTAAACTTTTTAATATTCTCTTTTACTGTTTACTTTACTGTTTACTTTTCAATCTAATTATGAGAAAAAAAAGAAAAGAGTGACTTAACTCTATGCTAAGTCTAAATAATTTTATGTTTATATTTGCAGAGGGGATCCCTTCTCTCGGTGGATAGGGAAGGTATTTACGAATTATGGCTGTCCGTTCGTAGCGATAAGAATTTTGATGTGTCCATGCGTATAGAGATGCTCTCTCCATATGGGTACATGTCCGCCGCTATATGGCCATTGTTGCCTGTAAGTAAAAGTTGAATTAATTGCATTTAAATATTGGAAAGTTTGGTAGTATGTAGTTTTTATAGAGACTTACTTATATATTAGCTTGGAAAAAATACATAAAAAATTATCCAATTTAAAAATTCTATACACTTCTCCTAAACTTGATTATTATTATGATTCTCTCTCTGATACTAAAAAATCAACCATTCCAGTGATCAATTTATCTATTGAGTTATAATGCTATTGTGGGGGTCAAAAATTTATTATGTTTTGTTTCGATTTCAAAAACACAATTACATCTTTATATTATACATTTTATTGAACAGCAGGTATATAAAAAATATTCTAATAGTATCTGAATACATTATTGAACACTCCTCAAGTGGTCGACATTGTGATTACGCGCAGCTGTTCGGGTCGCTGTGCGCGGCGTACGCGGCGCTGTGCGCGGCGTGGCTGGCGGCGTGCGCGCTGCGCTGGCGCGACCTGCTGCGCATCCAGTACTGGATCGGCGCCGTGGCGCTGCTGGGCATGGCGGAGACGGCCGCCTACTACGCCGCCTACGCCGCCGTGCACGCCGACGGCCGCTTCGACGCCGCCGCCTACGCCTGCGCCGAGGCGCTGTCCGTGTGCAAGCGCGCGCTGGCGCGCATGCTGGTGGTCATCGTGTCGCTGGGCGTGGGCATGGTGCGGCCGCGGCTGGGCCCGGCGCTGGCGCGCGTGGCGGGCGCGGGCGCGCTGTGGGCGGCGCTGGGCGGCGCGGCGGCGTGGCTGCGCCTGCGCGCGGGCGGCCGCGCCCTCCTATTGGCGGAGGCGCCGGTGTCGCTGCTGGACAGCGCCATCTGCTGGTGGGTGTTCGTGTCGCTGGCGCACACCATGCGCACGCTGCAGCTGCGCCGGTGAGTTTGCTCGCACTCGGGGAAGATGGGTTTTTCTATTTCTATTTTCTTCGCTCTGACAAGTAGGCGAAATCGCAGCGTCGAGTTCCGCCACTCGACGCGCAATGCCTCGAAAAGGACGGAAAGCAGACTAAGCAACGGAGAGTCTTAACACTAAGTTCATACGGTCCTACAGTTCCCTCTGCCTACCTTGCCATGTGCGGGATAAAGCGTGAAGCTAGAAAAAAAAGTTAAAGAGATTAATGGCGGGTATTGACATTTTTTGGATACGCAATTTCGAACACTGGGCATGTCTACCGGGTAGACTGAGGTGGCATTCGTCTGTCCTGTAAAATTCTGCAGGAACCCAGGGCAATACGCGAGGTAACTCAGAAACCGATGGCGGTAGTTTTATATAATGATTGTATCAAATGACAGATGACAGCCACCTCAGTCAATATATTAAAATTTCATCAGAATTTTTTATAGCAGTGCTTAAATCGTAGCCATACATATCTCCAAGATAATATACTTATAGATATATATTTATAATAGAAAAAATAACATGTAAATACTTAAAGAAAACGTACCTATAAAAATTTGAACGCAGCGGGAATTGCGTTGAACGCATGGCTCAGTGGTGAGAGCGCTTGTATGGTTCGCAAGAAGGCGCGGATTCGAGGCCCGCCGCGTTCAAATTTGTATATATTTTCTTTACGTATTGTTCTATCCTCAGTGTGGTTTAACTCCTTAAAAAATCCTAAAAACATGTAAATGTTGTCATTGTGATGCTTCAGTAACGTCATCAAGCTGTCCCTGTACCGGCACTTCACCAACACGCTGATCTTCGCCGTCATCGCCTCCGTCATCTTCATGCTGTACTCCCTCAAGTCGTACCGACTCTATTTTTGTATAACTGTAAGTATGGAATACTGTATGTATGTATATAGAAAACTTGTCCTAATGCATAACATCTGTTATAATTTGCTAAAAATTAGTACGTCCTTTTTTATGATGCTTCATCCCACACATAGCAGGGACAAGAGCGAACCACAAGAACCTAGTGTTATGACATTCCGTACATACGATTTCCACTATCTTCTCTTGTTGAACAACACTAAATCCATTGCTTTGGGTAAATGAAAGGACATTTACATCAGCATCTCATATCAAGATTTTCGTCTATAATTTCTCGAAAAGATTTCTCGGCAGCCAGTACGTCTATATAATTTTTTTTAAATACAGATTATAACTAAGCACAATTTTTTTAAATTTTTTATACAACGCGTATAATACGCATGTAATCCTTACATTTTACTGAATATAATGTCACAAATGTCCGCAACTTACCTTCAAGTAGAACTGAAAGGTCACTCAAAGATCATTTACTTTCATAATTTATTTATGCATATTCTTTATTATCCATATTTTATGCATATATGTCTAGTTAGTGTACACTAGATTGTACTCGATGTATTCGGTACATCACTAGCATTCGCTACATCACTACTAATGTGCACGTTGTGTGCGGCGCCAGGAGTGGCGGCACGTGTGGGTGGACTGCGCGTACTGGCACGTGCTGTTCGTGGGCGTGATGGCCGCCATCATGGTGCTGTGGCGGCCCACCAACAACAACCAGCGCTACGCCTTCACGCCGCTGCTGGACCACGCCGACGACGACGACGAGGACGAGCACTTCGTCAGCGACGCGTACGGCGTCAAGATGCGCGCGCCCGCCGCCCCCGCGCCCGAGGCGGAGGCCGGGGGCTCCGCCGGCGCCCCCGACGCCGACCTGCGCTGGGTGGAGGAGCACATCCCGGCCAGTGCGCTGCCCGTGCTGGATTCTCACGAGGAGTTGCTCAACACTAAGTTTGAGGTGTCCAAGATGCAGTAGGCCTCCTCGGTGTCCCCGAAAATGATGTTACCGTTCTTCATTTCGAGTGAAGATCGTTTACTCCATTGTGTGATTTGTTACTTGAAATTCTTACACTGTAATGGATGAACGATAGAAATTACAAAAATTGTAATATGAGTATAATTAAAGATGTCGGTACATTAGTTCGAAGACTTTGAACTCTGAAGTGCGATAGGTCTTCGCCCTTCTTATAAAATAGAGCTTCGCTTTCACCACTTTGGATTTTTTCATTATTGTCAGTATTAGTTGTTTTTTCGCGTAAATTTGGCATTTTTTTTTAGTAAAAAATGGCTTCGAGTTTAATCAAAACGACAATGCTATAACGAAACATTTGTAAGCTTGAATAGAATTTTTAGTGTTACAATTTGTATGAGATCGAAAAAAAATAACTTTTTTTAAACGTTTTTATAGTAACGTTTAAATAAAACCTTTTTTTATATAATGTAAATAATGTGTAGTCATTTGTTCAGAAATATGTAGATTTTTATTAAAGTACTTTCCACGAGACCTTAACAAATTAAAAAGGAGAAAATTATTTTCTAACATATTTGAAAATAATGAATTTTCTTAATTTACAATGAAATAGTTAGATTTGTTACTTAATATTTATTCATATAATAACTATAAAATGTAAGGATCCAATTAGTACTATTATTTCTATTCTAAAAATCTCTTAAAAAGACACTGGCCTCATAAATTCATTAATAAACCATTTCAACTACATATTGTTTCATAACTTTGTTATTTACATTGTTAATAATGTCTCAATCTACAGTCTTAATTGTGCTAATTTGATTCAAGTGAATTAACTTTCTTTTCTCCCATTTTCTCTTTGAGAAGACAAAATGATATGATGTAAACGCATTGGAATAATACACTACTAACTGGTACAAATAATTAATACTACAATATTACCTATTTAATTGACTTGTATTTAATTAGCACAACTAACTCCACAGATAAGTAATAAAACAATGTACTATATAAAATACTTTATTTAATAATTATTATAATTGATTATAATATGTATTTAATTATCTTTGGTGTACAGAACATATGGTAATATAAAACACAAGTGTAGGTAATGAACCACAGGTAATAAATAAGAAGTAATAGAAATTGTTTTTTTTTATTTATGTCAAGCCATTATTTATAATAATATTCACTTGTAATTTTTCTAAGCATGATACAGCTTATAAATAGTATTTTTTTTATTCAAATGATTAAATATTTTCTCACATAGATCTTACATAATTGTAAAGCTTTAGAACATTTTTTGATAAATATTTCATTTAGGACGGCTAATATGTTTAATAAAATCTTCTTTCCTTGCCAGCAACTTAGTTGTGTAGAAATGGCTTGACATTAATCATATTAAAAAAATATATTTTATTGAATTCAATGAAAATAATGACCATGTCCCAATATTTTTTCTGTACATAGAAAAATTTAATATCTTAATTTTTTTAATAATTTAATATTTCAAATTTTTCTATGTCACACAGAAACTGACAACCTCTATTTAGCATTGGTGATTCTTCTTAGATTCTCTGAATAGTCGGAAATGAAAGTATGGCATATATGGTCGTTCATTGTGAAATTTTTATACTTTTGTCCTGTTACTTATACAAATTAACTCACTATAAAATTAATACATTTTTGAATTTAAAGTTATCTTAAGTATAAGTTCAATAATATAATTTCTTCAAGTAATCTAAACACTTCCAAAATAGCCTCATGCTATCGTCGCCATTAAATAATAATAATACTAATAGAAAAAAATATAGTAAATGGAATAAAGAAAGTATGATTAAATAAATTTCAGTTTTATATCACTTATTAACACTAACATTGTGCTCCATTCAATTGTTGTCGTAATAAAAATCATAATCTTCTGGTTCCGGAGGAATCTGAGGTGGGTCTTGAGGAATGTCAATACCCTCAGCGTCCAGCAACCTCACCTTGATGTCCATAGAAAGCAGTGTTTCTAAATCATTTTCAAAGGATTTACTGGTCATTTTTTCTTTCAAAAGTGCATTAATACCATCAGTCCAATAGTCAAAGATCTGTTCATCCTGAGCCACAAAGTCTAAGGACGGTACTTCAGCTGCTTTTAATATAAGTGAAAAAGCTAAATGGGGACTACTTATTTTGCCTTTCAAATCTTTCATGTGTGGGCATTCTTTACCAACAACGACACATTTAATCTCAGTAACTGCTAATTTAGAACCTAGCTCCTCCAAGCTGGGGGTATTTTTTTCATCACAATCTCCATAGTGCAAAATTTTGTGATTGGGTGACAAGCGAACAAACCAAAACTTATCTTTTCTATTAATTTTCATATATTTCTTAAATCTGGTACCATTGACTAAGACACCAAGCCTTTGCTGTTGAATCAAGTCAATGATTTCAGGTGTGATTTTTTCCTTAAGCTCTACAATGGGTCTTGCATGAGACTCCCATACTTCACGATTGGTGCGTTCTTGCTGCCATAAGTGTGTTATCTCATTATAAGTCAGTTCTTTGATCTTTTGTTTAAATTTGTCAAAGCTTTTCGGAGATGCCGACAAAGCCCTGCTTATTTGCTCCCTAACAACACTCAATACTTTTACAAAATCTTCTGTAGTAGCTCTCATTTCTTTCCAAGTTTTATTCAGTAGAACTATGCAAATTCGGAACAGCTCTTCAAAAGGATGGTCATGGGTGAAGAAAAGAGGATGATAAGTTTGTCCCTGTTCACTTGGTGATTCACCTATATGTAATATATCACAAAGAAGCTTAACTAATTCTACACTGGTCTTACCAAAAGGGCACTCTTGTTCGTCTGCTCTGCAGCTGTTCCTTAGAACAATTTTGGTATAATCTTCCCGATAGTTTCTTGCAAAATATAACATACAATCCAATGCCAATACTCCTGGGGGTGTTTCATTAAAGTCTTTTATAGGGTCAATTTCACATTTGAAGCCAAGTTTTTTGAAATCTTTGGAAAGGCTTCCTGTCTGGCGCCTTGTTGTCACTTCCATGTTAGCAGTATTATCATTGTCGAAAGCTAATTTTCTCAATTCTTTAATTTTTTCTTGAGATTCTTGTTCTTGTGAATCAGCTCTCTGGCGCATTTTAGGTTCTAATAGTCCTAGAGTCAGTGTTTGTAATACATAAAGTTGATGAGCCAGCTCTGTGCCTAATGACTCTTTTGAGGCATTTTTTGTTATGAGGTTTTCATAAATTTTATTTCTTACTTGTTTGGAGCATAATGTTGCAGCTATAGTTTTCCTCTTAGTCATGTCTGCTTTTGAAAATATTGCATTAATGAGGGCAATTGCATTTTGTTGAATGATTCTGTCTTGATTTTCTAAATGAGAAATTAGACTTGGTATAGTTATTTCTTTCTCAACATGTGAATTCTTTCCAGAACTGTTAAGCACAATGTTTTCAAGAATTGACAGACATGACTGGATTATTTTAGGATCTTGTGTTGTTGATTGATTACTAACAAAGCTCACAACTTTATTTATAAATTGATTTTCCAGAATGTCCCAAGATATAATACCATGATCCATGAGCTCCACAAAAGTGACTAATGCATATTTTAAACAATTTCCTTTGAACTTGCCAGTTTCTATATTATTGATGATAAGGGATAATCCTTTTTTATTGATAAATTCTAAAGCAAAGGTGAGGTCACTACTCACTGTAGATAGTTTCATCAATGCCGCACTTTGTTCACTTTCAGTGCCAGTGTTTATTTTGGCCAAAATATCTTGAACGGTCTTTGCTGGGGATTGCTCAAGACGTAGTACAGATCCATTTTTTATTTCGTTACGATTCTTCTCAGTGATATAATTTTGATTGTTACTCTCAGAAAATTGCAGGGCGTAGTTAACGGGGTCAGGAAGTCCCCACGACTTGCATAAAAGTTGAATGATACTGGAGAGGGGCTGGCTTTGATCGAACTCAATCAATTGTGGCACTTTGTCGGGTGCATTGAGCATTTCAACAGCAATTTTCAATATAGTAGAATCTTTCGTCGCCGACGGCATTTTTGTTGGCTTTAAAGACATTTATTTACCATCTGACAATAACTTCCTTGACACGAACGCGCCCACAGAATACTTATTTGGGACAAAAGTCTCGAAACATTCCGATTCCCGTCGAGATCAACAATGTCCTGACGGAAGACATTAACAGCAAATGACAAATAGTATCAGTTGATAGTACCTTGACAGTTTGTAAATTACAGATTAATTTATTTTTTATTGAATAATTTAAATAATTTATTATAAAATATATATACATAAATGACGCGCGTTCCGTTTTTAATATAATATTTTTCGAAATATGCTTTTTTATCTTTTGTATTCCATGGGTTGCATGGTTCCATGAGTTATACTGTATTTATCGGGCAGGTAGGAATTTTTGGCCATAAATTTTATTTTATCTGATATGGGCGAAGAAAATCCTAGAAACAATGGATAGATATGGATAATGTAATAAAATATGTAAATACATATTATGTATTTACATATTTTATTATATTATCCATATCATTGACAAAATATATTTTTGTAATTATCAAACAATAGCCAATGAACTAATTACTAGTCATTCGTATAATACAATGGAGAGAAAGAAAGAAACTTTTACAAGTACTTTTGTGTTATGGGATGATCATGTCCCTATCACTGCTGCTACGAAGAGCTGGCAATTGATCTTTAAGTACTTATGTTAAAATTATTATTAAATATTAGTGCATACAATTCAAATGACATCATTTCTAAATACTTATATCATTTAAATTTACCTACTTTACCTACCTACATTTTTTAGGGTTTCATACCCAAAAGGTATAGCGGGATACAATTATTAAACCTCCACTGTCTGTCTGTCTCCAGGCTGTATCTCATAAGCCGTGATAGCTAGAAAATTTTTCGCAAAGTCGTGTTACCGTATTTTTTTGCTCAATATTAAAAACGGTAAAAAGGCACTTCAAATTTTCACAGAATATTTATTTTTACCTTTCAAAATAAATAATTAAATAACAATAAAGTAAATATTAAAGGGAGACTACCATTCAGCAAACGTTATTTTCCCTTCCCATTCAACAATTGCAGTCAAAGGAGAGCGATTCGAATTGTCGATTGCGAAAAGATTTCTGATCGGCTCGACTCCTTGGCACTGCGTAGAGATGCTCTGAAGAATTGTTCGGACTGATCCCTGCCGCCTCTTTCCGCTATCGATCTTCGCTACAACTCTACCACCCCTACCACCTTGACAGTTGGCAGAGTACTACTGTGCGTTTTAGTAGAAATTTTCTGCCCCGCACCACAAAATTGTGGAATGAGATGCCGCATGCGGTATTTCCGGACAGATACGACCTGCAGACCTTCAAGATAAGAGCATATTCCCATCTAAAAGGTCGACAACGCATTTTGTAGCTCCTCTGGTGTTGCAAATGTCCATGGGCGGCAGTATTCACTTACCATCAGGTGATCTGTCAGCTCGTTTGCCACCTATGCTATAAAAAAAAAACAAACGTGCAATTCGTGCTCGTGTCCGGACTCGCACTTGTTTAACATTTTCTATGAATTTGGAAATATCAAATTAGGATTAGATTGTAGAATTTTCGTATAGACTCAAACCCATAAATCATTTTTAATTTTTAAAGGCATTAATTAGGATACATAACAACTTTAAATATACAATTTTATTCCACTTTGGTTATTTGAATGAATTATTCAAATATCAACCATTTCTATCTCTCATATATGATGTGACACCGAGGTCGCTTTCATCTTTATTAGGTCATTAATTAGTGTGCTATGTAACGTAATATTAAAAATGATATTTGATATCATTTATGACTATTTCTATATTCTATATATTGAACGGTTTCATTTGTTTAACGGTGTTACTGTATACTGCCTGTAGTGTCTTTAAATAATATAGAATAAAAAATAAAAAAAATAATTTAAAAAAATATATAAGGAATATACCTAGGTGTGATAATGTAAGTAATCAGTACTAGCATGTATTACAAGTTAATCAATTAAAAGTCCATCCGTCCATTTAATCCAAATTTATTTCAATATTAAATATATTTAAGTAAATTTTTGATCATTGGCATACATATTAAAAAAAATTAAATGTCTAATTAAACAAGTACTAAGTAGTTATACCTTTCTGTAAAAATGTTAAAAAGCCTTGTGATTTTATTGTTTTGAAACTTTAAAAATTACGCAATTTCGGTACTTTGTAATTTAAATATTTTATTCTAGCTTTAGAACAATGTTTAAACAGCACTATAAAATTATATGGATATTCTCGTTAATTACATGCCAAAATGTTTATTATGGGTCTGGCTTTCGATGTGATAGAAGGCCCTATGGATCTACAACACAAGCCTCCGCACCTGATGGACGCTTCAAGCTAGAAGTCGAGGAAGCAGAAGACGCTTATATTCCAGAACAGCTTTATATAGGTATGATCAAGTGTCTAGCTTAGACATAAATACCTAATAAAAGGATTGTAGTGGCGCATAGGCGTAGCGTCTGCCTGTAAACGCGACGGTTTGTGGGTTCGATTCCCACTCAGGGAAAATGGATTAACTTATTTACATTTTCTTCATTCTGGTAACTGGTCCAGCGTGGCGTTGAGTTCCGCCACTCAACACGCAATGCATCGAAAAGGCGGAAAGCAGGGAACAGTGTGTCTTAACACTAGATTTCCACGGTTCCTGTGGTGCACTCTGTCTTCGCTGCTATAAAAAAATGACATGAAAGATTACGCGAAGTAAAGTAAAAACATCGGGTTAAAAAAGCTAATTACAATACCAAGACCGCCATGGCTGTCTGTAAACGCGGCGGTTAGTGGGTTCGATTTCCACAAGGAGAAATAATTAATTTCTTTTTAATCCTACGGTAAGAAGACTAAAAGCGTAGCGTATCCACCACTCAACACGCAATGTCTCGAAAGTTGAAAGGCAGAAAGTAGGGAACGGAGTGTCTTATTAGTAAGTTACCTTGCTACAGCGAAAAGCTTAAAAAAAAACAAATTAATTCGTGTAAAATTAAGTATATATTTATTTTAAGGCAGAGTAACTAAACGATGTTTTATTCCAGTCAAAATCGTAGCTACCGATGAAGCGTCAAGATTCACCTCCTTCATGATATCAGCGGAAGGCGACGTGCAGCCGGATCCTAAAAATCCAAGAAAGTGGGTGTCAATGTATCCAGGGGAAATGAGACCGTTAAATCCCATCACCGCTAAGTTTAGCTATCGGTGTTTATACTCTGTGGAGAACGCCATAATGTCGCCTAAATCTTCCGTAGAGGTATATTTTTTTTTTAGCTTCACTCTTTATCCCGCACAAGGCAAGGTAGGCAGAGGGAACTGCAGGGACTATACGAACCCAGTGTTAAGACACTCCGTTGCTTAGTCCCTGCTTTCGCCGTCCCCGCTTTATAACTAATTAACGAAAAAGGTATATTTATGTTTATAACTAATTAGCATTTCCATCTAAGTTTTCTTTTGTTAAATATTTTTATGATTTTTAAAGTGTCAATCCATACTATGTTAAGAAAAAATAATCCTTCGTGTGGATAATCACTTTCAAAATCATAAAAATATTTAATAAAAATAACATTCTCTCTCGACAAACGATTGTTCTTTGTAATAATCTTTGGGTAGAGTAAATTTGTAGAAATCTCCCTACAGAGATGTTAATAACGTAATAAGTTGTATAAGGCATATAAGAGTTTTGACGCGGCGTAAAGAACGCACGACGCGAGAGTTTAGAGCGCTTGTACGATTTGCAAGAGACGCTTTCATTATATTTTACTATAATAAAATAGTAATAAAGTATGTCTGTACGTTAAATATAATTATAAAACTAATTCTTAAGGCGAAATAAATAAAATTAATGTGAATAAAATATACTGAAAATATTTATCAGTACGTCTATTCGTAAAAAAAGTATATAGATTTAATTCAGTTTTTTTAACTATAATAGTATAAAAGCTATTTCACTTGTAGGGGACGTTGAGTTCCTATAAATACCTATATATAGTTTAACAAAATAATAAATAAATACAATAGTTAATTTTGAATAACATTTCTCTTCTGAAACCACATTAAACATAACCACATAAGGAAATAATATTTAGTTATTACACTTTCCTGTGACGTATAAAATGCAGTTCTTGCAAAGCTTGTCCGATAAAAAAAAATCTGAAATATGTGAATAATATAAGATGTAGCTACGTTTTTTATTTAATTGCATTATTGATAAATGGGTTACACTTACACACTGGGTACACTTTTTGGGGATTGTAAAGTTAGAAGTTAGTTCTTTTTTTAACGACAGTGTATCTATTAATATAAAGACAAGAGGCACGCGTAAATATTTTTCAAGTAAATCAAATTAATTAACGTTTAAACACTTATCAACAACTGAGACTACTTCGAAAGTAGCCCTGCTGTTCGAGTTCTAAAGTCCTCCATACTTTTCACCACTACGCCTTTTCAAGGTCTTTAAAACAGTACCAAAAGCAAATCGCTCGCATTTCTAAGTGCGCGCAATTAAAACGTTTCCACAAACAATGTATAATATATAATTATGGCAACCACAAGGTGTACTGGCAAGCTCCACCGTCGGGCAACGGCTGCGTGACGCTGAGGTCGATGGTGGCAGAGAACGAGAACTCGTGGTACGAGGACGGCGCGCCGCTGTCGCTGCGGCTGTGCGAGGACCTGCGCCAGCCCGATGACGTCACGCCGCAGCTCAACTACGAGTGTGAGATATGCGACGAGGCTAAGTATGAGGTAATTTCAAGGATATCTTAATTTATTATTTTGTTTTAAATATATACACCTATGTTTTTTCAAACTTTGAGTGATAAATATAGCACCGATATTGTTGGGTATTAAGTTGTTATAACATTCAATTATGTTCAATTATCTTGATTACGCCAGTTTGTTTTTCATAACGCGCCTGTTGCGTATATTTCACTTTGCCATTGTCACTCTATAAAAAAAATAGAACTGGCTATTTAAAAAAATGATGATTCCAGACCGATTTCGATCACGGCGACTGCTTCAACTCCATATGTCGCTGGTGTGCTCGCAAATGGCTACAGTAGCCAATTTTATTTGAGAAGGTTCTAGCACATTGTGCGCATGTGAGAACACTATTATTATAATTATAACTGATCACGGCAGGTGCTCGGGCTTTCAGTTTGTCGCGTCTAAAATCAAGCTCTGACTAATGATATTGCTCAAAGTTAAAAACTTTGTTTTTAACTAGAGCTCTCCAATCAGGGCGAAAGGCAGCAAGCCTTTCCCATTGCGAGGGTTCAATATGACACTTTTTCATGTGTCGTTTTAGCACATCTTTTTAGCAGAGGAATTGACCGCCTTGCCTTCGCTTGCCCTCTTTCAGTTTGGAATAAAAGATGCGCTTAGCCACTCGCTCCTCGTCCATGCGTAACACATGCCCGCACCACTGAAGTTGTCGCCGCATGAAATAAGCCTCAATGCCACCAACATTGGCTCGTCGCAGCACTTCATTATTCCGCACACGATCAGACCACCGGATCTAAAGTATTTTACGTGGGCATTTGAGGTGAAATTGGTCGAGGGTGAGGATATGTCGGCAATACATAGTCCACGTCTCAGCGGAGTATAAGATGTTAGGCAACACTGTTGCCATATACACTGATATTTTTGGAGCCAGTTTAAGTTAATGAGAACGGAAGACCTATCTAATTTTCCGAATGCTGCAAAAGCAGCACCAATTCTTTTGTTCATCTCAGCGTTAAGGTCATATTTTGACGTTAAAGTGCTCCCCAAATATAGGAATTTATCCACCTGTTTGAGCAAGTTCTCACCGAGTCTTATGCCTAGTGTCTCGTGACCGTTACTTTCTAAAAACATCACCTCCGTCTTTTTGATGCTGATCTTCAAACCAAATTTTTGGCAAGCCTCGTGAATGTGGGCCATCAGTTGCTGTAGGCTACTTGGAGATTCCGCTCCCAAACACAAATCATCGGCATACATAATCTCCTCTAAGGAGAACGGCCTTAAGACACCTTAGTATACGCCTTAAATCTAGCAAGATTGAAAAGATTTCCATCGGTGCGGAAACGGATGCGTACACCTTCTGAAGATGTTCGTGATGCCTCCCGGACTATGACTACAAAGTACAGCGTTGAACAACGTGCAAGAACGCACCCTTGCTTCGCCCCATAGGTGACGGGGAAGAAGTTTGACTGGTCGCTGCCGAAAGCGACATAGCACTCCATGCTATCATGCAGGAGTCTCAAGAGTCTTACAAATTTTAATGTGCACCCTAAAAGAGATCCACTTAACATGTGGCCCTCCTCTATAATAAAATAATCAATATTTACAGTATTTACACACTACACAATGAATCTATATACCTACATATTAAGAAAGTAAAACCAGAGGCCTTAGCCAAGACGCAATTTGACAATCGTTTACGCTGACAATATGTATGGACTTAACGATAAGTCACGTGATCTAAGACAATGAATAGAAAGATCGTAGCCAAAAATATAACGTCAACGAAGCGTTGGAGTAAAACGAGAAATTTTATCGTTTCGTCAGTGTCAATCGATAATTGACAGCCATGTTGCACATTTTGACAATCGCAGTGTTAATTGTCAACGCTCACCTATCGAAATACGAAACCCTGCAGAAAACGCTAAAAATTTATGGAAAAATAATTTTTCACCTTAATAATTACAAATTTATAAGTTAATTAGGAAGTTATTAAGTGAATCGATTATTAATTAATAATTACGTAATAAATTTTACGATTATATTACGAAATTTTATTATTTTCGTGTTATTTTTCAACATTAATAATTTTGAATACATCGGTTAATAATTTTAATTATCTTACTTTACTATTATCTACGTTTAGTAACATATACTTAAATTTATATTTTTTATTTCTATTAATATTTGTTTGAGAAGTGTATATTTTTAATCTGTTTTAATCAAATTAGTTTAACATTAAATTCTTACACATGCAACATTGAAATATGTGACGTTACAGTCTTCACTTGACGTTTCAAAAAACGCCAAACACAGAAATATGATCGATGTCTTCTATTGACACTGTAGATCAAGCGTTAGATGTTGACATGTGTTGTTGGCTACCAAGTTAGCGATATCTATAATTTTTATCGCTGAAGCGCTTTATGGAATAGATACGGAGCGTTTGGTTTTTGGCTAAGGCCTCAGTATATTATAAAAATGGTAGATTTTTTTAGAGAGTAACTTTATTCATTTCCTATATTCAAATTAAACAACTAATTTCAGTTAAGTGGGAATTAATAACAGTTTAACCTCTTCAGATTACAAGTACACATATGTGCACCTTTATTTATTGGGAGAAATAAGTAAATAGCGACATTTATTGACATCTTTGTAAGTTTAAAAACACTTTTGAAGCTACAGAGCATCTCATAAATAGCAAAGATGGCCCTTTCGCAAACATTAATGCTACCTAAATTTTTTTTGAATTTTTGTGTTTGAAAATCTTCTTGACCACTCGCGTTCATTTCGTTATAAAATCGATTAAAAATAAAATAACGAAGATTTTAACAAATATTTGGTGTGGTGCTATTGTCCAATATCTGGAGTAACGTGTGAAATAGTAAGTTTCAATTTTTTTTCTTTTTTGCACTAGTGTTACTTCAAAAATTTTCAGTTACACATATGTGTACCTCGGTTCTATACATGGATTTTTTTATTCCTTTGGGTGTTCCAGATTGCAGATGGATGACGAGGAAATAGAACGAGTTTTGAATGAAAGTGATTTCAATTTCCCAGGAGACGATGACGACGATGAGTATATGCCTCCAGATGACCTTCAAAATCCTGAGCAGCTGGAAGAATCTGACGAAGAGGAAGGGCTGTCTGAAAAACATACGCAAGAAGGGGTACTTCCATCAAACACTGAAAAATATGACCTCTCTTTGATTCTATTTTGAAAAAATGTCATGCATTACCACACTCCAAACATATGTCCCCAGACGAGCAGATGATCCCTTCTCCGGAAGATGCAAATATCGCCAATACGTGCCATCAAAACCAAACTTACTGGGCATCAAGAAATTTGTGCTGACTGGTCGGGATGGCCTGGTCTTGGGCTTAGAAATTTATGGTGAAGATACTACACCTCAAGAGGTCATGCAGAATCTTGGATTAGGAGCCGGTATAGTACAAACTCTTTTCTCCACGATTACCAACCATTGTGTTCTTTAAACTAATGGTTTTTTGACGAGTCTTTTTGAATACAAAAGCAGTTACGATGCTCTCTACGTGTCGGGAGTACACCTGTAGATACCTGCAAGCGTTGAAGCAAAGTCCAGAAGCAAAAGATTGATGTCAATCAGCCAGTAAGAAATTATAACACTTGCATGGGTGGGACAGATTTGTTGAGCGACCGATTGATAGAGCACTATCAGAACGCGATGATGACGAGAGTGCGAGCCTTCCGTCACTTTTTAGATTTGGTAGTCGTGAACTGTTGGATTATGTACACACGCGGCTGTAAGGAAGAAAATATTTCAAAGAAAAGCTGAGGCTACTACAATTTTGGTTCAATTTAGACAAGGCTATGATGAAATATGACGGTGGACGATATGATCCTCATTTCGTTACCTCTGGTACTACTTCAAGCCCCAACCGAGAATCCAGCAATTCAATGCCCAGCTCCTGCTCTACTGAAACCGAGAACTACGCGGGACATCCTTCAAAGAAAAATTGGCCGATCGTATCACAACCGATACCGAAAGTTAGGCTGGACAATATAGAGCATCTGCCGCGTTATATAGATGCTAAATTTGCGTCTAAATGTAGACACTCAACATGTTCCTCACGCTGCCGTACCATGTGACTAAAATGTAAAATGTGCCTGTGTGTTCTAAAAAACAATTGTTTTGAGATTTACCACACAAACAAAAAGTTAGGTCCTTGAAATCTGAGGTACACATATGTGTAAGTAGTTTTTTTATAATTTCCACTAATATAAAAAATCTCAAAAAAAATGTTTGTTTAATTTTAACCCAAATGAACCCAAAACACGTATAAAATATTTACTTATACAGTTATTTCGAGTCCAGATCTCAAGAGGTTAAGGTAGATTAGAAGATAAAAAATGTTAATCTCCCCATTTTTTACTTATTAGCTAACATTCACTGGTATCTGGTCCCGTAACACTCACCCTCGTCTTTATCCCGAGAACGACTGGGAACCGAGGTTCAGCGACCTGGTGGGTGCTTCCCACGCCATAGACTACATCCTGTGGGCGCCGGGAAGCCTCGCCACTAAAGGCTTTAGGGATTTTGCAGAACACGCCAACGGAACGGAACTAGAGGCGGAAATACGGGCAAAGGTAGAAATAATTACAACTATTATTATCAACGTAAATGTATGACAGTGCTTTTTTTGCTTTTTTAATAAAAACGCTCGAACAGAATATTCATTTCTTCTTTTTTTTTTAATTTTTCAATTCCCATTTTCTTCGCTTTGGCAAGACAAAGTGCCATGATGTGTTCCTGCACTCCACACACAATATTTCTAACGGTATAAAGTGGAGAACGGAGTGTCTTGAACATTAGGCTTTCTGCCTACTCCGCTTATTAGGGTATACGTTAAGTAATAAATATATATAATTTACTCTTATATAGAATAGATTTTTACACAGTAGAAGTGTAAATTTATTTCATATTATTCGTTATGTAGGTGTATGGTTCGAGTCGTGAGTAGATTGTATTTATAATGACAATGTAATCAGGTATATATTTAGTGCTGGTACATTTAGGCAAAAATTGGCGCATTGCAACTAAAAGAAAAAAAACACCTGTTATTTGTTTTATTTTTCCTGATGATTTTTTTATGAAAATGAAAACAAATGCTGACATTTTTCTTCTTATGCCATATAATTGTCGTCGTACACACATACATATTTTTTTACAGATCGGAGATGGCGTAAGAACTCTCATTAAGGGTAAAGGACATGGCTACCGTAAAATGTCTAATCCCACATATTCTTTTTTCCGTACGGACAAAACTAACCACCTCTTCACGGTGGCTGTCGCTTTCCAACCATCTCCCGACTGGTTCCTGGGTGTGACCAGGTTTGAACTTTGCCAAAGGGGTAACACGTGGTTGCAAGAGCGGGAATTGAAGCTGTACCCCTGGGATGCGGGTACTGACAGCGGAGTTTCTTATGAAGTTAGTATGTCTTTTTATGTTTTTTTTTTACAGTTTGAAATGTGGTTTGATAGTAAAATAATAACAAAGATGATAATATTTTCTTATATAATCCTAGAAACATAAAATACTTCAAGAGTTCTTCTTTGAGTTGTAAAGTCAAACTACATTAACACCAGTAGCTCGAAAGGGCTAGGCTCGAATCGGGTAATTACCACGCTCTCACAGAACACAGTCGTGACACAGCAGCATATTAATGCTGCCATGTTTCCTCAGATGAGTGAGAGTTCCAGAAGCCCATAAAGGGGGATTGATCTGGGTATTTGGTTGGCAAAGCATCTACATCCTCTCAAGTTGTGGATGTCTATGGGCGAGGGTGTCCACTTAACATCAGGTGGCCCTTCTGCTCATTTGTCTAATATAAAAAAACAGACTGTGATAATCGAGCCGTTGTAATAATAGTTAATTAATAGTTGTAATGCCGTTAATATTTTCGTAATTTCACTTCTTTAATAAGTAAATAATATATAAATGAAGTAACTTTCCAGTCACCCAACGTAGAGACGTTTCCCCAAGACACAGTCGGTAGAGTGCAGATGAGTTCTTATGACAAGAACTCGCCCTTTTACGAAATGGACGTAAAAGATTTGCACCCGTTTGGCAAACTCCACATCAAGCTGATCAGGACTTATCATAAAGAATGTAAGGAGGAGGAAAGTTCAAGTAGGTATTGGGGAGCTTATTCAATGATTTTTCTTTATTCTAATTAAATTCTAACAACTTATAATAAATATTAAAATATGTTAAAAAATATTAAAATATAGAAGAAGCGTGCATTATCACTTTTATTCTAGAAAAAAATATATACATATGAAGTGTTTCTGGGTTCGATCCCCAGTCGGGGAAGATGGATTTTTCTATTTCCATTTTCTTCGCTCTGGAAACTAGGCAAAGCGCGGCCACTCAACACGCAATGCCTCTAAAAAGGCGGAAAGCGAGGACGGAGAAAGCAGGGGCTAAGCAGCGGAGTGTCTTAACACTAGTTTCCATTAGTTTCTGCAGTTCCCTCCGCCTACCTTGCCATGTGCGGGATAAAGCGTAAAGCTAAAAAAAATAAAATAAAAAAAAAACATATGAATTGGAATCCACAATCTAGAGCTACATTGTACCAATCATCATCGTCATCAATAACCTGTCCACCTATGAATATAGAACTCTCCCATGAAGACAAGACCTTGATCTTATCCAATCTCTGCCAGCTACTAGATAGTAAAATATACAGATGTATATTTTTATGATTCTCAAAATATTAATTGAATAGGAGAAGTACTTAAAGAAAACATTAAAATAAATTGAAATATTCTTGCGAACAAATTTGTACAGTTTGCAAGAAGCGCGGGTTCAATTCCCGCAGCGGTCAAATAAAAATACGTTTCCTTCAAGCACTTTATTTTGACGTGACAACGTCTTAAATTAGGTTGCGGCTCGGAGTCACTTATGAAAAAGTAACGTAACGATGTGTCAACTGTCACCGAACTATGATCGGTCCGCCGCGCGTATCACTTGACACATGTACAATGTTTTAGTAAACAAAATATATTTTCTATAGTTAAAATTTGTGCAATTTATATTATAATTATTATTCATATCAATAAATATTCTACCGAGAAAAAGA